>OZ030005.1:110442052-110792052 GCA_964023405.1 Apodemus agrarius
CCAGAGATAGTACTGTCCACAGTAGACTAGGTCCCCCTGTATCAATTAACAACCAAGAAAACACCCCAGAGATATGCACCCTCTGACCAGATGGGGTGATTCTTCAACTGTGGTTCTCTCTTGTTGAGTGTATCAAGTTGACTACCAAAATTAGCTATCACAAGCAGGTAACAATACTTGGTAATTTGCCACACTAAGCCTGGTTGATTTTACTTCAGTTCAACTCAATAACTGATTCTTGAGTGTCTGCATGCCAGGCACTGGCTAGGTGGTGCAGTGATTGTGCAGAATCCCATGATGCTTCCTGTCCTGGTGGAGCTTTAGGTTTCAGGCTCTGCTGCCCTACTCCTGGAGCCCTGTGGGATCCCATGGCTTTACCTAGAACAACTCTTACCCTGATTATCATCCAGTGCATGATTGTGAATACTATGAGAATGAGAGATGCTCCCTTCCCGGAAAGAAAATGAGACATTCGAGCATTTCTTCTCCTCCTTCTCTTCCTCCTTCTCCTTGTTCTTCATCCTACTTTGTCCTCAGTTGGGCTGCACTCTGTAACGTTCCTCCTGCTCAAAAGTGATGAGGATCCTTTAAACTTATTTGCAAATGAACTTACAGAGGAACAAAATTGCACAGGACCAAAGTGGACTCTGGCAACACCTTGGGGAGAAAAAAAAACCCACACGTTTCAAGGTACCAAGCACAAGGAATTTATCCAATTTAATTTTCAGGTAGGTCTATAAAATTAATAAGTATTCTGACTGAAAAAGCATAATTAAACCAGCAGTGAATGTAAATGAGGAAAGGCAGTAGCACGCTAGGACTGGAATATCGTTTTGCAACGAAATGGCCCATACCAAGAAAACAAATTATTAATGCAGTCTTATTTCTTGAGAATAGTCTGAGAAACAAGAGCGCCTTGGCTGCTCTGCATAATCGCCTCAAATGTATGAGCTCTGAGCGAGCAGCAGCAGGCGCAGCTGGAGCGAGCAATGGTTTGACAGCCCAGGAGCCGAGAGAGCTGCCCCCTTCCTCCTACAGAGGGGATTATTTGAACAAAACCAAAATCCACCTTTGGTGGACATTATTAGTCATCTTCTAAGCCAGCTCTCCTGCCTAACTGAATCTTGATTTTTGTTTAGAGGATAGTAGCTACTGGAAGGTGTATCCGGTCTTCTTTCTTTAAATTATGCATATGCATGCTTCGGTAGAGGTCTGTTTGTCCGGCTCTCTTCCACAGCTGGTGCCTTATCTTTTTGTATCTCCTGCGCCTAGCATAGGATAGTGTGCTTCAAAAGAAGAGCATACATATTTATAGGATCAGTTCAAGCTTCTAAGCACAGCAGATAAAGTGATGAACCAGACAGACGACTATCTGCCCTTATGGTCCATAACTCAGCTGGGAAAACTTGGTAAACAAAAGTCACAGATATGAGCTTATAAAGTTGGAAAGAATGAGTGTAACACATGCGTCTAATTCAGGCTGTGGGTGAGGAAGTCAGCAAGGGCTCCGTGAGGAAGACACTGGAATGTGAATGTGTGTGTGTGTGTGTGTGTGTGTGTGTGTGTCTGTGCATGTATGTAACCAAGTGTGTGTGTGTGTAAATATGTATGTATGTGTGTACATGTATTGTGTAAATGTGTATGGATATATGAGGTAAGTATGTGTGTAAAGTGTGAATGTATATGCATGTATTGTGCAAGTGTGTTCACATGTGAACACATTCACATGTGAATGTCAGGGGACAACTTTAGAAGTCAGTTCTCCCCTTCGACCCTACTGAGTTTATGGCAAGGACTCTTATTATTTGCTCTGGCTAGGAATCTGGCTAGGCAGACTGGCTCACAAGCTTCTGGGTGATTTTCCCATCTTCCCACAGGAGTCCCAGGATTACAGATGAGGTCCACCTCATCCATCCTTTCTAAATGAATTCTTGGGGTCCAAACTCAAGTTTTCAGGTTTGCATAGTGAACACGTTTACCTGCAGGACTGATGTGATGGTAATCATCTATAATCATGCCATCCCCAAGAGCTCAAGGGAACAACATGAGAGGAACAGCGCACTCCCAAAAAGCTTGAAGAACACCATTGTGATGTAGCACCATGAGAAAGAGGGACAAAGGAAGTGAATGGCAAGGGCCAAAACAGGGAGGGCTCAGAAGACTGTGAAAAATCTTTTTCAAATAAGCAGACGTATTTGTTAGTATTACTATAGCCCAGGTATACCACACTTTTCTGGTATAACATTCCTTACACCATGGTTTTATTTAAGGTAGCTCTATTAGCTTAGACGAGATAGCAGAATAAAGCAAGGTAGGGTGAGTTATGAGTCTGAAACTTGGTCCCAGGAAAAGATGGCAACCTTGGTGGGGCAGTATCCACAGTGTTGGGAGAAACAGGCAGAGGGAGTCGGGGGAGGTACCCTGGGAAAGATTGGCAACAGCTGGAAAGCAGCTGGTGTGGGCAGGTTCCCTCCTTGTCTGGCAGGAAGGGCAATGTTCCTACCCTCATCCTCTTGCCTGGCTACCTTCTGCCTCCCCCAGGGCATTGTGCATCTGCAAACAGCTGCCAGCCTCTTTGGTTTCAGCAAATCTGCCTGTGGGAACAAGGTCAAAGGGCAGTCTTTTCCTCTAGGAAAATCAAGGGCATTCATAAACCCAAAGACAGAATATTAACTCTGTGCACCTTCTACCCACATGCCTGTCCCCACAGAGCGGTGCACACAGCCTTTCCCACTAATTAAATCCCATGCTAGGAGGAGATGCATACTGGGCCATTTTCAGCCTTTGATCTGGAAGATGCCACCGAGCCTTCCTCCAGGCCCCAGCAGCACCAGGACTACACCAACACTCTTGACTTTCTGCTAAAGCTTGGTGGTTCCGCTGCTGAGAATTCTTTCACTCCAGACTCAGTCAAGGCATCCTGGGTAGACCCTGAGACCCAAGCCTGGCAGCATTTACTTAAATATAAGTCTTGTAAGTAGCTTCTTCACGACTTGAGGGGTGTGATGGTTTGTATATGCTCACCCCAGGGGGAGGCACTATTAAAAGGTGTGGTCTTGTTGGAGGAAATGTGTCACTGTGGGGATGGGCTTACAGATCTTCCTCCTACACACCTGAGGATTCCCAGTCTGTTTCTGGCTTCCTTTGGATAAAGATGTAGAATCCTCAGCTCCTTCTGCACCATGCCTTCCTGGATTCTGCCATGCTTCTGCCTTGATGACAATGGACTGAACCTCTGAACCTGTAAGCCAGCTCCAAGTAAATGTTGTCTTTTACAAAACTCGCATTGGTCACGGTGTCTGTTCACAGCAGTAAAACCATAAGAAGCTGATACCAGGAGTGGGGTATTGCTGTGTTAGGCCTGATCATGCTTTTGATTAGAAGAATGTGGATTTGGGGACTTTGGGTTTGGAAAGCCATAGAATTCTTTAAGTGGGACTTAATGGGCCAACCTAGTAGGAATATGGAAGACAGAGGTGCTGAGGGTCACTTGTAGGCTTGATGGCCCAAGAGATTTTAGTGGAGAAGAACTTTAATATGTGGCTGAGAGACTGTTTTTGTGATGTTTTGGTGAAGAACATGGCTGCTTTTTTGCCATTGTCTGAAGGGACTGCCTAAGGCTAAGATAAAGAGATTTATATTCATTGCAACGACAAAGGAAGTCTCAAAAAGCCCAACAGAGGCTTTGTTCTCTGGTTAAGTCTGATGAAGAGCATTTTGAACAAACATAGCAAGCTGAGAAAGGAAAAATACAAAAGATATAGTTTGAGTATTAAAGGGACACCAGGAAGTGAAATGGAGCTGAATTCAAGGATAGTAAATTGAATTAAGGGAGTAGTGACCTTAGCCACCCAGTTAAATTTAGGTCCAGGCAAGGTAGTACAAGCCTTTATCCCAGGAGTCAAAGATAAGCATATCTCTGAGTTCAAGGCCAGCCTAGAACAGAGCAAATTCTAGGTGAAGAAAAACTTAAATCCAGGCTTCATGGACCATGCCTTTAATTCTAGTGCTTAGGAGACAAGCATGTAGATCTCTAAGTTCAAAGTCAGTCTATGGAGCAAGATCCAGGACAGCCAAGCTTAGGAAATGAAGGAGTTGGGAAAAACGGAAGCTAGTGATAATGTAATAGGACAAGGGGGCCAGTGTTCCAGCTCCTGCAAGCAGCAGAACTCAGCAACTTTGGCCATGTGCCTTTGGCTTTATATTTAAGAGGAGAAGACTACTGGGGCAATTGATGCTGGTTAGCTGGAGCTAAGAAATTAGTGGTGATTAAGAAGAGACCAGCATCACTTAGGTGAAATCTTCTGGGAAGTGTTTTCTGAGAGCACAGGGAAGCTGTATTCCAGAGATAGCCAAGGTTGAACCTCATGCTACAGCTGTACTTGGTAATGTATAAGAATCACCCAGGTGATATTGGTTTTGAAGGCATGAAGTCATCATGAAGAACAGCTGAGGCTTGGCACTGTGAGAGGCCATGGAAGGCCATTGGTGAAAGTGCAGCTTCAGTTATATTTGATAGCCCAGGACTGAAGGGGTCACACAAAGGAGTTGAAAATCTGAAGACTGATTGCCATCAGACATGGAGATGCAGAGTTTGGAGTTTGCACAGCTGGTTTCCTGTCTTGCTTTGGGGATTACAGTGGTTGGATGAATCTCAGAAGAAACCTTGAACTTTGGACTTTTAACACTGTTGATTTTGCTATAGACTATGGGGACTTTTGAAGTTGGACAAAATGTATTTTGCATTATGCTATGTTCTGGTATGGCCCCCATAGACTCATGTTTGAACAAGTCTATGGGGGCCATGGAGTGCAATGTGACAGTTTGTATATGCTCATCCCAGGGGGAGGCACTATTAGGTGTGGTCTTGTTGGAGGAAGTGTGTCACTGTGGGGATGGGCTTGGAGATCTTCTTCCTAAATGCCTGAGGACTCCCAGTCTGTTCCTTGCTTCCTTTGGATAAAGTTGTAGAACCCTCAGCATCTCCCGCACCATGCCTGCCTGGATGCTGTCATGCTTCTGCCTTGATGACAATGGATTGAACCTCTGAACCTGTAAGCCAGCTTCAATTAAATGTCTGTTCTAAAACTTGCATTGGTCATGGTGTCTGTTCACAGCAGTAAAACCTCAACTAAGACAAAGGACATGGCTGCTTTATTCAGTTTGCTTGCAGAGCACAGGTTTATTTGATGACACTAAATGAATGTATATTCACCTGAGCTTCCATGGTGTTATTCCTTACTGGCTCAGGCATGCCAGCCCTAGCCAATATCTTAGCAATGTAGAGTCTCAGCTTTGATTCCAGTGACTGACTCTGCTCACCTGCCTTCTCACTTCATCTTTTCCTCATTCTAGAACAAAGAGTGAAACCTATCACCATAAAACAGTTAAGAGTCTCAGTGTGGAAGGGCTCAGCTTCAGCACTCTTCCACTTCTTTGCTGGCTGACCTTGGGCAGCTCACTTAACCTCTCTGAGTCTACTAACACCACGTTCCTATCTTGTAAATTCTTTGTCTCTCGTTGTTGTTATGGAGATTGGACAGTGCATTTTTAAAACAACTTCAAGATTGGCATTTGATTTGCTTCTCAGGAACTATTCAGTGATGTCGTGATTACTGCAGGCTGACCATCTCACAGAACTGTTTCTCAGGAAATACTGTAGTGTCTTAGACAGGTATTTCAATGGCGACACCATCAACAGGGACAAAGACCTACACTTGTTGGAGGTTCCCTGCACCAGAGACTCTCCCTGATGCTCCCCAGCTCCCTCTGTTCTCATAACAACCTTGAAAAGTACCACAAATAATATCACTGTAATGCAAGGAAGCTAGAATAACTTGATAAATATAATTACATCCATTCCTGGTTGATCTTCATTTCCTATCTGCCAGGTATAGCTAGCCTGGATGACTCCAGCAGTGTTTCCTTCTAGAAATGTCTGGGCAAACCAAACAGGTAGACAAGCACAGGACTAGCTTTCTGTGTATGCTCTTAATATGAGTAAAACTTATGCAAATAATTAATTAAAAAAGTAGATTTTCGTCTTCCATTCCTTCTGCCACTTTCAACGCTGGTCCCTCCACAGGAGTGCAGAGAGGCCTAAGAGCACAGGTAGGACCACCGCTGCTGCTCAGAGGAACCTGTCCAGAACCCTCAGGCAGCCTACCAGTTTCTATCTCCAGCTGGGAACCATCCTCTGCCACAGTGTGCCATATCCAGGTGGCACAGGGAGATAGCTAACCTCCCAGGACTGTGGAGAGACCTGAGAGCACAAAGCTGATCCTGGGCCACAAAGCTACATACAGAAATACCAGCACAAGACAGTTGGTCTTCCAGGAGTACCTACATACCTGTGTGCACAGAGAGAACAGAAATCCCAGGAGTATAGATACATAGGCTTGCAGGACAGATAAGCCAGTCAGAGACAGCAAGACCAGCTAACACCAGAGATAACCAGATGGCAAAAGGCAAACACAAGAACATTACCAACAGAAACCAAGGCAAAATGACACCATGCAAGCCCAGTTCTCCCACAACAGTAAGTCCTAGATATCCCAACACACCAGAAAGGCTAGATCTAGATTTAAAATCACACCTCATGATCCTGATAGAGGACTTCAAGAAAGACATAAATAACTCCCTTAAAGAAATACAGGCGAACATGGGTCAACAGGTAGAAGATCTTAAAGAGGAAACACAAAAATCCATTAAAGAATTACAGGAAAACACAAATAAACAAGTGAAAGAACTGAACAAAACCATCCAGGATCAAAAAATGGAACTAGAAAAAATTTTAAAAAATCACAAAGGGAGACAACTCTGGAGATAGAAAACCTTGGAAAGAAATCAGGAGACATAGATAAAAGCATCAACAACAGAAACCAAGAGACAGAAGCAAGAATCTCAGGTGGTGACAATACCATAGAAATCATGGACTCAAAAGTCACAGAAAATGCAAAATGCAAAAAGCTTGTAACCCAAAACATACAGGAAATCCAGGACACAATGAGAACACCAAACCTAAGGATTATAGATAGAAGAGAGTGAAGATATACAACTTAAAGGGCCAGTAAATATCTTCAACAAAATTATAGAAGAAAACTTCTCTAACCTAAAGAAAGAGATGCCCATGAACATAAAAGAAGCCTACAGAACTCCAAACAGACTGGACAAGAACAGAAATTCCTCCTGTCACATAATAACCAAAACACCAAATGCACTAAACAAAGAAAGAATATTAAAAGCAGTAAGGGGAAAAGGTCAAGTAAGATATGAAGGCAGACCTATAAGAATTACTCCAGACTTCTCACCAGAAACTATGAAAGCTAGCCGATCCTGGGCAGGTGTCATACAGACCCTAAGAGAACAGAAATGTCAGCCCAGGCTACTATACCCAGCAAAACTCTCAATTACCATAGATGGAGAAAACAAGATATTCCATGACAAAACCAAATTTACACAATATCTTTCCACAATCCCGGCTCTACAAAGGATAATGGTTGGAAAACATCATCACAAGGAGGGAAACTACACCCTAGAAAAAGCAGTAAAGTAATCTTTCAACAAACCCAAAAGAAGATAGCCACACAAACAGAATTTCACCTTTAACAATGAAAATAACAGGAAGTATCAATCACTTTTCCTTAATATCTCTTAACAACAATGGACTCAATTCCCCAATAAAAAGACATAGACTGGATATGTAAACAGGACCCAACATTTTGCTGCATACAAAAGACCCACCTCAGTGACAAAGACAGTCACTACCTCAGACTTGAAGGTTCAAAAACAATTGTCCAAGCAAATGGTCCCAAGAAACAAGCTGGAGTGGCCATTCTTATTTTGGATAAAATCAACCTTCAAGCAAAAGTTGTCAAAAAAGATAAGGAGGGGCACTTCATAATTGTCAAAGGAAAAATCTACCAAGATGAACTCTCAATTCTGAACATCTATGCTCCAAATGCAAGGGCACCCACATTCATAAAAGAAACTTTACTAAAGGTCAAAGCACACATTGCATCCCATACAATAATACTGGGAGACTTCAACATTCCACTCTCAGCAATGGACAAATCATGGAAACAGAAACTAAACAGAGACACAGTGAAACTAACAAGAGTTGTGATTCAAATGGATCTAACAGCTATTTATAGAACATTCCATCCTAAAGCAAAAGAATATACCTTCTTCTCAGCACTTCATGGCACCTTCTCCAAAATTGACCACATAATTGGTCACTAAATAGGCCTCAACAAATACAGGAATATTGAAATAATTTCATGCATCCTATCAGATCACAATAGTCTAAGGCTGGTCTTAAGTTCAAACAAAAACAATGGAAAACAAATATACACATGGACATTGAACAATGCTCTACTCAGTGATAACTTGGTCAAAGAAGAAATAAGAAAAAATTTAAAGATGTTTTAGAATTTAATGAAAATTAAGACACATCATACCCAAATTCATAGCTCTAAGTGCCTCCAAAAAGAAAATGGAAAGAGCTTATGCTAGCAGCTTGACAACACACCTGAAAGCTCTAGAACAAAAAGAAGCAAATACACACAAGAGGAGTAGAGAGCAGGAAATAATCAAACTCAGGGCCAAAATCAACCAAATAGAAACAAAAAGAACTATAGAAAGAATCAACAAAATCAGGAGCTGGTTCTTAGAGAAAATCTACAAGATAGATAAACCCTTAGCCAGACTTACTAGAGGGCACAGAGGCACTTCCCAAATTAATAAAATCAGAAATGAAAAGGGAGACACAACAACAGAAATTGTGGAAATTCAAAAAAAAAATCAGATCCTACTATAAAAGCTTATATGCAACAAACTTGGAAATTATGGATGAAATAAACAATTTTCTAGACACATACCAAGTACCAATGTTAAAACAGGATCAGATAAACCATCTAAATATTCCCATAACTCTCAAGGAAATAGAAGTCATTAGGAGTCTCCCAACCAAAAAAGCCCAGGACAAGATGGGTTTAGTGGGGAATTCTATCAAATCTTCAAAGAAGATCTAATACTAATTCTCTTCACACTTCTCCACAAAATAGAAACACAAGGAACACTACCCAATTCATTCTATGAAGCCACAATAACGCTTATACCTAAACCAAAGACCAAACAAGGAAAGAGAACTTCAGACAAATTTCTCTCATGAACATTGATGCAAAAATACTTAATAAAATTCTTGCCAACTGACTCCAAGAATACCTCAAAGCAATCATTCACCATGATCAAGTAGGCTTCATCCCAGGAATGTAGGGATGGTTCAATGTATGGAAATCCATCAATATAATCCACTACATAAACAAACGCAAAGAAAAAAATCATGTAATCATTTCGTTAAATGCTGAAAAAGCATTTGACAAAATTCAGCATCCCTTTATGTTAAAAGACTTGGAGAGATTAGGAATTCAAGGCCCATATCTAAACATAGTGAAAGCAATATACAGCAAATCTGTAGCCAACATCAAACTAAATGGAGAGAAACTTGAAGCAATCCCACTAAAATTGTGGACCAGACAAGGTCTCTCTCTCGCTATGTATTCAATATAGTACTTGAAATTCTAGCTAGATCAATTAGACAACAAAAGTAGGTCAAACGTATACAAATTGGAAAAGAAGAAGTCAAAATATCACTATTTGCAGATGATATGATCTTATACTTAAGTGACCCCAAAAATTCCACCAGAGAACTCCTAAACCTGATAAACAACTTCAGCAAAGAGGCTGGATATAAAATTAAGTCAAACAAATCAGTAGCCTTCCTCTACTCAAAGGAAAAACAAGCTGGGAAAGAAATTAGAGGAATGACACCCTTCATAATAGTCACAAATAATATTGCATACCTTGTCGTGATTCTAACCAAGCAAGTGAAAGATCTGCACAACAAGAACATCAAGCCTCCGAAGAAAGAAATTGAAGAAGATCTCAGAAGATGGAAAGATCTCCCATGCTCATGGATTGGCAGGATTGATATAGTAAAAAATGGCCATCTTGTCAAAAGCTATCTACAGATTCAATGCAATCCCCATCAAAATTCCAAATCAATTCTTCATAGATCTAGAAAGAGCAATCTGCAAATTCATTTGTAAAAACAAACAAACAAACATAAAGAACCAAAATAGCAAAAACTATTCTCCACAAGAAAAGAACTTCTGGGGGAATCACCATCCCTGACCTTAAGCTCTACTACAGAGCAATAGTGATAATAATAATAATAATAATAATAATAATAATAATAATACCTCTATGGTATTGGTACAGAGACAGGCAGGAAGATCAATGGAATGGAATTGAAGACCCAGAAAAGAACCCACACACCTACAGTCACTTGATATTTGACAAAGGAGCTAAAAATATCCAGTGGAAAAAAGACAGCATTTTTAACAAGTGGTGCTGGATCAACTGGAGGTCAGAATGTAGAAAAATGCAAATTGACCCATTCTTATCTCTTTGTACAAAACTCAAGTCCAAGTGGATCTAGGCCCTCCACATAAAGCCAGATACACTGAAGCTTATAGAGGAGAAAGTGGAGAAGAGCCTTGAACACATGGGCACTGGTGAAATTTTCCTGGACAGAACACCAATGGCTTGTGCTCTAAGAACAAAAATGGACAAATGGGACCTCATAAAACTGCAAAGCTTATGTAAGGCAAAGGACACTGTCAATAGGAAAAAATTACAACCAACAGATTGGGAAAAGATCTTTACCAGTCCTATATCCAATAGAGGGCTAATATCCAATGTATACAAAGAACTCAAGAAGTTAAACTCCAAAGAGTCAAATAACCCTAATTAAAAATGGGGTTCAGAAATAAACAGAAAATTCTCAACTGAGGAAACTCGAATAGCTGTGAAGCACCTAAAGGAATGTTCCGTACATATCTTTAGTTATCAGGGAAATGCAAATCAAAGCAACCCTGAGATTCCACCTCACACCAGTCAGAATGGCTAAGATGAAAAACTCACGGGACATCAGATGCCGGCGAGGATGTGGAGAGAGAGGAAGACTCCTCTATGGCTGGTGGAATTGCAAGCATGTGCAACCACTCTGGAAATCAGTTTGGCGATTCCTCAGAAAATTAGACATAGTACTACCTGAGGACCCAGCTATACCACTTCTGGGCATATACCCAGAAGATGCTCCAACATGTAATAAGGATACATGCTCTACTATGTTCATAGCAGCCTTATTTATAATAGCCAGAAGCTGGAAAGAACCCAGATGTCCTTCAACAGAGCAATGGATAGAGAAAATGGTATATTTACACAATGGAGTACTACACAGCTATTAAAAACAATGAATTCATGAAATTCTTAGGCAAATGGTTGGAACTAGAAAGTGTCATCTTGAGTGAGGTAACCCAGTCACAAAAGAACACACATGGTATGCACTCACTGATAAGTGGATATTAGCCCAAAAGCTCATAATAAACAAGATACAACTCACAGACCACATAAAGCTCAAGAAGAAGGAAGACCAAAGTGTGGGTGCTTTGGTTTTTCTGAGAAAGGGAACAAAATACTCACAGGAGCAATTATGGAGACAAAATGTGGGGCAGAGACTGCAGGAAAGGCCACCCAGAGACTGTCCTACCTGGGGAATCATCCTCTAAACAGTCACCAAAACCCGACACTATTATGGATGACAAGAAGTGCTTGCCGAGAGGAGCCTGTTATGGCTGTCTCCTGAGGGGCCCTGCCAGAGCCTTACAGATACTGAGACAAATGCTGGCAGTCAACCATTGGACTGAGCACAACGACCCCAATGGAGGAGTTGGAGGGAGGACTGGAGGAGCTGACAGGTTTGCAGCCCCATGGGAAGAACAATGAAACCAGACCCCCCAGGGCTCCCAGGGACTAAGCCATCAACCAAGGGGTACACATGGTTCCAGCTGCAATTGTGGTAGAGGAATGCCTTGTATGGCATTCATGGGAGGAGAGGTCCTTGGTCCTATGAAGGCTCAATCGTTGCCCCAGCATGGAGTAATCAAGGGCGGGGTAGGTGGGAGTGGGTTGGGCAAGAGGGCTATCTTCTTGGAGGCAAGGGTGGGAGGATGGGTTGGGGATTTTCTGCGGAAGGGTGGAAAAGGGTATAACATTTGAAATGTAAGTGAAGAATATATTCAATAAAAAAATAACAATAAAAAATAGATTTTCCTGGAGCAAAAGCAAGCAGATTAAACCCCTGTGAGCTGAGCCCTGACATGTGAACGGAAGCAGTGTCACCTGCCACCAGTATCCTGCTCAGATAGATGCCTATATGAGTGAGGAGGGCTGTGTCACAGCATGAAGGGAAGTGGGTCAGCTGGAGTGCTCTGTATCACCATTGTCCCATCAGCTGTTTCAGTGAATCCTCTGCATATTGGCTCCTGTATGAATAAGGTGACCCATTGACTCCAGAAGGAGGCCCTCAAGTTCCTCTTGAGTGAGTCTTCTGAGCCCGTTTTAAAGTCGGCCAAAGTTTTGTAGGCACTAAGAGAAGGATTCCATATCCTTGATAAACAGACTGTAGTGCCTGTTGGTGCCTGAGCTCTTGTCCTCCAGTCTAGGCATACACCGTATGGTATGATTGCTCCCAATCTTGAAGGAGGCAGACTACAAACAGAAGTTGTGATGTTTCATGTGTCTGTTGCTGCTGCAGACACCAGAACAAGAGCTGGAAGCAGAGGAAAGATGAGGCCTAGAATGGATGGTGTAATTGACAATGCTGTTGGTCAACCTGAGGGGGATCTAGAATCACCCAGGGGACAAACTTGTGGGTATCATGTGACCTAGCCTTGGTGGTAAACCACTATGATTCCGATGTGCTTAGGAGGTGGGCCAGAGTCACCAGTTAAAATCATTGTTGGCTGTATCATGAGTTGGAAACCAGGCTGGTATGTGGGTGTTCCTCTATGCAGACAGAAAAATGAAGGGAAGATGATGGAGGGGAACCCATGCTAGGCAAAGAACAAGCATGTGTCATCCTAGTCAAGGTGCACAATAGAGTGTGGGCGTTTAGTGATCAAAATTGACAGGCCTTGTGTATTGGTTAGGTGTAGGTAAGGGGAACAGGAGTCAAGGTGACCTCAAGTTCTCTGACCTCAGCCTTTGTAGGGTCTCAATTTACTGAGATAACAAGTGTGTCATTGATCATGTATTGTGAAGGAAGGTTGGGAGCCCATTTGGGCCCACTGAGTATGAAGTGTTGCTGTGATTGGATGTCTGGATACATCCACTCTTTCCCCATGCTCCCAAGAAATTCATGTTTCCAAGGTAGGAGGCAGGCCCTTTGGACGATGCAATATCAATTACTAGGGAATGGTATTAATGTCTTTAAACACCAGAGTGGCTCTTTTCACTTCCATCATCTGAAGGTCCAATGAAGTAGTCCTTAGTCAACACAAAATGTGCTGTCACCTTGATTTTCTACTTCTAGCTTCCTGAACTGTGAGAAATAAGTTTCCTGTTTATAAGTTGTCCCTTTATCACTCTGATATTAAAATCAGGTTTCTAGCCTGGTCTGCCAATGGTATTCAGAAATGTCATTGTGATGGCTCTTGGTTGTTAACTTGACCACATCTGTAACTAACTAAAATCCAAATAGTTGGGTACACCTGTGAGGTTTTTGTTCTTCATTAAACCATTAGAAGCAACAGCCTATGTAAAGAATGTGGAAGAGAGCTAGCTCTCGTTGCCTGCTTACCCTTGTTCTCACTGGCAAGTCCATTCCTTCATTGGCATTAAAGGCTATTTCTTTGGGATTCCACTGCACTGAAGACCAGCTGAGACATTCAACCTTTCGACTGAACAACTACTAGATTCTTGGAATTTCCTTTGGTAGACTAGTTGGACTAGTTGGATCTCTCTCTCTCTCTCTCTCTCTCTCTGTCTCTCTCTCTGTCTCTCTCTCTCTCTCTCTCTCTGTCTCTCTCTCTGTCTCTCTCTCTCTCTCTCTCTCTCTCTCTCTCTCTCTCTCTCTCTCTCTCTCTCTCTCTCTCTCTCTCTCTCTCTCTCTCTGTGTGTGTGTGTGTGTGTGTGTGTGTGTGTGTGTGTGTTATTCTGTTCCTCTAGAGAAGCCCAACTAATACGTCTATGAGCTCAAAGGGGAATGGTGACACACTACCCTGTCATTGGCTTGCACCAGTTCTGGATGAAATCTGATCTGCCTTTCATTAGGAATGAAGGAACAAGTCACAATAGTGACTGCTGCCATGATTGTGTCTCTGGTGGAAGTCAAAGATAATTATCATGTTACAAGTGTAGATGTTTCAAAACATCACTTATGCGTGTCACCATTTCAAAATTAGGAAATTCCCAGAGCCACCACTAGGTCTTTTAGTCCATGTGTTAATAAAGAACCCATTTATTACTTCCCACAAACAGAGCATTAAATATTTTGATGAATATTTTCCAATGCTATTAGATTTTTTGAAATGCAATGCATTTTTAAATAAAATTAATAGATTGTGAAAGTATCCATAAACTCTGTATACCAGTCAAATAGGTCCTGAACACACAGACACATAGACCTATAGACAGACAGACAGACAGACAGACAGACAGAAAGACAGACAGTGAGTGTACACTAATGATTTTAGAACCCCCTAGCTTAAAGGTTGAAGGAACAATAAGGAAGTAGAGGCATAAATGATCTGGCCTTTTGTGATGGTTTGAATAGGAATGGCCCCCACAGACTCATGTGTTTGGATGGTTGGCTCATAAAGAGAGACACTGTTAGGAGGTATGACCTTGTTGGAGGAAGTGTATCACTGTAGGGGAGGCTTTGAAGCCTCCTGTGCGCAAGCTATGCCCAGTGTGACACAGTCTCCTTCTGCTGCCTGCAGATCAGGATGTAGAACTCTCAGCTCCTTGTCTAGCACCATATCTCCCTGCCTACTGCCATGTCTCCTGCCATGATAATAAGGGACTAAAACTCTGAAACTGTAAGCTAGCTCCAAATTAAATAGTTTCCTTTATAAGAGTTGCTGTGGTCATGATGTCTCTTCACAGCAATAGAACTTAAACTAAGACAGTCCAAGATGGATTCCACCTTTCACCCTGCCTCTACCTTCCATCCTCAGAAGCACAGCAGACTACCCAAAATGGTTTCTAAAGTGAGAGAGCCAGAGGCTCTTCCCTCAGGGCACATATAGGCCAAAAAGGGAACAACTACCTTCAAAGATACTGGGTCTATAACAGATTCCAACTGAACTCTGCAAAGGAGAAATCAATGAAAGCAGCATCTGGTGTGGGTCCTTTCCCCTCACCACCCCCCACCCCAAGTTCCCTGCAGCTGGGACATAAGCAGGCTTGGACAAAACAGAGAGAGTCATAAGGAAAAAGGAACATGGACAGCACCCATTATAGGAAACAATCCCGACAAATGCAGTGTGCTTTTAATCACATGTAACATCTACATTGTAAGTATTATGGAGGATCAGGCATGGTGGCACATATCAGTCCTTGAGAGGCAGAGGCAGGTGAGTCTGCAGGAGTTTGAGGCTAGCTTGTTCTACATAGTGAGTTCCAAGTCAGCTACAAGTACATAAGACCTTGTCTCAAAAACAAACAAAAATGATGATGTATCCATATATATGCAAGTATAAACATTTACATAAACATGCTCACAAATATACATGCATACATACACACATGTGCTTCTATATATGCACATATATGTGTATATACACAAAACATGTATGCATTCCATATATACACACCTAAGTATATAAACATACATATGCATACATGTGT
Organism: Apodemus agrarius; assembly: GCA_964023405.1. Taxonomy (NCBI): domain Eukaryota; kingdom Metazoa; phylum Chordata; class Mammalia; order Rodentia; family Muridae; genus Apodemus; species Apodemus agrarius. The sequence goes on from OZ030005.1 coordinate 110,457,809, forward strand.
TCCCATAAGTGTGTCTGTGTGTGTGTGTGTGTGTGTGTGTGTGTGTGTGCCTGATCCTTTTAGAGCATGCTCTGCCTGCACTAATTCCAGCAGGGAACAAACAGGTCTCTCAGAGAGTACACACCTCTCAAAACCACTCTCATATAACAAGCTCTTTTCTTTTGATGACACCAGCTTTTGTCCATGTACATTTCAATCTTTATCAGTGTTATAAACTAGTTAGGGAAGGGGGTTCACAGCAAGAGCTGTTTTAAGTTCCTTCACAGGGCTTCTCTTGAGCCCCAAAGGTACCATTTATCCCATGGCATTCCTTGAAACAGAAATACAGAATTTTCAGCATTTGAGGCCCTATAGTTGGAGGTACCTACCACCTCAGTGCTGCACTGGGATATAGTGAATAGAAAATACAATTTCCTGCTCATATCTTCTGACCTGAAGCAATAATCAGGTAGATAAGAGTATCAGCCACAACCCAAAAGGAAACCAAGAGTCAGAAATCATCACCCAGATCTGGAGTTTAAGACCTCTGGGAACCCAGGCCATGAGAAGGAGCCACACGCAGAGCAGTGGTTCAGGGGGCCCCAGCCAGGCTTGGGCTCTGTGCCCTGAAGCAGGACCCTGCACTTCCTGCAGCCTCCACCATCTTCCCAGCTGTTTCAACCCAGCAGGCAGAACCAGGTACCCAAGATATCCCGAGTTTAAGACCTCCGGGGACTCAGGCCATGAACAGGAGCCGCACAGAGAGCAGCGGTTTGGGGGGGGGGCAGCCAGGCGTGGGCTCTGTGCCCTGAAAGGGGACCCTGTGCTCCCTGCAGCCTCTGCCATCTTCCTGGCTGTTTTGACCTAGCAGGCGGAACCAGGTACCCGAGATATCCAGAGTTTAAGACCTCTGGGGACTCAGGCCACATGTCAGCAATCTGTAAGCAGGAGTCCCACAGGGCAGTGGTTCAGGTGTTCCAGTCGTGGGGAAATAGCCTTATGAGCCCACAGGAGGTTCAAGAACCAGCTAGTAACTACAGGACCAACTAACACCAAAGATAACCAGATGGCAAAAGGCAAATGTAAGATCATTACCAACAGAAATCAAGGGAATATGGCAGCATCCGAACCTAGTTCCCCAACAGCAATAAGTCTCGGATACCCCAACACACCAGAAAAACAAGACTCAGATCTAAAATCACTGGTCAGGATGCTGATAGAGGAACACATAGATAAACCTCTTAAAGTAATACAGGAGAAAATGGATCAAAAGCTCGAAGCCCTTACAAGGCAAACACAAAAATGACTTAAAGAAATTCAGGAAAATATGGATCAAAAAATGGAAGGAAGGCAATAAGGAAGAAATACAAAAATCACTTAAAGAAACACAAGAGAATGTGGATCAACAAGTAGAAGTCATAAAAGAGGAAACACAAAAATCCCTTAAAGAATTACATGAAAACAAAAACAAGCAAGTGAAAGATCTGAGCAAAACCATCAATAATCTAAAAACAGAAGTAGAAACAACTAAGAAATCGCAAAGGGAGACAACGTTGGAGATAGAAAACCTTGGGAAGAAATCAGGAGTCATAGATGCAAATATCAACAATAGAATACAAGAGATAGAAGACAGAATCTCAGATGCTGAAGATACCATAGGAACCATGGATTCAACAATTAAATTAAAGAATTAAATTAAAGAAAATGCAAAATGCAAAAAAAAGGTAACCCAAAACATTCAGGAAATCCAGGACACAATGAGAAGACCAAACCTAAGGATTATAGGTATAGATGAGAGTAAAGATCTGCAACTTAAAGGGCCAGCAAATATCTTCGACAAAGTTATGGAAGAAAACTTCCCCAACCTAAAGAGAGAGATGCCCATGAATATACGAGAAGCCTACAGAACTCCAAACAAACTGGACCAGAACAGAAATACCTCCCATCACATAATAATCAAAACCCCAAATGTACTAAACAAAGAAAGAATACTAAAGGCAGTAAGAGAAAAAGGCCAAGTAATATATAAAGGAAGACCTATCAGAATTACACCAGACTTCTCACCTGAGACCAAGAAAGCTAGAAGATCCTGGGCAGATCTCATGCAGACTCTAAGAAAACACAAACTTCAGCCAAAACTACTATACCCAGCAAAACTCTCAATCACCATAGATGGGGAAACAAAGGTATTCCATGACAAAACCAAATTTGCACGATATCTATCCACAAGCCCAGCCTTACAAAGGTTAATAGTGGGAAAACACCAACAGAAGGGGGAAAACCACACCCCAGAAGAAGCAAGATAGAAACCCCCTCTCATCAAACACAAAAGATAACCACTCAAATATGAAAAATAACACCCAAAATGTCAGGAAGTAATAATTACTATTCCTTAATATCTCTTAACATCAATAGACTCAATTCCCCAATAAAAAGACACAGACTAACAGACTGGATATGGAAACAGGACCCTACATTTTGCTGCATACAGGAAACACATCTCAGTGTTAAAGACAAACACTACCTTAGAGTAAAAGGCTGGAAGACAATTTTACAAGCAAATGGTCTCAGGAAACAAGCCGGAGTAGCCATTCTAATATCAGATAAAATTGACTTTCAACCTAAAGTCATCAAAAGAGACATGTAAGGTCACTTCTTGTTCGTCAAAGGGAAAATCCACCAAGAAGAATTCTCAGTACTAAACATCTATGCTCCAAATGCAAGGGCACTCTCATTCGTAAAAGAAACTTTACTAAAGCTTAAAGCATACATTTCACCTAACACAATAATTGTGGATGACTTCAACACTACACTCTCCACAATGGAATGATCAGGAAACCAGAAAATAAACAGGGACACAGTGAAACTAAGTGAAGCTTTGGACCAATTGGATTTAATATATATATATATATATATATATATATATATATATATATATATATATATAACATTTCATCCTAAAGCAAAAGAATATACCTTTTCCTCAGCACCACATGGTACCTTCTCCAAAATCAGTCATATACTTGGTCACAAGACAGACCTCAACAAATACAAGAAGACCAAACTAATCCCATGCCTCCTATCAGATCAATATGGAATAAAAGTGGTCTTCAATAGCAAGAAAAACAACAGAAAGCCCACATAAACATGGAAACAGAACAATACTCTACTCAATGACACCTTGGTCAAGGAAGAAGTAAAGAAAGAAATCAAAACCTTTTTAGAATTCAATGAAAATGAAGGTAAAACCCACCCAAATCTATGGGACACAATGAAAGCAGTGCTAAGAGGAAAACTCATAGCCCTGAGTGCCTCCAAAAAGAAACTGGAGCGAGGATACACTAGCAACTTAACAGCACACCTGAGGGCCCTGGAGCAAAAAAAAATCTAATTCACCCAGGAGGAGTAGAAGATAGGAAACATCAAACTAAGGGCTGAAATCAATCAAGTGGAAACAAAGAGAACCATACAAAGAATCAACAAAACCAAGAGCTGGTTATTTGAGATAATCAACAAGATAGATAAACCCTTAGCCAGACTAACCAAAGGGCACAGAGATAGTATCCAAATTAACAAAATTAAAAATGAAAAGGGGGTCTTCTGAGTTTTTAATCTTAGCCATTCTGACTGGTGTGAGGTGAAATCTCAGGGTTGTTTTAATTTGCATTTCCCTAATGACTAGTGATGTTGAACATTTTTTAAGGTGTTTCTCTGCCATCCGAATTTCTTCAGGTGAAAAGTCTCTGTTTAGCTCTGTACCCCATTTTTGGATAGGGTTATTTGGTTTTCTGGGGTCTAACCTCTTGAGTTCTTTGTATACATTGGAGATTAGCCCTCTGTCGGATGTGGGGTTGGTGAAGATTTTTTCCCAATTTGTTGGTTGCTGATTTATCCTTTTGACAGTGTCTTTTGCCTTACAGAAACTTTGTAGTTTTATGAGGTCCCATTTGTCTATTCTTGCTCTTAGAGCATAAGCACCAGGTGTTGGCAAGGATGTGGAGAAAGAGGAACACTCCTCCACTGCTGGTGGGAATGCAAGCTGGTACAACCACTCTGGAAATCAGTATGGCGGTTCCTCAGAAAACTGGGCGTGATACTTCCGGAGGACCCAGCCATACCACTCCTGGGAATATACCCAGAAGATTCACCAGCATGCAATAAGGATACATGCTCCACTATGTTCATAGCAGCCTTATATATAATAGCCAGAAACTGGAAAGAACCCAGATGTCCCTCGACAGAGGAATGGATACAAAAAATGTGGTATATATACACAATGGAGTACTATTCAGCCATTAGAAACAATGAATTCATGAAATTTTTAGAGAAATGGATGGAGCTGGAGAATGTCATACTAAGTGAGGTGACCCAGTCTCAAAAGAATACCCATGGTATACAGTCACTGATAAGTGGATATTAGCCTAGAAGCTTGGAACACCAAAGACACAAATCACATATCAAGTGATGTCTCACAAGAAGAAAGGAGTGGACACTGGTGCTAGAATGGACCAAAACATCATTGTGGGAGAGTACAAGAACAGTAAAGTGGGAGGGGGTGGATGCGGGAGCAGGGGGAGGGAAAAAGACATGTGGGACCTTTGGGGGTGGGGAACCAGAAAAAGGGAAATGAATTGTAAATATAGAATATATACAATAAAAAAAAGAAATAAAAAAAATGAAAAGGGGGATATAACAACAGAAACTGAGGAAATTCAAAAAATCATCAGATCCTACTACAAAAGCCTATACTCAACACAACTGAAGAATCTGGAGGAAATGGACAATTTCCTAGACATGTACCAAATACCAAAATTAAATCAGGATCAAATAGATCAGCTAAACAATCCCATAACCCCTAGAGAAATAGAAGGGGTTATAGAGAGTCTCCCAACCAAAAAAAGTACGGTACCAGATGGTTTTAGTGCAGAATTCTATCAGACCTTCAAAGAAGACCTAACACCAATACTCTTCAAACTATTCCACAAAATAGAAACAGAAGGAACACTGCCCAACTCGTTCTATGAAGCCACAATTATGCTGATACCAAAACCACACAAAGATCCTACAAAGAAAGAGAACTACAGGCCAATTTCCCTTATCAATATTGATGCAAAAATACCAAATAAAATTCTTGCCAACCAAATCCAAGAGCACATCAAAACAATCATTCACCATGATCAAGTAGGCTTCATCCCAGGGATGCAGGGATGGTTCAATATACGGAAATCCATCAATGTAATCCACTACATAAACAAACTAAAAGAAAAAAACCACATGGTCATCTCATTAGATGCTGAAAAAGCATTTGACAAAATTCAGCATCCTTTCATGCTAAAAGTCCTGGAAAGAACAGGAATTCAAGGCCCATACCTAAATATAGTAAAAGCAATATACAGCAAAGCAGTAGCCAACATCAAAATAAATGGAGAGAAACTTGAAGCAATCTCACTAAAATCAGGGACTAGACAAGTCTGCCCTCTCTCTCCATATCTTTTCAATACAGTACTTGAATTTCTAGCAAGAGCAATTAGAAAACATAAGGAAGTCAAAGGGATACAAACTGGAAAGGAAGAAGTCAAACTATCACTATTTGCAGATGACATGATAGTATATGTAAGTGACCAAAAAAACTCCACCAGAGAACTCCTACAGCTGATAAACAACTTCAGCAAAGTGGCTGGTTATAAAATTAACTCAAGCAAATCAGTAGCGTTCTTGTACTCAAAGGACAAGCAGGCTGAGAAAGAAATTAGGGAATTGACAATAGCCACAAACAATATAAAGTATTTTGGCGTGACTTTAACCAAACAAGTGAAAGATCTGTTGGACAAGAACTTCAAGTCCTTGAAGAAAGAAATCGAAGAAGACCTCAGGAGATGAAAAAATATTCCATGCTCTTGGATTGGCAGGATCAATATAGTAAAAATGGCCATCTTGCCAAAAGCAATATACAGATTCAATGCAATGCCCATCAAAATCCCAAATCAATTCTTCATAGATCTAGAAAGAGCAATTCTCAAATTCATCTGGAGTAACAAAAAACCCAGGATAGCTAAAACTATTCTCAACAATAAAAGGACTTCTGGGGGAATCAATATCCCTGACCTCAAGCAGTACTGCAGAGCAATTGTGCTAAAAACTGCATGGTATTGGTACAGTGACAGGCAAGTAGATCAATGGAATAGAACTGAAGACCCAGAAATTAACCCACAGACTTATGGTCACTTGATCTTTGATAAAGGAGCTACAACCATCTAGTGGATAAAAGATAGCCTTTTTAACAAATGGTGCTGGTTCAACTGGAGGTCAACATGCAGAAGAATGCAAATTGACCCACACTTATCTCCTTGTACCAAGATCAACTCCAAGTGGATCAAGGACCTCCACATAAAACCAGACACACTGAAACTAATAGAAAAGAAACTGGGGAAGACCCTGGAGGACATGGGCACAGGGAGAAAGTTCCTGAACAGAACACCAATAGCTTATGCTCTAAGATCAAGAATTGACAAATGGGACCTCATAAAATTACAAAGTTTCTGTAAGGCAAAGGACACTCCCAAAAGGACAAAACAGCAACCAACAAATTGGGAAAAGATCTTCAACAACCCCACATCTGACAGAGGTCTAATATCCAATATATACAAAGAACTCAAGAATTTAGACCCCAAAGAACCAAATAACCCTTCCAAAAAATGGGGTACAGAGCTAAACAAAGAATTTTCACCAGAAGAAATTCAGATGGCTGAGAAGCACCTTAAGAGATGCTCAACATCATTAGTCATCAGGGAAATGCAAATCAAAACAACCCTGAGATTCCACCTCACACCAGTCAGAATGGCTAAGATTAAAAACTCAAGGGACAACAGGTACTGGCGAGGATGTGGAGAAAAAGGAACACTCCTACACTGTTGGTGGGATTGTAAGATGGTACAACTGCTCTGGAAATCAGTGTGGCGGTTCCTCAGAAAATTGGGCATGACACTTCCAGAGGACCCTGTCATACCACTCCTAGGCATATACCCAGAGGATTCCCCTTCACACAATAAAGACACAATGTTCATAGCAGCCTTATTTATAATAGCCTGAAGTTGGAAGGAGGCCAGATGTCCCTCAAAGGAGGAATGGATACAGAAAATGTGGTATATTTATACAATGGAATACTACTCAGCGATTAAAAATAATGAATTCATGCAATTTATAGGCAAATGGTTGGCTATGGAAAATATCATCCTAAGTGAGTTAACCCAATCACAAAAGAATACACAAGAAATGCAATCACTGATAAGTGGATATTAATGAGCCCAAAAGCTCTGAATACTCAAGACACAATTAGCAAATCAAAAGATTACCAAGAAGAAGGAAGGAGAGGACCCTGGTCCTAAAAAGACTGGATTCAGTTTTGTAAGAGAGTATCAGAACAGAGAAATCGTGGTGGGGGGGTTATTGGGGAATGGGCAGAGGGAAGAGGACTTATGGGACATATGGTTGTGGGGGGGGGACTGGGAAAGGGGAAAGCCTTTGGAATGTAAACAAAAATATACAAAATAAAAATAAAAGAAATCATCACTGCACTGGGGTGTGGCTCAGTTGGTAGAGCACTTGCCTTGCATATATGAGATAACCACAGCTGCTGTGAGCTCAGGAGTGCAGCAGCCGTGCCATGTGCAGAAGACAGTCTTTTATAGTGCTCTTCCTGATCCTCCTGTTCTCATCAATGCATTCCTTCCATCACCCTCTTCCGCAATGTACCCTGAGCCATGGGTGGAGTGATTGACACAGATGACCCTAAACGCAGGGCTGAATGCTCAGCAGCTGCTTACACTTAGCGCTTTGACCAGTTATGAATGTCTGCATTAACTATGATTCACTATTTTAAAAGCTGCTCTAAGGCGAGAGCAGCACCAATCTGTGGATATAAACATAGCTATACAGTTAGACAGTATGTCCATTTACCAAACATGAGAGGTGGGTTCCCCCTAGATCCTGTCTTCTTCCCAGCTATGGGCTTTTGACCAGGCATGAATTTCTTCCTGAGGAGCAGGTCTCAAAGCTGATCAGAATGCAGTCAGTCACCTCCGCAACAGCCATGCCTCTGTTGCAGTGAGAACATCTTGACTAGCAAGTTAGTGTTGCAGCGTGCAGAGCCCAGTGCTGGGCAAGAGCATTGGTGATTTTTCTCTCCCACACCACATCTTCTGGCACAAGGAAAAACCGCAGCAGGGAGAGAGCATTCCACATATTTGGCACGTGCTTTAGGTTAAAAGCAAATGCAGAAGCCAAGGACCCCAGCACCTTTGGAGACCAAAGACTTTGTTCAACTGACTTGTCCACAAGCAGACAGGATTTGGTGAGAAACTAACACACCCTGTAATAAATAATGGCAACTGTGTTATCATAATCCAGGGATCTGGGAAGCCATTTCATTAATTCATTCATTTAAAGAGAGCTTTCCCTTTTAAATGCCAGGCTAGGAAATTCCCAGGAACACCACCACCACCATCACCACCACCACCACCACCACCACCACCACCACCACCACATCTGTCTTCCAGATGACTCCTCACAAATACAGATGGGAACTAGGGCACCTAGAGACACATTTGCAAAAATTAAGCTTTAAGAACACTCTTCCACACTAGGTGTGGTGGCTCACCCTTGTAATCCCAGCACTGAGGCAGGAGGATTATGAGGTCAAAAGCCAGACTGAGCTACAGAGTCGTCCCATGTCTCAAACAAACAACGAAACAAAGAAAGCAAAACAAACCAACAAAAATAACATCTTTCTCGTTGTGTCAACCAGACACATCATCAAAGCAGCTTAAGAAGAGTTGTCCGGGCTCACATTGTGACAGTACATGGCAGGCAGGATGGCGGCAGCAGGAGCCTGAGGCAGCTGGTCGCCTGTGTCTGCAGTCAAGGAGCAGAAAGAATTGATTGCTGGCTCTCAACTCACTTCCTCATTTATATCTGACCCTGGACCCTACCCCAGGGAGTGGTCCCATCCTCAGTTAGGGTGGGCTGTCTCACATCAATTAACCCAATCTAGAAACTCACAGGCATGCCCAGGCTTGTCTCCTAGACGATTCTAGATCCCATCCAACTGACAGACAGAGTAACCACCACAGTCACTCTTCCAGCTCAACGCTGAGAGCGAAGCCCCACTCTCAACAGAGAACGGCCCAGCCCCCAATGTTGGCAGTTTCCAGTCTGAGAAACGTGTTCTACCCCGAGTTATTTTTAGGCTCTTCTGCCTTTGCTCTCCTATGTGCAGGCTCCGAGCAAATATTTGTTGAGGCCAAACTACAAGTCAAACAACCGTCACTCATAGTTAAAAAGACATATTTGAAGTCATTGCACAAATAATTGCTTAACGGTTTCAGCCTGGGTTGGCAAACAGCACTCAGGGAAGGGAGAGCACACAGCAGCAGGAATGCCTTAGAGGGAACTGGCACATGAGGTTGTATTTAGGCTGACATTGGATGAATCTAAGGAGATTAGCGAAAGGCCTGGGTACCATAATAATTCTAAGTTGGACAACCAGGCTCTGGGGTGACCTGGCATTGCTGCTTATGAAATCAGAGACAGAGGGATTTTTGAGAACACGGATTCTGGTTCTCAGTCACCTTGATTTAAATGCTTTGGGTGTTTCTTTTGCCTTGGCTTTCTCATCTGTGAAATGGGGGTGGGGGTGAAAATTGTCACTGCCTGGGTGGCTCATGATGGAGACTGAATGAAACAATATAATCAAGTAACACAAAACAGCCCAACAGTCACTGTGACGTAGTGGTCAGCACTGATCAGAGCTAAGAGGGACACTGGGGGTGGCGGAAGCTGGTCTTCTCAATGGTAATTGCTGCTGGAGACTGAGTATTGAGAATAAACTGCCAAAGGTGGGCTATTCAACTGCTGTGTGATGGGAATTTGGCCGTCTTTGTTTGAAAGAGATGGCATTTAAGGCTGGAAACTGCAGCTATATTCTTCTTTTAAAAAAATGCGAACAATCAGAGTGGGCTAATGGAAAGGAAAGACAAAGGTTCGAAGGCCCATTGTTCTTGATTCGCTGGTATTTTTGGACTCACCTCCACAGACTTGATTTTTGGAACCTGGCTGATACTATCCTGATCTTCTCTCCAGTGAGTTTCTTTCTAAAGAGAAAGAAGGAGAAATGTTATTTTTACAACTGGCATTAAAAATGCTCTTTAGAGCACTCTGCCATTTTTTAGAAAAAAAAATATTTGGATAACGAGCTTTAAGAGCAGAAGAATGATAAGTCAGAGATGGATAACCAGGGATGGGGGAGAGAAGCAGGAGAGAGAGGTAAGGCACAGAGGGACATCTGGAAAGGACTAGGAGTGGCCAGAAGATCACCCCTGTCTAAAACTCACATGCATGCATGTATACATGCGTGTGTGTTTGTGTCTGTGTGTATTAGGGGTATGTATGGATGTCTTTGTGTATTTGCACACATAAGTGGCCAGAGGTCAACCAGGTGCTCCACAAATTGATCTCTACTTTATTTTTTTAAGACAAGGTCTCTCTGATCCCCAAATTCGCCAATTTGGTTAGACTGGCTGGACAGAGAGCTTTAGGAATACTCTTGTCTCTGTTTCCCAAGTGCTGGGATCATAGGCACAGGCTACCATGGCTGTGCTGGGGATCTAAGCTCAAATATTCATGCTTGCAAGCCAAGCTTTTTATCTACTGAGTCATCTCTCTAGTTCCCTAAAACTCGATTTTTAGTCATGTGCTAGATAGAAATCGTCCATCATCAAAAACTTTCCACCCTGACTGCTGTTGTTCATATGTGTATGTTATGGATGTTGGGACTCAAGATTAGAAGTTCCTGAAATCCACATCTGCACTGGAATCCATGGAGTGAGAGGTTAGTGAGACTTTAGCAGACCCGGAATGAACTGTAGGCATAGAAGACTCTGGAATTTTCAGAAGTACAGTGGGATGGAGGGGCTTGAGTCATTTCTGAGAAGATACAGGATGTCCACAAGGTCCTGGGAGACACATGGTGGATACAGAATCTTTACACTGAGTTCATCAGGAAAACAAAGCTAAGCCACCAGACTTCCATTAAGATGAATTAGGAGGAAAGGACCAGGAAAAGTCCTATTAAATTCTCAGAATGGCACAAGCAATAGCATAAAGTCCCAAATTTCAAAAATCACAACAGCATCCTGTTAATTAATTAAAAAGAAAAAGAAAAAACTATGCTTTGTCAACAGAAATTGATAAAATGCCCAAAATGTGGACGTTGTGTGATTCATGATTCATGTTCTCTCCTAAACTGAAAACAACTACTTGAACTTTTGCTTGCTTCTCTCAGCATGCTAGAGTGAATGTTGTTTGACGAGAGAGTGTTCTAGAACATTTTTGTGGGTGTGTATTCGGTGCCAAACAGTCTAGAGTTTACCTCTTTCTGGAAAGGGAAAGAACTAAGAAAGACCTACTGCAGTTAAAATGTCAGTGGTTCTGAATGCTCTGTCAGACTCAGTCCAGTCCTCCACGTGGCTCTGTCCTGCAGAGTGTGGCTGCTAGTTGTGACAAGTGGAGTGTGAGTGCCAGGTCCATGTAAGTGTGCAAACAGCTAAGCCTCTTGTAGCTCCGGCACATTCGACTCTGTATTGATTCCTTGTCTATTCTCAATGACAAAAATGCCTGACTAAAGCAAGGAAGGCAGGCAGGGCGGGCTTACTCTAGCTCACAGTATGAGGATGCAGTCTGTGGGGAAGGCAGGACAGCAGGAACGTGAGGCTGCTGATCACACGGCACACGCACTTGAAAACCAAAGAGCAATGCATGCTGGTCTTCCAACTTTATCCTTTGTTGCCATCCAGGTTTAGAATGGGTCTTCCTTCCTCAGTTAGACCCATGTGGAAACAACCTTACAGGCATGCCCAGAGGTCTTCCTTACAGGTGATTCTAGATCCTATCAAAATTGGAAATATCGATAGTCACAGTTTGTTTAGTAGGCACAAGGGAGCCTGCCTTACCTAGGGGTTGTCAGAAACACGAAATGCAAACAAAACCAGCTCTATACATCTGTGTGTCTGTTTATTTCCATTAATTGTGGTCACTGGACTCAGTAACACCTCCATAAGCACTGGAGTATTACATTATGAAGCATCATTTTTCGATGGACTGTAGATTAGGTTTCTATGGTCCTCCTGCAGTGACATTTCACCAACTGATCTGATACTGGGGATTGGAATCCTTCGTGACCATGGGCAGGAAGGCAACGTGGCTCAGTCACCATGGAACAGCTTGTGGAGACTCTTGAAGAGCTAACAAAGCTCTGTATGTTCCAACAATCCAGCCAGTGGGAACACAGGTCCTAAGACAAACTCAGTCGCTCACAAGGACACTTGTACTCCTATGTTCGTTATACTGCTATCCACAAAACTGAGGTGGGGAAAAGAATGTCTGCTGGCTGATGAATGGGTAAAGAAATGCATGCACAGTGTGGGTATTATCTGGCTATCTAAAGGATATTCTGACATTTAAACCAACACTGGATGAAACTTTAAAAACCTTAAGCTTCTGAGAGACATCCAAGAATAAGAAATACTATGTGATCATATAGACTTATATATAGAATTAAAGAAATCAATCCTAAGTCTGGAGAGATGGCTCAAAGTTTACAAGCACTTACTGCTCTTGCTGATGACCCAGGTTCAGCTTCGGACACCCACTTAGAGGCTTACCATCATCTATAATGGCAGTTCCAGGGATCTGGTACCTCTTCAGAAGTCTGGGGCTCCTGCATGTATGCAGTTCACAGACATATGCTCAGAAGCATATATTCCTTTACTTTGGTTTGTTATAGATTTAATAAACTCACTCATTCATAGCCCAAAGCTCTACTACCCTACATCATTCTCTGGACTACACAACTCTCCTACCTTAACTTCCCATGTAGCAGCACCACCAGATTTTAAGAGGAGCTGTGTATACTTTCCATCTATGCAAGATGCTACTTGTATTCATCCTAGACACCAGAATCACCGTGTGAAAAGTACAGAACATAGGACCTCCCAGTGCAAGCCCTACAAAAATACCAGGCACTGTGGTCATCACAGGAAGGAGGGAGGGAAGCCCTGGGATATTGCTGTCTTCTTGGATCTGAAAACAGTAAGAGGAAAAGATGTAGAGACAGCAGTAACTATTCCCCGAGACCTTGCTGGTCTCCAGCACCCCATCAGCTCTTCTCAACAATCATCCCACACCTTGACTCTGTAACCCTTGATCCTCTGGAAATTGGGAATCCAAATCTGCCTTTGTCCTGGAGACTCATCTTGGATCTTGCAGAATGTCCAGGAAGATGCAGATCTTTGTTGTCTGGGCAGCAGAAGCAACCGTCATACTCGGTCACCAGAGTGGCATCAAAAGATCCCAGGCTGTCATCAAGTGTGAGCTAGGAGCGGGAGAGCCCCGCTCAGTTGAGAATTTTATTTTATTTTTTTTGTTGTTGTTGTCATTGTTACCAAGGGGGTTCTTATACCTGCTTGTTTTTTGATGAGGATGAGGTTTAGTTTCTGGGAGCTGAGTTTACAGCCAGGCCTGTATGGAGATGCTGCTGCTGACTCACTGGTCCTGTGCCTCTCCACAGAGCCTTTGGAGCTGCTCTTTGTTGAAGGACATGAGGGCAGACCAGAAGTTTCTGTGAGGATGCACCTCCCTGCTTCCCAGACAGGATGACAGGGAATGGGGTTCCCTCCCTCCCCTCTCCTCCTCTTCCTTTTGTCTTTCATCTCTCTCCTCCTCTCCTTTCTTCTTTCCACTTTCCTGCATCTCTTTCCCTTTCTCTCTTTTCACCCTCTATCTTTCTTTCCCTCTGTCCTTTTCTCCCCACAGCTTGCCTGCCCTGATTTCTCAGCCTCGTCCCACAGGCTTCTTGCCCATCTCCCAGTCTAGTTCCTTCATTCTGGGAGACTCTCTGGTGACTTGGGAGTTGACTTTATCACAGGTGATAATTTTCTTCCTTTTCATCCAAAAGCTTTAAGCACAGGATAGATGGCTTCCTCAATGCTCCCCTTGGCTTGTTGGCAGAATATGCCCATTCCTTTGCAGTGATGAGGACAGTTCTTTTGGGACTCCAGGCCAAAAACTGTCATTTTACCTGAGCCAATGGCCTCTATTGTGATCAATGTTGATAACATATTCTTTCCTGTTTCAAACTGAAAACCACACTGCCTATGGTTACAACTATTATAAAAGGCAATGCAGTATTAAAATAAAACTGTATCAGCATGTATTCCAACATGTCAGTTGCAGGCATGTCCATAAATAGAAGACTTAGTAAAATTATGATGCCATGAGTCTGTGTATAGAATCATTGCTGATAACAATAATGAATGCAGCTGCAAGGCTGTTTTGTGGGACGATTAGAACAGCAAAATGGATGCTGCCTTTGTCACTGTGACTTCCAACGGTACAAGTGACTCATTACAGGTATGAACCATAAAACCTTGGTTTTTACAGTATTCAAAGTGATGGAAAATCCAGTCTATGTTCCTGCCACCATGAAGTTTTACTCAAACAAATACGTACTGAATGAACCTCCAGAAAGCCTGGTCCCAAATACAACTTTATTCCTTACTTTGCTTTTCTTGAGTATTTGTCACAGAGATACAAAAGCCTGGCTGGTACCCAAAAGCAATCCTCCTGTTCTAAGATCATTGGCTTACACATCTGTGGAGTCCCTTTTCCCATGCAAGTCTCAGACCCTCTGCAGGTTTGCTATCTTTGAACCCGGGGGCGAGGGGTTATCCATCTATCAGCTGACCACACCTCTGTCTGTTTCTATAGATGAACCTAGTGTTGAGCTTATTGAGCTGAGGAGAGAGGTTCCATCCTGAGACACCCATTCTTTTGTCAGAAGTCACGGTGACTAACTGATCCACATTCATGAGTCAACAGCTCTCACTGATTCAAAACTTTCCTGGTCAGGGGACAGAGACTGGACTAACTGTTTGGATAGGAGTGGCTGCCTTAATCTTTATAATTAGTGATGTGAGCCGGGTGTGGTGGCGCACGCCTGTAATCCCAGCACTTGGGAGGCAGAGGCAGGTGGATTTCTGAGTTTGAGGCCAGCCTGGTCTACAGAGTGAGTTCCAGGACAGCCAGGACCACACAGAGAAACCCTGTCTCGAAAAAATAATAATAATTAGTTTTCTTCCAGTCCCACTGGTAAGAAAATACATATTTAAAAGTTAAAGCAAAAGAAACTGTGTAATACTCTGTGGTTTTAAACTATTAGACCATCCCCGAAGATCTGCTGATAGAGAGTGGGGCATGGTGGCACATGCATTTAATCCCAACATTCAGGAGGCAGAGCCAGGTGGGTCTCTATAGGTTTCACCCAGAAGCCAACCCCAGGCTATCCAGTGCCTCAGATCTACTGTTAGAACTGACCCCTATCCCCACTGTGTAAGTGATGTCTGTGGTGCACAGATCCAGGAGAGACTAGGACTCACCAGTTAGCAAGGGTCAGATCCAAGATT
Source organism: Apodemus agrarius (assembly GCA_964023405.1). Taxonomy (NCBI): domain Eukaryota; kingdom Metazoa; phylum Chordata; class Mammalia; order Rodentia; family Muridae; genus Apodemus; species Apodemus agrarius. The sequence goes on from OZ030005.1 coordinate 110,473,303, forward strand.
TGGAGCCAGACATTCGGATTCCACAGCCTGTACTTCCAGTCAGAGTAGACTACCTGTAGTCTCATTCCCTCACTGACTTGCTATGTGACCTTGAGTAAGGCCTGTGCCCATCCACTGTTCCTCTCTGACTACTAATCAACGCAGAAGTAGTGACCAAGGTCAGATTTCTCAGTCTTAGCATTACAGATTCCTGGGGCCTGTGTCCCTTCCTGCTGAGGAAGGTTCTTGTAAACTGTGTTAAGATTCCTGGACTCTACCCGCCCAGTGGTGGCAGTAACCCAATTCACACAGCCTGACTGTGATAAAGACATCTCCAGATGTGGATGCAGGAGCACGGTCTCCCCACGCCAGGAACCACGGAGCTAAGCTAACCTGGGACTTGCCAAACTTACCTGTCCTGTGCTTTCTTTCCATCTTTCCTTAGCTTCAGGTTAGGAGATTGATTTGCATTTGAGATGCTCTCAAGGCAGATGAGGGTTCAGATGTAGAGTGCGAGCTCACCATTAACACAAACATATGTCAGCGGTAATTAATTAAATACCTCTGTAGCATCACTAATAACACAGGCTGAAGACAGCATTGCCATGCACAGAGTACCACCGCTCTCTTCTCAGTTTTGCCTTGCTTCCACGAGGGAGGAGAGTAAACAGTTTGTTTAGGGGGTTAAACAAAAGCTGTTGCTTTTATCACTTTGAAGGAAAGGAGAAACCTACCAAAATAGAAATGGAGGTTTCCCATCCTCCCTTCCCACCACGTTCTTTTTTTTTTTTTTCCAGTGTTATGCAGGGTGCTGTCTTGGGTACTGAGGACCCACCCTTCATGTTTGCTTTTTATGTTTCCTCTGCATGGTCTCCCTTGTCATTTCTTCTTTCCACCATACTCTCACAGGGAGTTCCGTGGGCCAATATTTCTGTGTAGGACATAGACGCCATCTCTACCTCTTTTCATTTGGCTTTCCAAGAGAAGGTCTGAAGTAGCCCATAGCCCAGGCTAGCCTGAATTCACTATGTAACAAGGGCTGACTTGATGAGTCCCTGATCCTCCTGCCTCCACTTCTCCAGTGCTGAGTTGAAGGACAAGGACCACCACACCTGGCTGTAAGCGGTACTAGGGATTGCACCCAGGGCTTCGGGCACGCTAGACCAGCACTCTACGGACTGAGCTGTATCCCTGTCTGCCATTGAGTCTCATTTGACTTTGTCTTCTCCTTAAATCATGTTTATGGCACTAAATAATATCAGAAAAGTGCAGATAAATGTCTTTTTTTTCTGTGTTCCTTTTCTACCTATAAGTTGTGCAGTCAGCGGAAGTGGCTTGATGTCTTTGGGTCTTAGCTTTCTCAGTTGGGAAGTGAGAAATAGCACTTGTAGATTAGCATCATAATTAAATGAGGGTATGCATGTTCAGGTCCACAGACACACCTGAGGCTTCAGGATTGTCCCTGGGTTTCTTACCGCTGCCATTGGAGAGCAGCAGGGCTCAAATGAATAGAATGTTTTCAAACAGCCTGAGACAGGGAAACAGGCAGAGGAATGTGCTCCTGACTGTGTGTAAGTGACTGGAGCAGCATAGCTCTTCCGGGCTGAGTTTAATCAGACTCAGGGGCTTGAGGCTGGAGCTCAGTGGAGAGGGCCTGCATAGCATGCATGAGACCCTGAGTCTGATCCCCGGCACCCCAAAAGCAAACACATAACCAGTAGACAAAGCCCGCCTGAATCAGCACAAAGGCCAGCAACAATATTCTATGGTGTTAACCTTGAAGAGTTTAACTTTCTAATAACCCTCTGTCTATAGCACGGATCTCTTTTCTAACTGTTCAATAACCAGCTCTTTACTCAAGGACTCCTCTGCTCCTTAACAAGCATCCCTGGAAACATTACTTTTATTTCCTCAGATGAAGGGATGAGAGCCACATTCAAGCTGTGGAAATACATGGCTTTCTTTCTCTATTTTAACTATTGGAGGTTTCTAGCCTCCATACAATCTATGTTTCCAAGCTAACTTATTCGATCTGGCTTCTCTTGGCTTCTGACTGAATTGCTCTGCTTGGCCTCATACTAACTTTGACAATAAGTCCCAATTTTTCGGTTCCTTCTTATTCTCTAGCTCATTCTGTCTTCACGTATGTCTAGTTTATCCTCTTTGCCAGCAGTCTCCATAAATCTGTCCCTGTTAAACTGCCAACACACACACACACACACACACACACACACACACACACACTATTCTAGCTCCTTCTCTCTCTCTCCCCCATGCTGCTCTTAAGTATCCTGTCTTTCCTCTACTGTTCTCATGAGAGTTGGACATATTCTATCACTGACTCATTTTGTCAAATCATTGTGATTCACTTTGTCTGCCTCTCAATTAGACATCACGTTCAAATATGGCTGCTTCTTTCTGCAAACTAACTTTTCCTTCATCGTCAGTGATTAAAGGTGTGTACTAAGGGTGTGTCTGTATTCCAGCCAGATCACACTGTATCCAGAGCTTGTCTGCATTTCAACTGGATCCTATAGACCTAGAAAGCCTTTGGATGTGATGCACTGCCCCAGCAGTCATGTTGCTGCATTAAAATTCCTCCACACATTCCCTAAGTTTCTGTGGCTTCCAATTAAACTAAGTTTAGTTTTATCCTTTGGTCTTATAGTGTTGCTGGTCGCCTCTTTGCTATAGTCGTGCCTCTGCAGCTTCTTCTCACTTCAAGATACAAGTTAAAGAGAGAGAGCCAACAATGATATGCCATTCGTGAGCTGGAGAGGGGGAGAACACAAGACAAATGGCAGAAGTGTGAACTCCAAAATTTCTACTTGAATGTGAATTGTATCATCTTGTGTGACATTGGTACAATCAGGTCACACAACATGAATGAGCCAAAGAAGTCTACATCCCTCCAGGAGACCTTATAAGTTCAGCTTCGCTGCAAAGGAACCCACCATCCTCTGATGGGGAAACACCAGTGACTTGGGGGGACCTTACTCTAATGGGTTGGACTCCTAAACACCTTATCTATTTTAAAGCTTAATCTCAACTACTAAAAGACAGAGGTGGAGTTTAAGGCTTCTTATTTGTGCATAGGAATTCAAAACTCAGGGTTCCTCTTGAAGGTATCAGTGTCTGTGAACATCAGCTAAGGCTCGTCTAATAGGCCTCCAGTAGATACACTCCAAATGCATTTCATCAGAGCAGGGATACATGTTGGATGGCAGTGGCCAATGGAGAATAAGCCCTTTCAGGAATCTCTGTGGCCTTAAGACACTTTCAGCTGAGAGAAGTCACAATTCCCTCTTAGGGCTGCTGTATCTATGCTAGAATACCTTTCCGTGGAAGCTGAAAAGATACAGACAAGGGGCAAAGAACATCCTGAACACTGGGCCATTCAGGTATATGAAAATTCTGTCAACATGTGATGGAAAGAATAGGGCAGCTAACACAAGAGCCAGAGCAAAGCAGCCTTGCGTTTAGACTGGTTTCATGCCCGCAGCTCTAGCAGGTTTAGGCCTAGAACCTGTCTTATTCAAGCTTCAAACTAAGTAATCATGACCTGGTTTTCTAAGCACTATCCTGATCTTTGAACCACGCTGCCTCCTCATAGTCACTTGGAAGGGAGTCCCCGACTTGCCCATTATCTGTCTCTTCTAATTTACTGGCAACCCTTTCCCACCTGTTCACCAGAACGTCCTGCATCCTAGTCTTCTGGTTGCCCACTTTCTCCCTATGGCTTCGCATTGTAAAGCTTTGCTGCTCTGACTGTCTCCTGTCCTTGGCTGTCAATGTGGATTGTGGGACACTCCTACATTCTGGATCTCCCCTCCACAGGGATCCAGACATCCACAGGGATCTCCCGCCACTCTTGCAGTTGCAGCAGCAGCAGGAGTGGCCATGCGTCCTATGTTCACATTGGGTTTGCACACTGAAAGAAGCACCCTCGCTTTCTTTTTCTCCAAGAACAATCCACATTTGTCATTTTCAAGTATCATAGCTAGTCCTGAGTACAGAAGACTCTGATGGAAGCCCTGGGGCCAGACAAATGACCCAGAGAGTGAGAACACTTGTTGTGCAAGCCTGAAGACCTGAGTTCAGATTCCAGAACCCTTATTGTAAACGGTTGGACACGGCCATGCACGTGCCTATAAAACAAGCCTGTGGAGCCATAGAAAAAAGCATCACCGGACTTGTTGACCACCATCCAGCTCCAAAATCAGTTAGATCTGTATCAAAGAAATAAGACAGGATAATAAAGACGTGTACTGGGTGTCCTGCTCATGTCTCTGCAAAGAGGTGTACAACACACACACACACACACACACACACACACACACACACACACACACCATGGAAGCTACTGTGCACAGAACTGGCACTAGACTGAGCCTTGCCTGACTCCAGTGTTCAAGTATCCTTGCTTTCCTCACACTATGTATGTCCTTCCGCCTCACATCGATGAAGCAACACAGAGGAAGGGCAAGCACACAGAGGAGAGATGCTTACCCCGCTGGCTCCCACCACCTTGCTCTTCTGCACACGCTGATTCACTCAACAGACTGAAGAATGGAACAAGAGACACTTATTCCTCCTCAGACAATAAATCATGGGCTTTCAATCTGTCACCAGCTCGATTTTCCAAAGATTTGTTTTCCTCCGTTTAATGAATTATTGGATCACCTGGAAATTGCTCAGAATTAACCTGTGGCTGACATTAATGGATCTGGAACACGAGTGTCGGGATCTCTCTCACCAGCCCAATCCATCCTTCTGCGGGGCCGCCAGCTGCCTGACACCAGGTGACTCATTTATTGTGATGTCCCATCTGCCTGCTTCTGAGGCAGTGCTTACAGGGTGAGCCTGTCAGGAACAACCTCCTGTCCCCTCAGCCAGGCACATAGGCACTGAAAGCTGCCTGGGCCTCGTTGCTACTAATTATCTTTACCTTTCTGTTTCTTCCCTCATTCCACACTTAGCATTTGTACATGGTTTGGGTCACAGTTCACCCATCACACTTACGAGCTTGCACTTCGGGGAGCTGCTGACTTTACTGGTCCTTTTCAATGTCCTCACAGGCGTGCAAAGGACGCTGATCACCTGTGAATGTTTGCACAGCAGTGTTCTACCTGTTGGAAGCCATGCAGCCCATCAAGATCACTTTCTACTTCATTAATTCTGGAGTTTTCGATTTCTGCAGCATTTGTCAATTGGCTCTCTAGGATTGACATGCCTCTTCTTTCTTTTTCTTATGTTTTTTTAAGTTTTAATTAAAATGTAATTACATCATTTTGCCTCTTTCTTTATCTCCCTTTAACCCCTCCCCTTCCTTTCTTAACTCTCTCAAGTTCATGGCCTCTTCTTCTTTGATTATTATCGTTACATATCTATATGCATAAATACATAAGAGCAAGCTGCTGGGTCTACTCGGTGTTGCTTGTGTGTCTAAGATACAAGTATCTTTATCACTTGTCTTAGGGGCTCATCCCTGAGGGAGCCTAATTCTCCCTCTCTGAGCCATCATCAGTTGCCTGCAGCTCTTTGTCTAGCGGCGAATGTGTAAGGTTTAGATCCCCTACTTCTGCATCTGTTAGTGTTGTCACTGTTTGGGTCTTGTTTAGGCAGCCGTACTATTGTGGTATCGTGATCGGCATCTGTGCTGTAGATATTTTAGGCTCAGAGGATTATCAGTTCCTGTCACAGCATTGTCAGTGAAGTGTGAAAGCAGCCATGGACTCCACCTGCAGAGTAGGCCTGTTGTATGCCAATAAAACTTTATTTATATGCAGCCCAGTGGATCTGGTCCATGGCAGTAGTCTGTTAACTATGTTAGACTACCAACCTCCTAGGGGCCCCTGAAATGTGTTTGGTCACCACTCACAAAGGAGCACTGCAGAAAGTCCAATACAGTAGACACACCAAGTATCCTATATGCTGGATGCCAAGAAGGCACAGATTTCATTTCTGGACTCATTTTCTGCATTGTGAACACTAGAATCCACCAATCCCATCACCACATTCACCACTGACAAGCTGTGTAACTTTGGACCAGACCTCTCCACACCACAGCAGCCTTCTTTTCTAGAAAGCAGGATGACAGAAAAGAGAAATTCTGAGATCCATTTTAAAAAGCAAAAGAAATAATATAAGTGACACCAGGTAAAGTCACACACACACACACACACACACACACACACACACATACATACACACAACACCATGGCCACACATACCACATGAGCACATACAATACCACACCACAGGCACGCACACACACAAACACACACACCACATCACAGCCACATACACATACATACAACACCACAACTATACACACAGCACCACAACCATACACACACAACACACAACACAGTCTCATACCACACACACACACACACACACACACACACACACCACATCACAGCCACATACACATATACACATACCATACCACAGACTACAACACAGCACTACAACCGCACACACACAACACCACAACCACACACACCACAGCCTCGCAACACACACACACACACCACAGGCATACACACAGCCACACAAACCACATGCGTACTTATATACCACACCACAGGCGCACACACACATACACACATACAGAAACCACACCACAGACACAAACACCACACACACACACACACATCACACCACAGGCACAGACACACACATGAACACATAGGGACTGAATAAACTGCAGAAAGAGTTACTCCCTTCTGTTCAGTTGATTTGACTTTTCTCCCTCCTGAGTGATGTTCATATTGTTGAGTTGTCAAAGACAGTAGGTGTCATTATTTTGTTGGGTATGGGGTGGAGGGAGAAGGATCTTAGGCAACTGTCAAGGGAGTGGGGGATTTTGGGGAAGAAGCATTTAAAGATTTTGATGTGAGACATCATTGTGTATCTCCTCTTTTCAGTCTATTAGACAATTAGCTTTCTATATTTCCTGCATGGAGATGATCTGCTAATGGGTTGGTCTTCATTTTACGTTAGTTGAGAACGAGGCTCCTGTTGCCAGGCACTGGCTAGGTGCTCGGCAAGCGCTGAATGGCCCCGCCCTCCTCGGCCTCACTAATTTCTCCTTTTCAAGAAAAAAAAAGTGATGATTCAGAGTCAGGCCCAAACCAGAACATCTCAAGGACTGGATGTTTGTTGAAAGAAAAGAGCAATTCAAATGAGGTTTGCCTGGTAGAGATTCCTCAAGGATATACAAGAATGGATGCAATTAGCATACTCATTCTTAATGTATAAATGGGTCCTCCTGAAGTGCTGAAGTATGCTCAAAAGCAATTTGATTACGTATCTTCATCATTTCAGGATTCTCTTTGCAGCTCTTTCCCTGCACTGTTCATACCATCCAGGAGGAAAATTTCCCCAGAGCAGAGGAAAGTACACACTAGCCCTGATCTGAATGATCACAAATTACAGATGAATAATTCCCCTAGCACTCCTTGAGAGAAAGAAGTCAACTCAAAGCTCCAGGTTCTGGGTACCCAGGCATTTTCTCATGTGACAGTGTATATGATCGTGAATAAATTCCTCCATCTTTCTATGTTCCAGCATCCTAAACAAATGAGAAAACAACTTAAACTTTTGGGTTGGATTTGGATACCTAGTGTTAAAACAGCAACAGCAATACCCTGAAAGCTGTTCGAAGCTCTTCCCAGTTATTAATACTGAAGGCATATTCACCATGGTTGGTGACCGGGTGCTAAAAAGTTACAGTTCTTTTTCTCTGCCGTTTAATCCTGAAGTCTCATGAGAGCATATGAACACACACACACACACACACACACACACACACCCCTTTTTATTTTATTTGTTTTGTTAAGTGCTTTTAGTATTATATCTAAGAATCAATCTTCAAATCCAAGAACATGACCATTTACCCTTAAGTTTCTCCAAAGAATTGTATTAATTTATTTGTGTGCATGTTTGTGTGTGTGTGTGTGTGTGTGTGTGTGTGTGTGTGTGTGTGTGTAAGTGGGGGGAGGGGGACAGAGGGAGAGAGAGAAAGGACACACAGGTATACACACATACCACAGCACAGCATGTGTGTAGAAATGAGAGAGCACCTCCCACCTTGCCCTGAGACACGATCTGCTTACCCCTACAAACACCAGAGCAGGTGGCCTACCACCTTCTACAGATTCTGCAGCCTTTGCCTCCCATCTCACAGTAGGAGTGGCAGAATTACAGGTGGGCACTACCAGGCTTTATGTGCATTCTGGGAACTCAGATCCTCCCAGCAAATGCTTTACTCACTTCACCATCTCCTTAGCCCCTGAGGCTAAGCCACTGGTTTATTTTGAATTTATTTATTCATTGTTACAGTTTAGGAATATTCCTTTTATTAAATTATTTTATTTATTTACATTCCAAAAGGTGCTCCCGTTTTTGGTCCCTCCTGCCCAAGTTCTTCACTCCATACTCCCCCACCAGCCTCCCTCTTTCCTGGGGCATCGTTTCCACAAGATTAAGTGCATCCTCTCCCTCCGAGACCATACAAGGCAGTCCTCTTCTTGAGTTTATTTATATACAGTATAAAGGAGGAGTCTGATTGTAATCATCTGCATGTGAAATTCCAACTGTCCCAGCACCACTTGAGTCTAGTTTTCTTCTCTTGAATGGACTTGGCTCTCCCGTCAAAGGTCAATTGGCCTTAGTTGTATTTCTAGACTATCATTCTACCCCATGGATCCACATCACTGTTTGTATGTCCATGTCACAGTTCAGGTTATTATAGATTATAGGGATTTTTGAAACAAAAGAGTGTGAGTTCTCCAAATTTGTTCTCTTTTTACAAGATTACTTAGGTATTCAGGATATTTACAATTCCATATAGAATTGAGAACTGATACTATTTATTTGTTACAAAAAGGGAGATAGTAATTTAATAGTGATTGTACTTAATCCATATGTGGTGGTTTGAATAGGAATGGCCCCCATAGGTTCATATATTTGAATATTTGTACATAGGAAGTGGTGTTTTTTAGGAGGTGTGGCTTTGTTGAGGGAAGTATGTTATTGTAGGGGCAGACTTTGAGGTCTCCTATGCTCATGCTATGTCCAATGTGGTAGACAGTTTCTTTCGGCTACCTGCAAATCAAGATATAGAACTCTCAGCTCCTTCTCCAGCACTATGTCTGCCTGGATAATACCATTTTGCCACCATGATGATAATGGATTGAAATTCTGAAACTATAAACCAGCTCCAGTTAAATGTTTTCCTTTATAAGAGTTGTCTTGGTCATGGTCTCTCTTCACAGCAATAAAACCCTGAGACAGAAGTTAGTACATTAACATCAATGTTGTGCTTTCTTTTCTTTTCTTTCTTTCTTTTTGGTTTTGCTTTATTTTATTTTATTTTTTATTCAATATTTGCTTTATTTACATTTCAAAAGTTATCCCCTTTCCTCATCACCCCTCCAAAAACCCCCTATCCTGTCCCCCTCCCCCTGCTTACCAACCCCCACTCCCACTTTCCTGACCTGGCATTACCCTACACTGGGGCATCGAACCTTCATAGGACCAATGGCCTCTCCTGCCACTGATGTCTGAAAAGGCTATCCTCTGCTACATATGGAGCTGGAGCCATGGGTCCTTCAATGTGTACTCTTGGTTGGTGGTTTAGTACCTGGGAGCTCTGGGGATACTGGTTGGTACATATTATTGTTCCTCCTATGGGGCTACAAACCTCTTTGGCTTTTTGGGTTCTTCCTCTAGATCCTCCACTGGGGACCCTATGCTCAGTCCATTGGTTGGCTGTGAGCCATGGGTATTTTGATCCCCCTTCTAAGAAGGACCACAGTATCCACGCTTTAGTCTTCTTTCTTCTTGAGCTTCATGGGGTCTGTGAATTGTATCTTGGGTATTCCACGATTTGGGGCTAATAGCCACATATCTGTGAGTGTATACCTTGTGTATTCTTTTGTGATTGGGTTACCTTACTCAGGATGATATTTTCTAGTTCCACCCATTTGCCTAAGAATTTCATGAATTCATTGTTTTTAATAGCTGAGTAGTACTCCATTGTGTAAATATACCACCTTTTTTATATCCATTCCTCTAAAGACCATCTGGGTTCTTTCCAGATTCTAGCTTTTGTAAATAAAGCTGCTTAAAGGATATCTTTCCATTCATTTAATTCGGCTTCTCTAGTGGACCAGTTGGTTAGTACATGGAACTCACAGGTAGAATTGTTTTCAGAGATTGAACCTCCTGTGAGTTCCAGTGATAAGGCCCTTTTATCACGATGAATCATCCTTTTTTAATATCTCAGGGGAATCAACTTGTCAGTATTTTTTTATGTAAAATCATGAAGTTGACCTTTCCAAGAGCCTGCCCTATAAATATTGCAGTGTGTAATAGTAGGGTCTCTCTCCTGCCTGCATATAGGACTGGATTTTAAACCCTGACAATGTATTTTCTCTAGAAAAATTTCTCAGAATCTGGAGAGATGGTTCAGTGGTTTAAGAACATGTACCATGCTGACAGTTTGGCTCCAAGCACCCACATCAGGCAGCTCACAACCTCCTGAACATCATTCCAGCTCTAGGAGGAGCGTGTGAGCCTTTGATCCCCGTGAGAACAAAACGAACATGATTTTTAAAAAAGTTCTTTGGCTGAATAAATGGTCCCTATATGTTTTCCAATCTGTGTGTATATGTACATGTGTGCATGTGTGCATGCACACATGTGTATCTGCATGCATGTGTTGCTGTTTGAACATGAAATGTTGCCCATGTGCTTCAGCTTAAACGTAAAGTCTCCTTCTGTAACCTGCTTTGAAAGGTTCTGCAACCTTAAGGAGGTAGAGCCTTGCCCGAGGAAAGGGGTGACTGCAGCATGGACCTCAGATCTTATACCCTCTCGACACGTTGTCTTCCTTTTCTGCATATGCAGGTGAAGAGCTACCCTGTAATCTCTCTACCATAGTCACAGACCACAGTCCTCCTTATACTCTGACAGCAAATCAGATCCTCCTCCAGGAAGTTGCTTGTTGTTGGGTATTTGCTCGCGGTAACGAGAGAAGTACCCGGAGCAGAGTGTCTGCACCGCTGGGGCAGTGCTGCACAGTAGTTCAATTTGGCCTTTGACTTCAGCTTTCACTTCCCTCACACACCACGGACACTAGTAAAGCTTCACTGAGCTCCAGCTTGACCACATGGATCATTTAATCTTGCCCATAGTTGTTAGAAAAGAACAGGTGAGATGCTCTACAGAAAAGCTTTAGCACAAGGCCCAGCATGAAGCAAACAGCCTTGACTAAAGAGGAAAGTGCCCCTTGATATCACTTGGGTGTGGTAAGTTACAAGTGTGCTTAATACATGCATTTTCCCAGATAGTTTTTCTTGAAAAAAATAATACTATTCAGTTAACTTGATGTTACAGTGGTGGCTGTAGCCACAACTATCCAGCCACAGGTATAGTAGTGACATACATCAAGCCATTGGGCATGGTGAAAACAATTTCATCAGTCATCCAGATGAGCAAATACTGAAAGCATTGATGTTTGAGACAGATGTGGAAATAGCACTTCAGGCTTCCTCAATGGCCTGAATCTCCCTGATTTAACCCAGACGTTTTTGCCCCTCACTCAACTCTCAAGATGTCTAAGCCCTGGGGTGAGCACGAAATTCCTCATGCAATCACTAGGTGGCGTGGAACCATTCATTGGAAGAAAGCTTGGCTGAATGGTTGCCCTGAACCACAGGCTGTAGCAATCTAAAGTAAGGTCAAGTGTCTGAGTCACAGCCTAAGTCATGGCTGGATCATATCCAGACATAAGAACATCCTATGCAACTGCTTCCTTGAGTCTCTGCTTTTACTCGAGAAATGGAATAGATGCTGTGGTGCTTTCCAGAGATTAATGATGGGAGATCACAAGTACAGGACCAGCCTGGGCTATGAGTTAAGACAAGGAAAGAAGAAAGAGAATGAGGGAAAGAAAGAAAAGAGGAAACTTTGAAGAAAGGAAATGGAAAGAAGGAAAGAAGAGAGGAGAGAGAGAGGGGGAAAAACACAGAGAGACAGAGAGAGAAGAGAAAGGAAAACAGAGACAGAGAGACAAAGAAAAACAGAGAGAGAGAGAGAGAGAGAGAGAGAGAGAGAGAGAGAGAGAGAGAGAGAGACTGGAGAGGTGGCTCTGCAGTTAACAATGTATGCTGTCCTTGCAGAGTACCAGAGTACAGTTCCCAGGATCCACATTAGATGGCTCTCAGGCATCTGTAGTTCCAGGAACCAAAACTCTTTTTTGTTCTCTACAGGCAATCAAATGTATATATACATACATGCACACAGACACACACAGACACACACACACACACACATGTATAAAAATTAAAATTCACTGCGGAAAGAAAGAGTACTCTATTTAGGGTCAATTTACCTTTCAGGATCTGGCCCATATTGAAGAAAAAGTCACATCCAGTTCCTGCAAGGGTACACAGCCATAGGAGCTAAGGTTTGCTCAGAGAATCCTTGGGTCAAATTTCTTGGTGGAGATCAGAACTGACCACTTATTAAGAAAACAGACCTCTAAGTGTGGCCATCTTCAGCTCCAACTCTCCACCAATGACTTTTCAACTATGAGATCTTGGACATCATTCTTCAAGTCTCTGTGCCTCAGTTTCTTCATCTGCAACAGGGTGTTATACTCTATCCTAACCCTGGGAGGAAGAGAAAATGAGATGGCATTTAGAGCTCTGAGAGGTTTGCTTACGGTAAGCATCACAGACAACAGTGTCACCAGTGTCTCTAATGTTGTTTGGAATTCAGAGCAAGTATGTCACTCAAAGGGCAGCATGAGAAGCATCTGAGATGGCACACCCCAAGGGGACAGAGAAAACACCCCTTAGGGGCTGGCTGTCAGACTATTAAGTTTACAGTGTCCCAATACCAAGTATGAGTCTTTTCTAAAAATATACAGCAAGGTCTGAGGGTGTTGGTCAGTGGGAGATTGTTTCTTATCACACTTTCAGTCCTGGATTTGATCCTCAAATACAACTAAAATTACTAAGCAAATCACTGAGTAAATGGCTACGTCATATGGGGAGAGCTGGGGGATGGCCAAGGACTGCCTCTTTATTCCTCGCAAGTCCTATTTGCTCCAGAGAACTTTAACCACACACAATTAACTACACACAACAGAGTTCAGCTGTGCAGCAGAATGTGCACGCTCTGCAGGGTGACTCAGAGGCTTCCAGAATCCAGGGGACAGCTTCCTACAGGTGCTAGCCCATGGCCCTGCATCTGCTCAGACACCGTGACCTTCATTCCCAGCCAGATCTCAGGGATCCGACCTTCATTGTGCTACAGACCTCTCTGCAGTCAGGAAGCCTACACACACTGCTGCAGGCTGGCACCTGCACACTCTGCCGGAGGCTGGCAGCCGCACTGTCTAACATGTCATTTAGTCATTTAAACCACGGCACACACTGGCACGTCCATCGTATATGCACACCTACGTGCACAGGGATGTGAACACACAGACAGCCAGAGTCATGGGTGTGCACATGAGGGTGGGGTGGGGATGCAGTCCAGAGATTGATGCTGGATTTCTTCCTCAGTCACTCACTGAATTTGCCATGTGCTATTTGGTTATACTGGCTGTGAGCCTCAAGCATCCTCCAGTCTCCAGTCTCCAGTCTCCAGTCTCCAGTCTCCAGTCTCCACCTCCCGGGTATTAGGATTGCTGGTGTACTGCTGCACGCAGCTTTTTATATAGGGCCTCAATATTAACTCGGGTCCTCCTGTTTGTTTGACAGACACTTTACTGGCTGAGTCATCTCCCCAGCTCCTCCATGAACCCTTAAAATGATCTTCTTAAGCACATGAAATAAGCTACATGAAGTCACCAAAAGACCCTGAGGCTCCGTATAGGTTACCTGTAAGAACCCTAGGCAGAAAACTACAGCAACCATGATGTGATCGTTGTTTATTTTCACAATCAACTGTTGAAGCTCACACTGGTGAGTGCATCTTTCCTGTCTTTGGACCCTTGAATGGCCTCATCAGACCTTCCTTGAGTCAGCCAGCCCTGCCCACGTTATGCTCACCCCACTGGGAAGCTGGAGCAACCTTCCAGATTATGCTGTTTGTTTCAGGAGAGCTGGCATTGCCTTCTGCTCCTTGAAATCACAGCGATCTGATTCCGAACACTCCACTTATCACCCTTTTAAATTATGAGATTGAGAAAACCTCTAAGCACACCCACCTTATGTTGAGGGGAGGCCCATCTATCTGGCAAGATTCGTGCCAACAGCTAATTCTTTGTCTTTATACAGCAATTCAAATCAAGTACATTGGTTTACATGACCAATGAGAGGAGCACGGTTTTGGGTTTAACGAGAATCACTCCTCCCCTTTCTCACTTCAGCCCTGGTTTGAGGTTTCACAAACACATGTGGAAGGGATGCTCTGCTGCTTGTTATTAGGAAATGGCAAGTCTTTCCTGAACACATTCGAGCTCAAGCATGCGCACATGTATGTAGGGATGTATGTACATTTTATTGAAGTCACAACACTGAGGTAAGTCACCCCACATCTAATAGCCCATTTGAAAACATCCCCAGCAAGAAGGCAACAGAAGAGGCAGAGACAGAAAAAGGTGGTTAAAGACTGAGGGTCTCCTCAGTGGGATTGAAACAATAGGATTGCAAATTTCCTTTGTCGGATCAGTTACGATGACCTTGCACACTCAGAAAAGATGCCCTCCAAATGAGGATACCAGCTTCATCCATGGAAGGCTGGAGACGGCTGGAGGCGCTCCCATCTTAATTCTTCCTCCTCTCTGCTCCCCTGTTGCCCCCAAAATGAGGTCCACTGCACCAGTGGGAGCAATTTTCCTAAAAACAATCCCTCCTATAAACCATTCCCACTGTTTTACAATGTATCACAAAATAGCAAGTTTATTGTAATAGTTAATGATATCAAGAACGCACTGGGATTGTAATCCCCTCCCAGCACCCTTTCTTGTCCCCTCACTCACTCCCCGTGCTCTCTCTCTCTCTTCTCAAATACTCCTCCTTCCACTGTCATGTGGAGATATGGTTTCCTGTTTTTATTTTATGTATAATGAATTCAGGTTCTCAGTATCAGAGAAAACATACCGTTTTTGTCTTCCGGAGCCTACCTTATTTTCCTTAATACAAATTTTACCCAATTCTTTTTATTTTTCCTCAGTGAGGTGAATACAACTCTATCCCAGGTGTGTGTATATGCATATACACACAGGTGCTCCTGCTGTGGAAGGAAGGAGTGTCTACAGAGCTCCACGTTGAGACATTAAAACAAGAAAATGCCTTATAGAAATGGCCACAGGTCAGTTTCATCTAGCCAGTTTCTCTGTGGCTTTGAGGAAGCTGTGGCATATTGGCGGGGCAGTTATAACACCTTCAGATACACCCCTGCCAAGAGGTCCTAGCATCTGCCATCTCTCTCTGACTTCTCCTTGGGAACTAATGTGAGCGTGCACTGTTGAACTGGGAATGGAAACTGAATCAACATTAGCCCAGCTCACCACTGACCACCTACCTCAGACCCCAAGACAACCTCAGCGTTTTAAATGCCCTGTGCGCCTGTTATGGCATTTGTGGGATATGAAGGCTTCCCCTGGAGGATTGTGTATTAAAAGGCTTGGTATAAGCAGACATGCTTTGGGGAAGTGACTGGATCCTGGGGCAATCTGTTCTAATCGAAGGATTAATCCTTTGATGCCTTAATGTTAATGGCAGGATTGGCAAGGAATGGAGAATAGGAGTGTGGGGAAGTGGGTCACTAGGACACGCCCGGGCAGACATACTATGTCCTTAGCCTCCATCTGTCTGTGTTTCCTATCTCTCTTAAGGTAAGCAACGCTGCCATGCCCTGCTGCTATGACGCCTCATGGCCCAGAGACAGCGAACCAGCTGACTCTGGGTGAAACCATGAGCCAAAATAAATATCCTATCCTCTCCATCACTCTGCCAGCATCTGCTGGAGTGGGAGAAAGGTGTAAGACAATGCCTATTCCTGATTACATTTTTATTGGTTGGTGTAACGTTACGGGTTCTGTCCCACGGCCCAGAGGACCAGGTGGTAGCAGGCTGGCAACACTTCTGCCTTCAGAGAGAGCACTTCTTTGCTAAGCACCAGAAGATGAGGCATAAGACAAATCAGTAAGCAATGTTTACTTGTGTTCATTTAGTTACTCTTGAATTCAGTTTGATTTGTATTAATTTATCTTTAATTTATCCTTTATTAGCTAGAAATAAGTGCTTAGGCGAAAACTGATATGGGAGGAGACAGGAGTGTAATTCATTGGCTGTTCAAGGCAAGAGCTGGAGATGTATGGAACACATTTTGTGTGTCTGGAGGAGGCAAATTTCAGGCAGAGGGAATTAAAGGCCCTGAGGTGGGAATGAGCTTGCCAGTGTGGTGGCGGTAGAGGGAGCCTGGAGGACAGATCATGGCTAGGAAGGACGGGAGGCTGTGTTGGGTCCTCTAAGAGCTGTGCTGGATCCCAGCAAGGATGAATTCTGGCAAGAATGGGTTCTGGGGAATGAGAACGGAAGTCTGTATCCTTCAAGCCTGCACCTCACACACTGGCAACGTGAGAACAGAGTGCTAGCATAGATTACCAGGAGCGAGGCTCCGTGCTACTCAACGTCCAAGCAGCCTGGCTTTAAGACACCCTGAAAGCCAAACGCCAGCTGGCTACAAACTCCATTCCTAGTGGAACCTCTGAAGTCCATGCTCCAGTGCCGGCAAACCCTTTTCCAGCAGGGAGTAGGCTTGACATCTGCTGTCAGTTGAAGCTAGCAAGGCTGAGAACCCACAGGGAATTACCAAAAATACCCAAATCCCTGTTCTTGAAGGAATTCTTAAGGAAAGCGACGAGACCCGCGATCCTGTTCACCAGAATTGTAGTCGTCTTTACTCACACATCTGGATTTCAAAGAAATCCAAAGCTGCCTGGAGCTGATGAGTCACTATGTGGACTCCCAGGGGATGAGCTTGCACAACCAACAGGCTGTTTCAGCCCTTCTGTTCCAGCATAGCCCCCCTCCTGAATTTCCTCTTTATCTTCTTCCAATCATGCCTGCTTATGTGGAGGGAGGGAGGGAGGGAGGGAGAGAGAGGGGGGAGGGGGCAGGGGAGGGGGAGAGAGACACTCTTGCCTTTTTGTCTTGTTTTCTTTTTTCTGCTTTGGCACTTTGCCCTCGGTAAACTCTCCCTTGCCCTCCCTCTTCTCATCGATAGACTCCAGATTCATCTCTGTGGCTTCCCCTCCTCTGCCAGAAGGCATATACTCTATGCCATCTTCTTCCCTTCCAGGCCACACCTGCTGGGGTCCCCATGAATGCAAGAAGTGAAATCACCACGTAACCCTCCAACAGGGAACAGGAACTTGGCACAGGGGATTTGTCTTCCCAGTCTACCAGCTGCCTACAAAGGAACGCCGCTTAGAGAGAGCCAGTTCGTTGGCAATGCCTGGCAGCCCGGAACAGCCTAGTTCCAGCTGTGACTTGCCTGCCGTGCTACTGTCACTGGAGCAAAGATGTTCCCTGAGTTGGAGGTGTTTTGACATGACAAAGGTCAACCATGCAAATGTTCAATATCCATCCAACTTGCCATTATGTGGGGGAAAGTCTGGCTTGAAAGCACCCAGGATAATTGTAGTTTCGGTCTAGTCCAGCTTCAGGCGTGAGATTTGAGGGGCCATAAAAAGTCATCACCCAAAATTCACCACCTCAACACACCCGTTTCCTTCGATCCACCTCAGAGTGAAGACCTGTGCACATGTCACTTTTCCGTTAGGCTAAATGCTTTGCAGCCTAGCAGGACCATCCTTGGCTGTTCCAAAACATAGAGGGAGTACGAGATCTCCAGACACAATGAGGACTCGAGCCCATCAGTCCATTCCTGTCATTGCTTCTTGAGGCCAAATGGTAGTGCCATTGAAAATTAGTTTTGTAAACTTCAGAGACATGTCTTATGAGACTGACCCACTGCACCAACAAGGCTCTTTAAGATACACATTTTAGCTGAAGGCACAATTAGTAAATCAAAAGATTCCCAAGAAGAAGGAAGGAGAGGACCCTGGTCCTGAAAAGACTGGATCCAGTTTTGTAGGAGAGTACCAGAACAGAGAAATGGTGGTGGTGCTGGGGTGATTGGGGAATGGGCGGGGGAAAGAGGACTTATGGGACATATGGTGAGGGGGGAAGTGGGAAAGGGGAAATCCTTTGGAATGTAAACAAAGAGTATAGAAAATAAAAAAAATTTAAAAAAAATAGAAAAGAATTATCTGAACTTTAAAAAGAAGATACACATTTTAGCAATGGAAATCTAGTAAAAGCTGCAGGTCCTTGTGGGAGAGTAATCACACTTCTGCGGGGTTGGGGTGCTTAGTGATGCAAGATTACAACTCTCTAACATTCTTAGAGTCTGCCAGCACCCCATTCTCCTTCCCCCTCTCCTGTGTGCTTCCTGGCCTTTTATATAACCTGTAGGTTTTCCTATGATTTTCCCATGGTGCCAGCTCTCTCTGCTCTAGCCTTTCTGGAGTCATACAGGCTGTGTGGCATGATGGCTGAGAACCTGTACGCGGGACTCACATGCAGGCACAACCACCTTGTGGAGTGTAGAGAACCCTGCTTCCCTGAGCACCGATGTGCTTGTCTGGAAAATGGAGAGACTGTGTATCTTGTCCTAGTGCTGTGACCTTGAAATCACATGAGATGCTCAGAGGTCTGGGGACATTATTTCATGTGTGCCAGATTCAGGCTTCAAGACCTTCCAGACCCCGGGCCACTTCTTTGGAAGCATTCAGAAGGAAAATACAAAAGTTGGTAGTACAAAAGTTGGTAGTATCATCCGCTTAAGGGGGTCTAGAAGTATCTAAGAGACACTACTGGGCATGTCTGTGAGAGTTCCTAGATTGTTAATTAAGGTAGGAAGTTTGTGTCACCACCCCATGGGCTGTGGTCCTACACAATTCTTTAAACGCGGAGTTGAACTGGTGCCTACATAGTGTCTTTCCCTCTATGTTCGAGTTTCAGGAGGTTACTCTTCAATATTTTTTTTCTTTTTGATATTTTTTCTAATTTTGTCATTTTAATTTCCCACAATACCTTGGCAATGTTGAAAATAAACACAAATGCATATGTGTTCATTTTAACAGTTTTTGATAAGGTGAGCACCAACAGCTCTCTCTCTCTCTCTCTCTCTCTCTCTCTCTCTCTCTCTGCTTCCTGACTGCAGATTCCACGTGAGCAGCAACCTCAAGCTCCTGCCAGCATGACTTCACCACCACAATGGTCTGCAATATCTCAAACTGTCAGCCACCCCCAAAAAAAAACAACCAACCAGACCCCCCTCAAAAACTCCTTCCTTACTTCCTTAAGTTACTTTTGTCATATATTTTTGTCACAGCAGTGAGTAAAAAATGATAGACATTACTGGCTGGTTTAGCTCTGCAGGGCAGCCAAGCTAGTAGCCATGAAGACACTGAGAGCTAAGAAGAAAAAGCAATACCTTGGTGCTGGGGAGCCCAAACAGAAGTGCATCTATCAGCCTCAGCTTCCCCAGAGACACACCTCTGAACACACTCAGAAGGCTCAGAGCACAGGTGGGTACTGCCTCTCCCTTGAGCAAACAAGAAACTTCTTAGGCAGAGGGAAACACCAAAGCACGGGGGGGGGGGGGGAGTGGGGAGGGGAGAGAGTAGGGGGAGGGGAGGAGACAGCTTAGCACCTCTGGAATTTTGGTTTGCCCAGCAGCCAGGGTCTTCTCTGGGAGACAGAAGCAGTGAGATGAGAGTTGGAGACCAAGGGGAGGGGAGGAAGCCATCCTGCACAGAGCAGTCACTTCATTCTGCTGGTTCCTTACACAGCAGGTGGCTAAGGAGTCCCCAGAGCACCTCCTGTCTTATCAGAGGTTCACTTGCTTAGTGAGGACTTTCCTTGGAGCTCTTATGCGTGGATGGCTCCATGATGAGTGGCTGTCACTGTCTGAGCCTCAGCTTTACCATCTGTAATGAGACAACAGCAGAGCCCATTATACAGAGCAGCGGAGGGTTAACAAGTTGTTACGTGGGGAGAACCTGGAACAGTGCCTGTCATGCAGAAGTCACTCAGTAGGTCCCCATCACTATTGTTACATTTTGATTTTAATGATCATTTTTAATTAATAAAGATATGTTTGGTCATTTGATAATGTGGTGCCTCAGTGGGAGTTTAAAGTCTTATCCCACAAACTCCGATCAGTATGCCTTTCATTGTGCTGGGTTTCTAGCAGGAAAGAAGTGGCTACCAGTGGCATCTGGGCATGACTAGGATACAAAGACACCTAATTTGGTCAAAGAGAAGGAGATAATAGAAGAACCACATAGTGACCTAGAACCAGAGAAGAAAGAAACAGCGCCATAGCAAGAAACCTGCATTGAATAGCCAAACTGGGGCGGTGGGGGGAGGGGGGGGTGTCCAAGAGGTGATTCTGTGTGGTGAAGATGCTTGCTGCCAAGTTTGTGAACAGTTCCCCTCTCTCATCTCTCTCTCTCTCTCTCTCTCTCTCTCTCTCTCCCTCCCTCCCTCCTCTCTCTCTCTCTCTCTCTCTCTCTCTCTCTCTCATCACACACACACATACACACACATACACACACACACACACACACACACACACACACACACCACAATTAACCAACATAAAAAAGAAAAGTTGAAAAGAGAAGCAATCAGCTGACCCAGAGCCAGGGCTGTTCTACAGGGAACTGACCCTTTAATTCATAAGGTTGGCTTTTCCATTATCTGACGGCCACAGCCTAGCTCACCTCTGCTGGGCTTCCTTCGTGTTGGTCCATTTGAGCAATGGACTGTCCTCACTGATGTAAGTCAGTCCTAGCAGTGGAGGCTTGGCTGTTCTTACGAATGCTTGAGAACACTCTAGATAGACTACAGGACATGGAGGGGAGTGACAGATGGGAGGATGGGTGGAAGGAGGCTGAATGGACTACTGTCTCCACAGAGCATATGTTCGTGAGGAACTCTCCTTTCCTTTTACAAAGCTCTGTTATGGAAATGGGACACACACACACCCAGGAGTCCTGTGGTCACAGACCAGGGCTGGCTTCCTGCACGTGGGACTTGTGAGCGGCACAGCTCAGCAAGGTATCTCATTTAGTCTAATTACAATTCTTAATCATTTTGAAACAGGGAGACCATATTTTCGTTCTGCACTAAACTTGAAGACTATAAAGCCTGTCATTTCTGGACTACGTGGGTTCTCAGGATAGAGGGTGCTCTGTGCCGAAGCTGGGATGGTGCCAGAGAAGAAGAGCAGTTGGTTATGCTGACTGCATCAAGGGGCAGCTTGTAGCTTTGCTGACAACTCCTTGTTCACTCTGAGGGAAGTTATCCTTGACAACATGCCCAGGCTGAGCTCATACATCTACTTAGATTCTAGGATCCCAGGCTAGACCGATCCTCACGCAGCTCCTGCACAGGGACAGTGAGCCAGTGGCTGGTTGGAATCCCAGAAGCAGCTGTGCCTCCTTATGTCTGAGGAGTGAGGAGCCGAGGAAGGAGATGGGAATGCAGCTCTTTGTAAGCTGTTGAGACATGTCGAAAGAAATGATATCGGGACACATCTTTTCACATGCCCTTTTTCAACATCTGAGAAATTAGCTCACACACATTGAGAATTAAAGGTAGGAATGCCTTCTTTAAAGGTATTTGTGTGTCCCAAGCCTCAGAAATAGAGCCCTGGTGTTAGAACAATCATGTATGTAAATGATATATCATAGTGCACACTTTCCAAACAAATGCACAGACAAAACAGAGGCATTGAAAAGCATAAACACATAACTTGGTTTTATTCCTGTAGTCCCAGGGACTCGGGCGGCTGAGGCAGGAATGACGGCTTAAGCACAGAAACAGGGCCAGGTTGGGAAATGATCTAAAAGTGTTCCTTCAAATTTGCGCTGAAGAATGAACTGCCCATCATCGTTGTTGTTGATGGCTCACACCAGAAGGCTAGCCCTTTCTGTTAGTTAGAGACCCTGCTTGGTTAAGCACTTTCGAGGGAGGATGAGAGGGAGGATGACTCTTTCAAGTTCGGCGAGAATGGCTGTGATTGGTTGCGCAGAGGCATTTGACCCACGGCTTCCACCGTTGGGCCCTCTCAGAGCCCCATCAGGAGAATGAGGTACAGTTAAAACACATCGTTTTTCCTCCTCTTTGTCTCCTCCACTGCTGATGCAAAGCAGCACGCTTCAGAGCAGAGCTGGATGTCAGGCAGAGCTGCTCGTGCAACCCAACTCCTCTCCTTAGAGATTTTTCTGCCGGTGAAGGGGTTACCATTACTTCTCAATATCAGGGAGTGTGTCAGGGCATTAGTCAACTCAAGGGTCATCCAATACCGCATGGCCTCTCTTCCTACCTTGCCCAGTAAAGCCAATCATCTGCTTTGGAGATGGCTTATTGTTTGGTAAAGAGTGCTGGGTCAGGAATCATAAAGTATCGGTGTTGACCTACCTGATCTGCCATCTCTTTGATACATGAAGTATTTCTGCTAGAATCAAGAACAAGCAACCAATGTTAGTCCCATATAAGAGGAAAAAAATGGCTAAGACTTCTGAGAGCCCAGACCCAGGGTAGGTTCACACAGTCAGTCTCCTCCTCCTCCTCCTCCTCCTCCTCCTCCTCCTCCTCCTTCTCTCTCTCTCTCTCTCTCTCTCTCTCTCTCTCTCACACACACACACACACACACACACACACACACAAACTTCTATCCTTTTTATTTCATTTACAAAATATTAATTGCAGTTATATCTTTCATGTTGTCAACTTCTAGGACCAAATATGTAGCAAAAACAGTTTAAGGGAGGCTAGGATTTCACTTCGGCCACAGTTACGCGGTGGGGAAGGCTGGGCTCTGTCTGTGGTGGCCGGAGTTTGTGGCATGGCTTGACACATCTTCGTAGAGCAGAAAGCAGGCACTGGGAGAATCTCTTGCTTTTCCACTCTAGCCGTACCCCTATCTCCCACTTACACCACCAGTTCCCGTGTCTGAATGGCGTCACAGCCTCGCCAAATTGCCACTGGCTAGGAGCCAACTTCATACAAGTGAGCCTGCTGAGGACGTGCCGCTTTCAAACCCTCACACCTGCCGAAGGCTGCCTCCCTCCTACCGGTGCCCTTCATGCTGCTGGGTGGAGAGACTCTCATCTTCCAGGCATCCTGTCATTCAAAACCATTTCTGGTGAAATCTGAGAATATCCAGGGCTGAGAGCGGCTCCGGTGAGAGTCGGAACCCTCGGAGCTTGTCGAACAGATCGACTGCACACCCAGACGCCCATTCGCTGGGTCGTGGGAGCAGCTGGAAGGCGATGCTTCCTAACAACACTCCGAATTGTCCGCCTGGGCTCTCCCTGCCGCACAGGAAGCTCCCCAGAACCAGACTCAGGCTCCCCAGGAGAAGTCAGCCCTCTTATCGTTAGCTTGTGATGTACCTTGCTGCTCGGGCGAGAATCCCAATTCATTCACACAGTGGACAGAGACGGCCAAATAAATGTAGCAATGTGTCCCTTAAGGACAGGATCCATTCTAAGAAGTGGGTCACCGGGACTTTTTTGGCATTGTGCAGACATTAAAACATATACTGAGACACCACGGTGGTTTGAATGAGAAGGTCCCCCATTGGCTCATACATTCGCATGCTTAGTCTCCAGGTGGTAAACTGTTTTGGAAGGATTAGTAGTGTGGACTTGTTGGGGTATCTGTGGCCTTGTTAAAGGAGATGTGTTACTCAAGGTGGACTTCGAGGTTTTAAAAATTTGTTCTCTCTCTCTCTCTTCCCTTTGGATAATGACATAAAGCTCTCAACTACTGGTCCAGCACCGTGCCTGCATGGTTGCTCTTTGATTATGGACTAACCCTCTAAATCTGTAAGCAAGCCCCCAATTAAATGCTTTCCTCTGTAAGAGTCTGATGTCTCTCCACAGCAATAGAACAGTGACTATGATAGACACTCTGTGGTCTAGCTACCTCCACACACAGGCTGTGTAGATAGTATGCATACAAGCAGCACAACCTGTTGTGTCTAGGGCCATGAAATGAGCATGATGAGAGTAAATGAAACCAGAGAACAAATCAGAGAAGGGTGCGATCCCAGGTCAGGACTGTGATGTGTGCACTTGCAGGGGGCATGGCAGATGCAAATGCTTCACATGAAGCTTCTCAGGTAAAAGCAACGCACTCTTTGCTAACTTATTTTAGATTTGTTTTATTTCTTTAGTGTATACATGTATCTGCGTGTGTGTGTGTGTGTGTGTGTGTGTGTGTGTATCTGAGTGTACACAAGCACAGAGGCCAAGAGAAGTCACCCAGCCCCTCAGAGCTGAGTTATAGTGTTCACTGGACACTCTTGCTCATTCCCTGGATGCTGGGATCTGGACCACTGTGCTTGGGCCTATGCAAGAAGCCAGCTTAATCAGGCATTCATCCCTCTGGCCCCCAGAATGTTATAAATGTCAAAACACATGAACAAGTGACCCAGTATCCATTGTCATTAAGTGTCACATAGAGGCATATGGTACACTGTGTATATCCTGTACATAACACCCAGGCTGCACAGCTGTTCTCTCGACACCAATGTCACCTCAAAGATGTGAGCCATGTATTGTGCTTTGACAGTGTCACAGCTCAGATACTGTGAATAAAAATGTTCCGGCTTCATGAAGGTCTTCAAGGCCTCTTTGTCAAAACCTTATTCTATGATGCAGTCTGACGTACCTCGCTGTTTCAGAAACCAGAGGTCCTGAGAGCAAGGCAAATGTGTTTCCTGTCCCCTGGGAGTTTCTAGTCTAGTCAGCATTTTCAGTCTAAAGAGATTTCATACCCGTGGAGTGTGTCATGGGACGTGTTTTAGTGATCTCAATTGAGGGGGTGGGAGGGATACTACTGGCCTCCAGTGAGGATCAGCCAAGGGTGTGTGACACAACATTCCACAACGTCCTTGTCAGTCCTCCACACGTAGGACTGATCTGGCCCAGGTGTCAATGATTCTGAGGCTTAGACATTCTGGGGTTCCTGGTAAGACAGACACACAACTAAATCACAGAGGATCCAGGAAAAGGCGAGGCCTGCCTGGCTCAAGATACAGTGTCTGTAAATATGTTAGGAAATGAAGATATGTTTGCTGAGCATAAAAGATAAGAGGGTATGGGATGGGGTGCAGAAAGAATGATCCCAGAGAAGGAAATGGTGTGTTCAGAGAAAACCAACCCCGAAGAAGAGCAATGAGAAACGCCATTGCTAACCCTGAGCCCTCAGCTCTAGCCCTAGCCAGTGCCAGCCTCAGCCCTGCACTGGGTAGGCACCCATGGACCTACAGCCACAAGTGTGTCACAGGAAAAATGCTTCCGCTGTCTTCCGGTCCATCCTGGATGTAGCAAAAGTAGCCCAGAGAGGTCAAACAGCTAGCTGGCCTGAAGTCACATAGCAGAGACATGAAGGAGTAACAATCAGCAAGGCGCATTCTTGTGCCAGAGTCCATACCTTCAACCTTGTGCAGCCATAAAACAAGGGACAGAGGATGGTGGACTGTAGCTTAGTGGGAGAAGCCATGCAAGTCACCAGGGTGAGTTCCAAATGGTGTAATGGCAGTAGGGTGTGCCTGGAAGATTTAGCAGGGAGAGGAACATGTTTAGGAGTCTGAGGTTTGCAGAGGTCAGGCAGAGCCCAGAATAAAACCAAATGGAGGTGGAGAGGCCCCTCTGTGTTCTGACCTTACGAGGAACTCTGCTTGGTTCCTCTACATTCAAGGGACAGTGTGCAGGGGGATCAGGAGGGCGCATGAGTCTAAGATTCTTAATTTCCACCAACCCCCTCAGCCCCTCCCCTCTGGGACAATCAGGTCCTTTATCATCAGGGATAAAATTAGAAGAAAGAGGAAAAAATAGACTTCATTGTGGCATTTCCTAGGCCCTCCTCTGAGACCGACCCCCAGACATCTCCTAGCTGGCTCTGTGGTCAGCCTTAAAATAACAGAATTGCTTAGCACTAGGAAAATACAGTTATTAGCTATGATTATAGGGGGATCCGACTGAGCTGTGAATGGGATCTGCCTGTCTTGTCCTAACTGGCAATTTCAAATTACCTCCTTTCCCCCAAAAAAGTTCGGTAGAGGAGGAACTGAACTTGTGAGTGGATCTCCATTGTTTATTTGTTATTTTTAAACAAATCAAACAGAAATTGATCTGCTTCCTCGGGAATGCTGGGGCTGCCAAATGGCCTGGCTCTCCTACAGGTTTTTGTGGGAACACCATCCGTTAGCCATCATGGCTGCAATTTGAATAATCAGAGCACTAATTAGGAGCCTCTCCTGGCACCGTCCTCACGGGCAGGGAGCATCACTCACCACTGAGTGGGGCTAGAAGTGAGGGGAGGCTGGGCTTTCTTGAGAGCAAGCTGGGAGACTGGTAAACCAACGTGGAGGAGGTGATTCCCACCCTCTGAGCCATCCCTTCCCTCTCCA
Organism: Apodemus agrarius; assembly: GCA_964023405.1. Lineage (NCBI taxonomy): Eukaryota > Metazoa > Chordata > Mammalia > Rodentia > Muridae > Apodemus > Apodemus agrarius. The sequence goes on from OZ030005.1 coordinate 110,499,817, forward strand.
GGAGTTCTCCATCCGGGACCCAAGGTGTTGGGCTGCTTCTCTTCAGGGGTGTTCACATCCTGCTGGGGGAGCCAGACGCGGGGCACGGGAGGCTCGTTATGTTTTCGTGGTCATGAGGAAATAAAGAAAAGCAAACAGCAGTTTGTTTTCTCACTGCTGAGACAGAAAGACTCCTGACAAAAGCAACCTAAGGGAGGAAGGGCTTTGCTTCCGGTTCGCTGTGGGAGGGGATGCCGGAAGCGGCTGGTCTCATTCATATGCGGTCAGCAGTCAGCTTGCCTTCTTCTCTTTACACTAAAAGTCTAAAAGGCGTCAGTCCAAGAGTTGATGCCACCCACATTTTTAGTGATCTTCCCATTCCAACTAACCAGGTAAGCCCTCAAAGCATGCCCAGAGGCTAGCCTCATCTAGCTAATTGCTCATAGGTGCGCCTGGAGGCTAACCTAGTCTAGATAATCCCTCATAGGTATGCCTGGAGGCTAACCTAGTCTAGCTAATCCCTCACAGGTATGCCTGGAGGCTAACCTAGTCTAGATAATCCCTCACAGGTATGCCTGGAGGCTAACCTAGTCTAGATAATCCCTCACAGGTATGCCTGGAGGCTAACCTAGTCTAGATAATCCCTCACAGGTGTGCCTGGAGGCTAACCTAGTCTAGATAATCCCTCACAGGTGTGCCTGAGGCTTGCCAAGTTAACACCCCAAAATAAGCAGTCTGGAGATGATTCTTGGAAAGGCAGCCCCAGAATGATAAGGATGCAGATCTACCAAGATGTAGGGGGCAGAATGTGTCAGCACAGACAAAAGCCCAAGCCCAGGAGGACAGAAGCAGGGCAGGCGCTGGAGAGCAGGGAGGAGCTTAGAGAGCCAGCTCCTGGCAGTGGCGGCATGCAGCTTCTGGCGTGCAACTACCGGCATGAAGCAGCAGTCAGGAGCCTTGTACTTCACCCAACAATGCTTTAAGAAAAGGGAGACAGGGACAGGCACCATCTTCATGTGCGTGAGGCTGTATAAGAGAAGGGACCAGGCATATGGCAGAAGGACCAGCTAGCCCACCTGGCTGCAGGCAGATTTGGAAGAAGGCACTTGCCAGGAGGAAGGAGGCCTAGGTATGCCCTGGCATTTGGGTGAGGTGTTTCACCATCCATTTGTCTGCATACCTTCTTTCATTTCCTCTCCCCAGCATTCTCTTCCTCACCTCCTGTTTCTAAAGGGCCTGCTTCCTGAACCTATACAGACATCTCTTTAAACTCCTTATTCACTGGTACACTGATAGCAAGAAGCTCAAAACAAACAAAAACAAACAAACAAACAAACAAACAGCCTATCAACAGTTTCTAGAAAGGCTGTCAGAGGCATCAACAGTTATGAACTGGGGTCATGATTCACTTGCTTTGTTTGATCCCCAGACCCTGTGTAAGAAACTGGACATTCTACCTCTAGGAAAAGATACAGGCAGACTCTTGGGGCTTACTGCCCAGTAAGCTTAGTTCAGTTGGAGAGTGACAAGCCAGTGAGACATCCTGCCTCAAAATCTAAGGTGGACAGATTCTGAGAAACTATACCACAATTTGTCCCCTGATTCTATACGAAAACACACACACTCACACTCACACTCACACTCACACACACAGCTGGTAATTCAGTGTTGGTTTGGGCTTTATATCTGGGTCTCAAAGACCTTACACATTCTCCTGAGGAATAGTATATGTAACTAACCCCCTGAAAGTTTACTTGCTCTCAATGCTGGTCACTTCTGTGTTTGTCTTCAAAGATGATTTTTCAAACATTGTCAGGAATCCACGGACTCCTGTGCTTTCCTACCAGAGCGTTTGTATTTGTGCTTCAGCCTAGAAATCCTTACTGTCCCTCCTCTTGGTGTAAGCACCTGACCTTGAGCACTAGCACAAGACTAATGTTCTAACAATGTGCATTCCCCAGTCTTAGTGCCCCCCCAACCCCCCCACCCCGCGCGCGCGCGCGCGTGTGTGTGTGTGTGTGTGTGTGTGTGTGCGCGCGCGCGCTTCTGAGCTCACTTGTGTTTGGGTGAGCATGCAAGTGGGTGAGTGTGAAATCGGAGGCCTAAAATAGATGTCAGGACTCATCCGCAATCACTCCCCCACATTATTCCTAGAAGCAGGCTTCTCAGTTGAACCCAGAGTGTACTGATATTGTGCTGGGGAATCCTCTGACTCCAGCTTCTGAGGCTGAGATTACAGGCAAGCCACCACACCCACCCTGCACTAGGTCTTCACACTTGCAGGGCCAGCAAACACTGACAGCTGAGCTATCTCCCCGGCCCCTTCTTTCTTTCTTTCTTTCTTTCTTTCTTTTTTTTTTTTTTTTTTTTTTTTTTTTTGCCAAGGGCTCACTGTGTATCCTAGACTTGCCTGCAGCTCTTGATCTTTGTCTCTGTCTCCCAGCCGCTGGGGTTGCAGGTGTGCACATCCATACCCAACTTTCCTTGCTCACCGTCTGTGTGAATACAGCCTTCCATTGTTGAACCAAATGAGGACATGAAACAGGCCCGGGAAGAACCAGGGAGGATCTTAACCAGACACCAGCAGCTTTTTATTTCAAATGTGAGCAGGATTCTGGAAGCCTGGGTTCCAGGCCTAGTCATACAAGGCTGGGGCAGAAGCATGTTTCCTACGGGCTAGTTGGTTCGTCTGTAGAACAGAGGAGAGCACAGTCTTTCCCTTTAGCTTTTAGAAGTCAATTTAGTAAATTGGAGTATACTTCAGAGCCAGGCTCTCTGCTCTGTGAGCTCCGACAAACTATGAGCCGATTGGGGCTGGAGCCCCAGGGCCTTCCTGAGGTAGGGCCTCCTTGGAAGGATGTGGATGACCCAGTGTAGGAAAACCCCATGTGTAGGAAAAACCCCATCTGCCCCATAAGTGAGTCTAAATATATTTCAGAAAGGGAGGCTCTGAAATTCCTTCCCTGGAGCCAGTCATGGGGATCTTTGAGATAGTGCAAAACAATTTAGGGAAACTAGGCTTGGCCAGTTTTTGCCTGAGCTCATGAACTGGTTTAAATAGAAGCTTTGTTGCCTTCAGCTGAGTAACTGACAGATTGTATTCTGGAGAGTGCCAGAACCTGGGAGAACAGGAATAACACGGGCCAAGAAGCTGTGCCTGTGACTCCTGGCCTCGTGTTCTAATGGACTGAACTCGGGTCTCCTGCATTCTTCATCAGTAGCTGCTGGCAAGAGCGGACATTCGGAGGAGCTTCGGTCACACCCAGTGTCCAGATCTTCACACACCTGGCATATGCACACAGACAGTGCGTTCACTGTGAGGTTCCCTGTATGTAGCACATTCAGGGTGACAGTCAGATCCCAGGACAGTTGTCCACCCATAGCATGAAACACTGTATTATCAATTAAAAATAATATTGTAAAACAAACCATAGGAAGTCATAATGGGCCAAACTGTATGTCTTTCACAATGTAGTAATGTGTGTGTGTGTGTGTGTGTGTGTGTGTGTGATGACCTCCAGCACCCCAAATTGAGATCTTGTATTTACACAAGGTGGTTGGAAGATGCCAGGCCTTCATGAGATAATGTTGCTAAGGAGCCCTTTGTAGAAGGAGCAACTCTGCAAAAGAAACGTGGAGTGGATATCATTTGACAATGACAGAAACTGTAACTGTGCGGCCCAAAGGCAAGGAACGGGACCACCCATCGAGAAGGGTCCTCCCATGTTGAGGGTATAGGACCATGTAAGGGTTCTAATTTGGGGTAGCCTAATCATGTCTAAGTTACCTTGGTCTGTGGTGATGGCCTGTAGGGTGCAGCAGGGGAACACAGTCTCCGGATAACAGGATCCAGCCGTGTAGCGTTTCACCCCATGGCATACATGCAGTCCAGCAGACAGTATTAGCTGCTCCCACCCAGCAGACGCCAGGCACTCTGGCTGCCCAAACCTTGCTTTTAGCGTCTACCCTCTGAAACTGTCTGTTGTCACATCCTGGCTCGTTGTGACTTGCTCCAGCTGTGCCCCAGGAAAGAAGAGCTAAGCTGCACTCCCCTGATTGTCCAGTGAGAAGCAACCAAGGCAGCAGGCATGGACTACAATCCCTCTTACAGAAACCATGATTGTATCCTTTCCAGTGACAGAAAGAACACAGAACAGATCAGTGAGGGACTTATCACTGAGTGACAGGACCTCAGGATTTGTGTCCATTTTCCCAGTCTGTGACATTTTAAATTTCCAAGGAAAACAGATCTGAGGAGCCTAGAAGGGTTTTTTTTTTTTTTTTTTGATGGGTGATAATTGCCCACTGAGCAATGGCCAGACTGATAGAGTGTTCCCTACAAGTGCACCGTATCCCAGCAAACTCAGCCCTTACCTTTCACTGAAAATCACCAAAGCTGCCCAGGCTTCCGTCCTCTGCTCCAGCTAGTGAAGTGCTGGCCGTCACCGCCTCCTGACCTCCCACTTCCTTCATGGTTTACTTCATTTATGTGCAGGTATGTACGCATGTGCATACATGTTCCTGAGGGGGCCAGAGGGCATCAGATCTCCTAGATCTAAAATTACAGGTTGTTGTGAGTCATTGGTGTAGGTACTGGGAGTCGAACTCAGGTCCTCTGGAAAGGGAGAGCGCACCATTCACTGCTGAGCCATCACCCCAGCCCCAGCTTGCTCTCAATCCAACAAAGTCTCTTAAAGTTACAAAGCAGTACCCAGAGCTGTAAAACAGAGCAGGCACTGTGGGCAATCAACTGTTTAAACATACACTTACCTTCGAATGCTGAAGGGGATAAACATACATTTATCATCAGATGAGTGAATAAAGAGACAGTAGCACAATACAATAGAATGCTATCGAGCCACTGAAAGGAGTGTACTGATAGGCGCTGCAGTGGGGTAAGCCTGCTGAGACACTAAAAGGACATGTGTGGGATGCAAAACAAACAAAACAAAAACAAAAACAAAAAACAAAAAACAACAACAACAAAAAACCCAGAAGGGAGACGTCCAGAAAGAAAGGAAGAAAGAAAAGAAAAGAAAAGAAAAGAAAAGAAAAGAGAAAAGAAAAGAGGAAGGAAGAAAAGAAAGACAGAGAAAGAGAAGGAGGAGGAGGAGGAGGAGGAAAGAAGAAAGGCAGACAGGAAGGAAGGAAGGAAGCAAAAGAAAGAAAAAAGGAAGGGGAAAGGAGGAAGGAAGAAAGGAAGAATGAAAGGAAGGAAGGAAGGAAGGAAGGAGAAAGGGAGGGAGGAAAGAAAGGAAGAAAGGAGGGAGAGAGGGAGAAAGGGAGGGAGGGAAGGAAGGAAGGAAGGAAGGAAGGAAGGAAGGAAGGAAGGACAGGTGGGAGGTTGGCTGGAACAGGGGGACCAGGAAGAGAGCTTCTTGCTGGGTTCAGGGTCGCCTTTTGTGGCGGTGAGAGTGTCCTGGAACTGGGGAAACATGGAGTATAGATGACTCAACAGTGACATGCTGTACACTTCAAAATAGGTCATTTTTATGTTGGGTGAGCTTCGTTTCTGTGTTTCTCTGTCAGGGGAGATTTAAAGAGACAGGATCTCATACTATAGCCCAGGCTGGCCTCTAACTCATGGCCATCCTCCTGTTTCAGCCTCAGAAGTGTTGGGATTAAATCAGGAGCCACCATGCCTGGCTTTGCTCTCCATTTCCAAACAGGAATGACAATGTATGCCATCTGGTCACACCGTGGTGTTCTTCTAGAGTCAGTGAAACACACAAGGTCACCAAGCGAGTTCCTGGAGCAGCTCCTGCCAGCTTCTTCCCACTGTGGCAGCCACTGCACCAGCCTCCGAGTGGCTCCACTCCTTCCTATCTCAGGGCCTTCCTTCCTACTCAGTCCTACTCTGGAATGTTCCTTCAGCCACTCCCAATCGGTCCATGGCATCTGCTAGTACCACCCCCTGTAGTGACTCTGACCATACCACTGACATCTGCCTGCTTGCTCTTGATCCAGTTCCAGGTTTTCCCTACAGTATGAGAAAGCCTGTACCCATCATGCATCTCGCCCACTCTCCTCTCACAGCCCCTGACAACTAACGCCCAGTCGGCTCTGGTCTCTGTAGATATTCCTTTTCTGCATTTCATGCGAATAGTACCACATGACCTTTGACTTTTTTCTTGCTTCTTTCTCTTAGCATGCTGTTCTTGGGGTTCTTGAAGTGCGTGTCTCAACAGTATCCCTTTTTCCAGTCACAAAATAATTTGTTGTGCAGATAGACTACATTTTGTCTGCTTGTTAGCTGGTGGACATTTGAGTTGTCTCCATTTCTTGGCTCCTGTGGGGAGCACTGTGATCACTTGTGGCGACTGTTGCAAACACCTGCTTTCAACACTTTGGTCATGGGATTCTCTAAGTTACTAATGAGATGACAATTGATTCTTTACAACTTATATATGTTTTTTGCAATTTCATTTTCTAGAATATAAACTCTGTTTACTGCCTCAGTATCCAGGATGTCGGTGAGCACACAGTTGGTCTTCAATAGCTACTTTGAGTGTGTACGCATGTGTGTGTAAGCAAGTGTGTGTGTGTGTGTGTGTGTGTGTGTGTGTGTGTGTTGCCTACGGAGGTCAGATGTCAATGTTGGGTGTCTTTCTTGATCACTCTCTACTTTATCTATGTTTAAGGTTTCTTTTACCATGTATTTTGTCTGCATGTGTGGTTGTTTAGTACATGTGTGTCTCTTTCCTGTGCAGGAGAGAAGAGTATACTGGGTTCCCTGAAACTGCCATTATGGATGCTTGTGAACCATGTGAGTACTGGGAATCAAACTCAAGTCCTCTGTAGAAGCAGCACATGCTCTCAACTACTGAGCAACTCGCCACTCACAGATGTATGTGTGTGTGTATATATAATATATATATTTACTATTTATTTGTCTGATTATGTATTGGTTTCTTATGTGTGTATACATATGCCACTGTATGAGTGTCTGTGGAGACCAGAAAATGTTGTCAAATACCCTGAAGCCAGAGTTATAGGTTATCAACCACCTGATATCTGTCCCGGGATCCAAACTCAGGTCCTCTTTTTAAGAGTAGAAACCATTTAACCCCACTGAGCCATATCCACTGTCCTCCTTTTTTTCTGTTTTGTTTTTGTTTTTGTTTCTGAGACAGAATCACTCATAGAACCCAAAGCTCACCAATTTAGCTCAGCTAACTAGCAACAATCAATCTTCCAGGAACCTCTAGCCTCTGCCTCCCCAGTGCTGGGATTAGAGGTACATTCTGCTGCGGTGGCTGGGGGTGCACACTTAGGTCCTCATGTTCAGACAGCAAGCTGTCTTCCTAGGCTTCTAAAGTCAGTTCTTCAGATACAAACATGGGAGCTGGAGCCCTCGGGCTTTATCTGAGTGTGGATTTCAGCGTTTTAGAGCAAAGGCATCTTTCCCATGCCACCTTGAGCAGGGTGTCCTTCCAGTGTTAGCCCAGGCAGAGGAAGTTTACAGCTTACTCTTTCAAGCAATACTCTGTCACTGTGGGTGGGTCTCATAGGACTCCAGAGAGCAGCTTGCCAGGCTGTGGGTGTCAGCCCCTAAAAGAATGGCCACCTATTGAGATAGCCTCATCCCAGGAAGCCCCCACCCTGCTTAGCCTTCTCATGTCATCCACCCTGAGCAAGGACAGCCTCCCTGAGACCAGGACAGAGCTGTGGCAGCCAAGGATGTCGCAGATAATATTCACCCTGGGGAAGCTAATCTCCCGGTGTCTGAGGACAGACTTCCTGGCTCCAGGACCAGAATTAGAGCTGGGTTAATAAGAGCCCATGACTCTGGTGAGGAAACACATCCCTCAGTCCAATTCTACTCTAATACGGAGCCGATGACATCAATGAAAGAAAAGGAGCAAAATCAAAGGGACAGAAACTCCTGCAATCATGTCTGCTGTCACCCTTTATTTTTTTGAACTGCCTCCTCCCTTCTACCTGTGATTGTCTGCACACACACAAATTATGCACACGTATACATATGAACACCAAACACATTCAAGCTTAAATCTAGATTCCATATAAACATGTGGTATTTATCTGTGTGAGTGTGGCTTATTTCACTGGGCATCACCATTTCCATTTCCATGCTGTGGAGCTACCAGGCTTCTGCATTAGTCTGGGCTGGAGCAGGCCACCAGTTTACAGTTCTGAGGTAGCATCTTTCTCAACCCCCGTCACCCGCATCAATCCTTCTGTGTCATGATTTCATTTTTCTTTACTGTTGCACACGCCCTGTGCTTTCTTTACCAATCCATCTGTTGACGGACATCTAGGCTGGCTCCCCACCTTGACTGTTGCAAGCAGTGCAGCAAGAAACATGGATGCACACCAATCTCTTGGAATGCTAACTTGGAGTCCAGGAAATATGTGCCCAGGGGTTGTACAGTTGGGTTATGTGGCTCTATTTCAGTGTTTAAGGAACCTCCACGATGATTTCCTTCACACTCGCCAAGACTTTACCAACAGTGAGTTAATCTTCCCCTTTCCCCAAATTTTTGCCAGCATTTCTGTTATCTGTTTTCTTGATGATAGCTATGCTGAGTGATATGAGTTGGAATCTTAATTTTAATCTGCATCTCCCTGATACCTAAGGATGCTGAATACCCTTTTTGAGTATTTACTGGCTATTTGCATTTCTGTTTTCAATAACCGTCTATTTACTTCATTAGCCAATACAGACTGGAAGGTCTGGGGTCCCTGACTTTACTTTCTACGGTTCTTTATATAGTCTAACTACTGATACCTGCTTCTATGTAGCTAGCAGGCTTTCTCCTGTTCTGCAGGCCACCCCACTCTTATGAGGATTATTTTTGATGATGCCCTCAATACCTTAAATGGAACCCAAGGATAATTTATTCTTCAGAGAGGAGATCAAAAGAAGTATAGATGTTTCAAGGTCAAAGAGAACAAAATTAGTACTTCAGCTCCTCCATTAACTAGCTGTGTGACTTTGGGACAATTCTTATTTGTCTCTGAACCTCTATGTCGTTGCTTACACAATGGGACTATCAATAACATGGAAGTTAGTCGTGGGACTGACACACGTTAGTGTACCTGCCTTCTAGAGACTCCACAAGCCTCCTTAAGGTTTCATTACAAGGGACCTAATGTCAGTGGAGCAGGAACCCAACGATTCAGTGAGCAGGACCTTCTAGAAAGTCAGTTATCTTCCTCTCAGAGCTGTCTCTCAAGCAGGGCCAACTGGATGTGTTTCATAATAACTTAAAAATTCACAAAGGACAACATGGAAGCCAGCAGTCTTTGAGCTGCCCATTAGCACAACCCGTTAAGGAAAAGGCAGAGAGAGCCCAGCATGGCTCAGCAGCTCCAGCCCGGGCGGACACGCTTTAATCTAGCTTTTAAATTTTTAATTATGTTAATCTAATTTTAGACATTAATGAGATTGTGGTGCATAGTATCTATTTCCATCTCAGGTTGTTTTCCTTCCTTCTCAGTCACCCACTCTCTCAAACAGCACAGGGTGCTGGAGACAGGGACAACTTCTTCAGAAGGCTGGACATTGCTTCCCTGCATGCATCTACCTGCCTGCTTCTAGCATGGCCCATGAACTTTGGAGTGAGGCAGAGTCACAGGCCTGGCCCTGCTGCACCAGAAGTTGTATTGACAGAGAAACCCTGGTGGTTTTGAGCCCTTTGTGTTTTTTGAAGAAGAGCCTTCAAGATCCCAGTGCACTCTAGGGGATGCCATTATGCATGTGACTGCTCCAGAGATCTTGGGAGGTATTGTGGATTCTGTAGTCTGGGCAGAGCCAGATTATTGTATTCATCAGACCAGCTGTGCATGCACAGGAAATACTCAGATAGGGCCTACTGGGGTTCCCTCATAGAAGGATGAGGTGCAGAGGGACATCCAACCTTCACACAGGTTTCCCCTACCCCTGCCCCTCCCTGATAGTTATCTCCCACTCCATCTGAGATGTGTATGACCTTAGGAGGTGCTCGACTGTATGAAGGGTAGGAGGTATCCTGAAGGGGGGCCTTCCCTAGCCACAGGGAAGTCATCACCCATCCTGGGGTGAGATGCTTTGAGTTGGAGCAGTTTGGACATCACCCACTTTCCCATAAGCAAATCCTCATCCATTGCCTTGTAAGGAAGACTCACTGGTTCCCTAAACTGGGCTTAGATGGAATCCTTCCATTGTGTTGGTGGTGGAGGAGTAGACACCAGTTCTCACCTTCCCAGGGGCTTCGGGGAGTGTATACAGTAATGTTTAAGAATGACAGGATGTGATCTAATAATACCTTAGGAGGGGGGGAATAAGATGTGTAGAGTATATGACAGGGATCTCTAATACAAGGGTTCGGGTTCCCATATTCTGCACTGGGATATCCTCTCCACAGGCATGGACATAATCGTCCTAGTCTAGCTTCATCCCTTCCAGCCGTAGACTCAAATTGTCATTTTTCCAACTAAGAACAACTAATTCTTAATCCTTGTCCTCCAGGGAGGTGACATATTTGTCACCTTGGTCCATGGCTTCAGAGGTGTCAGTGGACAGTCTTCTGGCTCCATTGCTGTGGGCACAGGGTGAGGCAGAATGTCATGGTGGCCAGAGGGAGTGGTAGACCAGGCTTCCTCACATCATGGTGGCCACAGAGGGAGTGGTAGACCAGGCTTCCTCACATCATGGTGGCCAGAGGGAGTGGTAGACTGGGCTTCCTCACATCATGGTGGTCAGAGGGAGTGGTACCGGGCTTCCTCACATCATGGTGGTCAGAGGGAGTGGTACACCAGGCTTCCTCACATCATGGTGGTCAGAGGGAGTGGTAGACTGGGCTTCCTCACATCATGGTGGCCACAGAGGGGCAGGAAGAGTAGAATACATGTCTATGTAACTGTATACATATTTTTCTTTGAGAATTTCAAATACAGTGAAACATGATTATATGCATTATATACATCCTCCCCCCTCAATATCTCCTAGTCTCTCCAGCCCATTTCTCCCTCCCTATTTTATATCCTTTTATTTTTAATAACCCCCGAATTCATCAGCGCCGCTATGCATGCCCAGGTGATACTCGGATGGGGCCTGCTAAGGTTCCTTCATAGAAGAGTAAGGTGCAGAGGGGCATCCAACCCTCACCAGACAGTGGTGCCTCCCCCATCCCTCCCTGACAGTTATCTACCACTCTGTCTGAGATGCATGTGACCTCCATATATCTCCAATTGCCGTGACTTCCTGCACATGGGTATCGGGCCATCCACTGAAGCATAGGCAACAATACCAAACGTCCCCAAAAGAATGATTCTCCCTCACCCAAGAGCTATCAACTGCCAGTAGCTCTTCAGTAGCAGTGGGAGTCACCCCTAAAATGTTGGCTTTAATGTAAATGCTTATCCAAAACACATGCTGACTGACCTTACCAATGTCATGGTGGGTGCAGCTCTTAGGACCTACTAGGTGGTGCTGAGGGCTATGTGGGACATGATCAACAAGATGGCTCTCCTGGGTGTGAGGTGGGAGGGGGGACATCTTGAAAACCCTCAGTTCTGAATCCTCATCGCAACCTCCCAGACAAGGTGCCCCTCCCCCTACCTCCTAGCTGTCCTGTTTACTATCATGACTGTGCATATATCAAGGGTACGTGGATTGTCCTCAGAGGGTGGAATCTAGGGTTTTGGAGAGAAGGAATGAGAACACAAACAAGAGTTGACAGCAATAGTTAGAAATAGAGAAAGCAAGAACTCAAATACAAATAGTTGGTGTTCACTCTGTAAAGTGAATGCCACACTAGAATGAGGAGCTGAGTTTGATCCCCACAAATCCATGTCAAGGCTGGACGAGGGAAGCACATGCCTATCATCCTAGTCCTGTGGAGATGAAGATAGGGGGACCTCTGGGGCTTGCCAGTCAATCAGTCTAGTCCTGTGGAGATGAAGATGGGAGGTCCGCTGAGGCTTGCCAGTCAATCAGTCCAGTTCAATCAATGATCTCAAGATTCAGTGAGAGATGTTATGTCAGAAAATAAGGTGGTTCAGGAAGACACTCCGTGGTGTCCCTCCCCTCCCCCTGCTACACACACACACACACACACACACACACACACACACACACACCAAATGATTGCAGAGTCAACATGTAATGCAATTTAAGGATTTATCCAGAGTTGGTGTCAAATTAACAAAGACTATTTGTAACTGAATATGATTGGTGGGTCAAATTACAGGAAGTACATTGGAAGTACAGGACGTTACAAAGGGAGCAGGCATCCTTTATATGCCTGGAAGATGAGAGAAGATGTTGGGGAAGACTCAGATAAACAAGGGAACTTCTCTTCTGGACCTAGAAATCATGGGACAAACAGCATCTGCCCTCAAAGCACCAGCATCGCTGGGCCTGTGCACTTGACATCTGTAAAATTCACACGTCCACCCCATGCCGTTGTTGATAAGACGTTTACAAATTCAGAGAGAGAGAAATGCAGCCATTTATACTGCAGCGTTATAAAGCCTGACATTAGCAGAGCCACTGGAGCCCATGAATCACAGGAGGAGGGAAAATTCAGATGGATATAAATGTCCATTAATGATGGGAAAGTTAAATAGATTACACTCCATCCATACTACGTGGGAGTAGGAAGTCATTACAAAAGCAGGACGTACCTCTATGGAGTGCTATGGAAAGATCGCTGAGAAACATGGGGCTAGAATAAGAAAAAGCAAATTGCAGAACAATTCGTACACCCTGATTCCATTTATCTATGATAGAAAAATATCTATGCATGCAAATGTTCAGATAAAGACTTCATGCCAGACAATACCAGTGATCATCTCCTGGGGGGGAACTGAGTATCAAAAGATTGAGATTTCCATATTTTCTTTATGTAGTTTTATTCTGTACTCTCTTTGGGGGCTGTTTTCATGAAAAATATGTATTATATCTACTATGTGAAAGTTGACAATGGAAATTAGCAGTTTGGGGAAAACTTAGGGGTGGGGTAATTAATCAACATGCCTTCAGCCTCACAACTCACCAGCACCATCAACAGCACCGCTGGTACCTAGCTTGGGCTATCCTGGCAATGCTGTGGCCCTGTAGCCTGCTGGTCTTTCCAGCCTGGAATTCTCTCCTTCCCCTCAGTGTCTGCCTTCATCTCCATGCAGTTTGCATGCAAATGCATTTTGTGTTGAACTCATAAGTGACACTTTTACCATCATCCCATAAATTAAGCTTCACATCCCCTGTTCTCACACAGGTCTCTACTGATATTCTTATGTTCCTAACAGTCATAGTTTTGTTCCTATGAGAACCTAAAGGGTCTCTTTCCCCATTTTCTTACCAGTACCTAGATATTCTTTCCTCCCTAATTACCTGGGGAGATGGGCACATTTACCAAAAGTTGGTATTGGTGAGTTGGACCACTAGATAAAATCTTATACCTTAGCAAATATAACAGCTACTATTTTGTACCTAGTGCAAATTCTTATACACATTATTTAATTTAACCTTATCTACCCCTAGGAGACAGATATTTATATTTTTCTCATTCTACGGATGATAAAACTTGGACTTCAAGAGATGGGGTTGCTAAGCCAAGGTCACAGAGCTGATATGTGAAGTCTTTTTCTAAACCCATCCAAAGACTAGTTATAGAATCCATACTCATTCTCCTTTTCACTAAAGTCTTGACTCTGAACTATCTACATCCTCGGGCCCAGAACTGAAAGAGAAAGGTGACATAAAACCCAGCACTGGCCTTCAAATCCATATTAGTCCATCTTATTCCTAGAACTTGCAGTGAGTGTTAAAAGTCACAACCTACAGGAAAAGTGGGATCGAAACTAAGGAGCATTTCTAGGAAATTTCTAGGGACAGTGAGCGAAGCAACAGTCATTGGTGGGTTTGGTGATATCTGTTTCAAAAGGAACTTCTTGTTCATTGCAGGCACATAGCCATTGGAATCCATGCTATCCTCACCTGTAGGGAGCAGTGTAGATCATATAAAAATGGCAGACATCTCATGGCAGTCAGGGCTGGGCTTATAAGAACAGGTAAGATTTTCCACCAGGAACTTCCAAAAACTCAGGCAGCTGGTACAGGTGAGCTAAGAATTGCTTCCACTGTGTGTAGAATAGAACTGAAATCATTTGGTGCCATGTCTGGGATGGCTCATCAAATGTCAGCCCTTTATGGTCCATTAAACACAGATCATACCCATCAAAAGAAGGAAGCTTTGCACACATTCAGGGCACACCTGTCAATCATTGGGCACCATGGGAACTAGAAGAGATGAGAGGTGCAACCCCCAAATGTGACTGAGTTTCAGGGGGCATCGTTTAGACAAGAAAGGACAGGCAGCAGAGGCGAAGGAACTTAAGATGTTACACATTCACAAATCAGCATGAAGGTAAGAAGACAAACAGGGAACATAGTACGCATCCTTTAGAGATGGGAAAATGGAGCTCAGAGGTTGAATGAAGTCCTCAAAGACACATAGCTCATTGGCAGCAGTATCCAATAAGTCCCGGGGGTCCACCTGTCTCTTCCCCAGCACAGGGATAACAAACACACACCACTATGCCTGGATTTTTAAAATGATTTCTGGGGATCAAACTCAAGTCCTTATGCTTAAATGGTGAGCATTTTACCGACATTTCCCCATTTCTGCCTCCTCTGGCTTTTGGGGACAGTGTATAACTCTGGCTGATTCCCATGTTTGTGGAATTGCCATTTGGTACATGTACAAATGAGACTCTTTAGAAAGAATCCACTCTCCAATAAGGCTGGAACTTGCAGAGAAGACAGTGCCAAAGGGCACCACTGTTTTCTCAGAGGCATCCTAAGGGCTCATGCTTTTTCTGAAGGCTCCTGTATGTGAGTTAGAACTGGTTTTTATTTTTTAACAAGTTCATAAATAGTTAATGTCTTGAGGCTGACCACCCCACCGGCCTTCCTCCTCTCTCTGCAGCAGGGTCCTTGTAGCAATGGTGAGACACGCTTTGACCCTCAGGAAGCTGCCTGGCCACACAGCTGCTGACATGGGTGTCACTGCCTTACACACATCAGGGGTCAAGTGAGCAGTGGGAAGTGGAGGCTCCTCTGTGCCTATGGAGAGCAGGTTTGAACTCTAAGTAGGCTTGCCCTGCAGACCTGTGCTCCTCTTCAGGGATGAGGAATAGAGGCAGAGTGAAGCTCAATATCAGGCTTTTAGTTACAAAACCCAGAAGCACATTTTGCCTAATATCAGCTGGGGAAAAAAAACGTACAAGAAGTTTTTAGTGAGCCCACAGGATCTCCCAGAGGAGGTGTGATGAGTTAAGGTGTTCCCAAAGAAACCCAGGCCTTAATGCCTATAAGTTTAGTATTAAATCTTATTCAGAAGACAGAGTCTCACAGGTTGCTACAGTAGAGTGAAGACTGTGTGGTGGAGAAAGCCACCCTAGATCCTCCAAGCCAACACTAAATCAAGCAAGCATCCTTGTAAAGGTGAGACAGAGGCTGACATGGCGGTGCATATTATAATCCAAGCACTCGAGGGCTGCGGCAGGGCTGACCAGATGGCTCATTGTGTAAACAAGCATGCCCACCAAGCCCGAAAGCCTGAGTTCAAGCCCTGGGGACCACATGGTACAAAGAGAGACTCAATTACTCCTCTAAGTTGTCCTCTGACCTCCATGTGCACCTCATAGCCATGTTCACACAGACAGACAGACAGATAGACTAGATAGATTTAAAACATTTAAAAATAAAAGGGTATGTGGCAGGAGGACAGAGGTTTGAGGCCAGCCTGTATTAGTATACACTGTACAGTGGTGTCCTGTCAACAAGAAAGTAAAGAGCTGAGAGAGATGGATTATTACTATATCATAATAGAAGACAGTAGGAATACAGAGTCAGAGATGGGGTGAGACCACAAATCAAGGCATACTGGTAGCCACCAGAAGCTAGAAAAAACAAAGACGTTTCTCTTTTAAAACCTCATAGGGACAGCAGTCTTCCTGACACCATGATGTTGAACCCCAAACCCCAGAAAAAGGAGAGAACCATGTTTGCTACAAGTCATGCAGCTTGTGGTCACTTCTTGCAACAGTAATAGAAACTGATGCAGTCTTTGAGTCTACATCAAGGAGGACTCACAAAGAGGTGAATTGGAGAGACCACTGTCCCTGTAGTGGACTTCAAGATGCCCAGACCTGAACATTCTCCTAGGACATCTGTTTCTTTCTTGCTACTCTTGAGGATGTGCAAACATTACTTCCACTATGACCAGTACCATAATGATGTCTGGAGCATGCTACCTGACTGATAGAGATGAGATTTTTTAGTCTAACTGCGAGGGAGGCAGGAAAAGCTGGTGCCCAGCTTCTGCAGTGAAAGATGACTGTGGACCAGAATTCCCCAAGAGTAAAGAGTGAAAGTTCAGTGAGAGGCTGGGATGTACTGCTGTGTCCCCCAGAAGTATTCTGCAGGTGTTCTCTTGTTCTTGAATCTCGGGGCCAGTTTGTTTGTCCATCTATTTACCACAGTCATAATCCGCTCGCTGTGCCGAAGCTGGTCATCAGGCTGCCTTCCGTTCACATTCCCTCTTGCTTACTTTTCAGATCTGGGAAGTTCCTGGGCAGTGAGAATGAGAGAAGGATGCCAGCTGCTGGAGGAAATTCCCTTTCAACTCCCTGGAGTCTCTGATCACTTAAAAGTAAAAGGGATTCCTCAGCTTCCCCAGGCAAGGGCAGCCCTGGAGCAGCCTTGCTGAGTGAGCCGTCCTAGCTGGACTTTCTATAATTTCCTGTTCCTTTACGTTTTCAAAGCCTGCTTTTAATGGTGGTTCTTAAACACTTTAACCTTCCTTCTAGCCCACCACCCACCAGAGATAGTGGAAACGAAAGGATATGAGGGAAGTGGGCCTTTTTATGGGGGAAATGATTCTTTGGAGTAAATTCCATCTACATTGTCAGAAATTTCAGCAGTTCGGTTCACAGGTCAACAGGGCCCAGGACCAATGGGAACACCAGGAAAAGTTCTCAGCTGTGCCTGTTGGTACTCTGTTCAAGCTCCACCCCACAGCTACCTGGCAATAGCCAGGTATGCCCCACCCCACATGCCTGCTCCACTATAAGAAGGGCTGCCTGCCCCCTCCTCTCTCTCTTTCCCGCTCCTTCCCCTCTCTCTTCTCATCCTCTCACCTCTCTGCCCCTCTTGGGCTCCTCTCCCCCTCTCTCCACGTGGACATGGCCGGCCTCCACTCTCTCTCTATTCTCTCTCTCTCTCTCTCTCTCTCTCTCTCTCTCTCTCTCTCCTACTCTCATCTTATTCTCTAAATAAACTCTATTCTATACCATGTTGGTGTGTATGTGTGGTCCTTCAGGGGGAGGCGATGCCTGGGCATGGGCCCGCTCAGGCACCCCCTTCCCCCACATCGCCATGCCATACTCACTAACACCCTTCCTCTCTTTTAAATCCCAACAATGGTGCCGAAATCCGGGAACATCAACAGCCCCATTAATAAAGAAACCATCAGTGCCTCTCTCAATGAAGCGAAGATCAGGGAAGACTTTAGACCAAAAAGTGTTGCACAGCTAGCTCTACCAGCAAGCCCTTCTCACAGTCCATTGAGTCTTATCTATACTCCCTACAAGCATCACGTGTCCTCCAAGGGTCTTGCCTCACCATGTGTCTTGCCTTAGAACATAAGTTTGTCTCAGCTGACATCACTCTGCCCGTCAGCCCAAGCCTACAGAAGTGGCAAGAAGCTGCAGCACACAACCAGGATATTTTTTGGTGTGGTTCTCTCCATTGAGTCCCAACAAAGAAGCTGAACTACACAGTGTAAGGCAGACTAATGCATGCATGCTATTAGTGAAGAATCCTCCATCACATGTCCTTTCACATGCTTACTTTAGCAGAACATCCCTTCACCTGTGTCTGCTTCAGTGACATCCTTCACAAGTCTGCCTTAGCGAAACAACCTTTTACCAGTGTCCACTTCAGGAGAACACCACTTCATGTATCTGCCCCAGCAAAACACTGTCTGACAAAACGTATTTTCCAAAGAACCCTCACATTTCCACTTCAGCTTCCTAGTATTGGGCATCATGGGAAGAGGCTTATACTGATTCAAATCACAGATAAAGATATGAATGCATGCACACATACATGTTAGCTGTGTGTTATGTCCTGTGTACATTGACACCTTTGTAGCTGGTGACAGGCACAGTGTCAGGATCCCATCCGCATTAGTTACCTTTACACCCCCAGGACCACACTGGCTGACTGAAACAACTTACAAGAGGAAAGATTAATTTGGGCTCATGGTTTCTGAAGGTTTTATTCCATCATGGCGGGGAAGGCATAGTGAAGCACCTCAAGTCATAGCAGGGAGAGCATAGTGGACCATCAAGTAAAGAGAGTGACAGGAGCCAGGGCAAGACTATAACTTTCAGTGGCATCCTTCCACCCACATGGCTCTATCTCCTAAAGTGTCCATGGCCTCCCCCAAATAGCACCATTGATTGGAAAACAGATGTCAAGGCGTGGTGCTGCAGGACTCTCCAGATCCCAGACATAACATCATTTTACAAATGGAAGGATGGGCACCTAGGAAGGTGAACTGCCTTCCTAGGGCCATAATCAGGCAAAGAAGAGAAGTCAGAAAGACAGAGAGTCAGGGAAGATCCCTTTAATAATTCATTAGTGTTTGTCGCCAATTGTTTTGAGAATCCTGAGACAAATGGTCACAGGTTTCCAAGTGTGCTGGACTCCTGGCTGGATACCAGCAGGTCTCTGGGAAAGACCTGCTTTATTGTCCCGGCCCCCTGATTTATTGAGATTGCAGTTTAGCTGATAGCTGCAAGTGTGAATTGCATGCTGATGAGAAGGTGGCTCACCTGGGAGGCTATTCTGTCTTTGAAGGAGTTTTGCTTTCCTGTCTCAGGGATGGACTGCGCTGAGGCAGTTTAGGGCTAATCAATCCCCAATTCCAGGACTGGGTGGGTGTTATTGGAAATACAGCAACATCCATGTCAAACATAGGCTCTGACAATACACAGTTATAATCCCATTGCTAGGGAGAGCAAATCTAGTCAATCAGTAAGTTCCAGATCCAATGAGAAATCTTGTCTCAAAATGTGAGGTGGACAGTGATTAAGGAAGATGCTTCCTGTCATCTTCTGACTTCACCATACAGGCACACACATGCGTGTGTTCATCCACATGCACACCCACACATAAAGACATATACACAAAAAGAAAATAAAAAATGAGCACTGTGTGATGGCATGCCTCTGTATTTTCAGTTGTTAATTTTGTACCAGTTGAGAGATGAATGCTAGAAAGATCTTGGAATTGTTCTTTCTATGACCTATTATCAGCCTCATACTTTTTCTTCCTAACTAGCCTAGAGGCAATCTGGAGTTGTATCTAGTTGTTTGTAATAAAGATCTGACAACCAATAGTTGTGAAGGAAATGAGGGCAGAACTTCTGATAGAGAGAAGGATTCTGGGAGAAGAAATGAGATGCAGGGGATTCAGAGATTGGGCACAGTGAAGCAGAGAAAGGTATAGAGCTAGCCATGTGGTGGGTCATAGGCTAGTTAGTTGGATTAAGTTTAGAGTAGTTGAGAGATTGCCCAAGCAAAAGGCCTAAGCTTTAAATCACATAAAAGTCTTGTATCATTACTTATATGCTGTTGTGTATGAGAAAGTCCTGCAAAGCAGAGAATGAACTGGAAATAGGTCATGACTTTTGAAACCTCAAAGTCCACTCCCTAGTGATGCACTTCCTCCAACAAGGCTAGACCTCCTAACCCTCCCTAGACAGTACAACGAAGTAGGGACCCAGTGTTCAAATGTCTGAGCCTATGGAAGGAGGCATTCTCATTCAAACTACCACACCTGGTCAAGAAAAAGACAAGGACATCTCTCTAGAAATGGCGCCCTATCTGAGAACATACTGCTGATAATATGGTCCATATGATAAGATGTGCATAAGAAGATGCAGATGTAGGGGCCTAGGACCACCCTCTGAGGTAAGAGCTTGTCATTAAGAGAGAGTAGCAAGGTGCTCATGTTCCTGAGAGAGGCCAAGAGTTTCAGGATCTGACAAAGATTGGAGAGGTGTGTGACCCATATAGGACAAGGATGTCCTTTGTCCACTCTCAGCGGACAGGGCATTGGAAAAAATCACATTTGAATCATAGAGAGCTCAAAGGAATGACATATACCTTTCCCGATGAATAAAATAAATCCATTGATCAAATTTCTCCAAATTCACTAGCTATCTTTGCCAGGAATCCCAAGAGCTGCTGTACAAACAGTAATCCTTCAGCTCCAAATGGAAGATGGAGGAGGAGGGGTACCGGAAGGGGTCTTCTTCCTCTTTGTTTATTTATCTTGTTCTAGCCATGTGTCTGAGTATCTTAAAAACAACCCAGACATCTACTGCTATCTGTGGATTGTGCTGGTCACTTTAATTGTTGTGTTGACTAGTTTCATGTCAACCTGACACAAGCTAGAGTCATCAGAGAAAAGGAAACCACAATTAAGAATTTGTTCCCATAAGATTCAACTAAAGGACATTTCTTAATTAGTGATTTATGGTAGAGGGCCCATCTCATTGTGCATGGTGCCACCCATGGGCTGCTGGTCCTGGGTTCTATAAGAAAGCAGGCTGAGCATAGTCCTTAAGCATAACAATAAAGGATTCTTTTGGAATGTCATCTCCCATCCTTTCCTATAGCCTCCTCCTTCTTGCTGCGTCAGTTGAAAGTTGCTCACAGAACCTTGAGTCTGTATTACATATATTGGACTTTTTCTAAAGGCAACAGGAATTCAGTAAGGCTATAAGCTTAGGAAAACTATAACAAGATCTGTGGCTGTGGATATGACTTTCACCTTTCATCTTGCTGTGGGCTTCCCCAAGTGGCAGGAATTGACCTTCCTGGTAGGCTAGAACATCATCCTCCTAGGTGGGTGCCATCTGCCACACCTCCTTGTACCATCGTAGGTTTCTCATCAACAGTACTGTCAAGTGTTTGGGAAAGGACTGCAGAAATGGCTTGCAAACATGAATCTGTGTTTTAATCACCAGAATCCATGTCTTAGTTAGGGTTTTACTGCTGTGAACAGACACCATGACCAATGCAAGTTTTATGAAAGACAACATTTAATTGGGGTTGGCTTACAGGTTCAGAGGTTCAGTCCATTGTCATCAAGGCAGAAACAAGGCAGCATCCAGGCAGGCATGGTGCAGGAGGAGCTGAGAGTTCTACATCTTCATGTGAAGGCTGCTAGTAGAAGACTGACTTCCAGGCAGCCAGGGTGAGGGTTTTAAGCCCACACCCACATTGACACACCTACTCCAACAAGGCCACACCTCCAAGTAGTCACTCCCTGGGCCAATCATATACAAACCATCACAATCCACTCCCTGGCCCCCAAAGGCTTGTTCAAACATGAGTCTATGGGGACCATACTTAAACAAAGCATTACGCAAAATACATTTAGTCCAACTTCAAAAGTCCCTGTAGTCTATAGCAGTCTCAACAGTATTAAAAGTCCAAAGTTCAAGGTTTCTTCTGAGAGTCATTCAATCACTTAACTGTAATCCCCCAAGCAAGACAGGAAACAAGCTGGGAAAAGTCCAAACTGCATCTCCATGTCTGAAGGCAAAGCAGTCTTTAGATATCCAACTCCTTTTTCATCTTTGTTGACTGGAAGAAGGTTCTTTCTCCTGGGCTTGTTCCACTCACTGTTAGCAGCTTTCCTTGGCAGACTTCCTGTGGCTCTGGCATCTTTAACATCTTGGGCACCCCAAATCAATTTCTCCTTCACAGCTTCTTGTTCCAATGTCTGAGATCCACACATGATCTTCTGTGCATCTCCAAAGACCTGGTGTCACTTCTCCAGCTCTGCCCTCTAGCACTCTAAGTTCAGGTTGATCCACTCCATTGCCACTGCTGTTCTTGGTGGTCATCCCATTGTACTGGCATCTCCAATATGCTAGGATCTTCTACAGCAACTATGCTTCACCAAAGCCTCTCATAGTCTCTCTTCATTGTACCAAGCCTCAACTCCTTTGTATGATCCCTTCAGTCCTGGGCTGTCAATTACAACTGAGGGTGCCTTCCATGGCCTCTCACAGTGCCAAGCCTCAGCTGTTCTTCATTATGCCTTCATGCCTTCAAAACCAATACCACCTTAATGATTCTTACACATTACCAAGGTATAGCTACAGCATGAGGTACAACCTTGGGTATCTCTGGAACACAGCTTGTTTGTGCTCTCTGAAAACACTTCCCAGAGGATGTCACCTCAGTGATGCTGGTCTTTTCTTAGTCACCATTAATTTCTTAGCTCCAGCTAACCAGCATCAATTGTCCCACTAGTCTCTTTATCCTCTTGAATATAAAGCCAGAGACACATGGCTGAAGCTGCTGAGTTCTTCTGCTTGCAGGAGCTGGAACATTGCCGCCCCCCCCCTTGTTCTATTACATTATCACTAGCTTCCTTTTTCCCAGCTCCTTCACTGCCTAAGTTGGCTGTCCTGAATCTTGCTCCATAGACTGACTTTGAACTCCAGAGATCTGCATGCCTGTCTCCTAATCACTGTGATTAAAGGTGTGGTCCACCAAGCCTGGACTTAAGTTTTTCTTCACATAGAATTTGCTCTGTTCTAGGCTGGCCTTGAACTCAGAGATCTGCTTATCTTTGCTTCCTGGGATTAAAGGCTTGTACTACCAAGCCTGGACCTAAAGTTAACTGGGTGGAATCTTGTCCCAAGATCACCACTCCCTTAATCCAATTTAATATCCTTGAATTCAGCTCCATTTCACTTTCAGGAGTCCCTTTAATATTCAAACTATATATTTTGTACTTTTTCTTTCTCAGCTTGCTATGTTTGTTCAAAATTCTCTTCATCAGACTTAACCAGAGAACAAAGTCTTTGTTGGGCTTTTTTGAGACTTCCTTTGCAGATGCAATTAATATAAATCTCTTTACCTTAGCCCTAGGCAGTCTCTTCAGACAATGGCAAAAAGCAGCCATGTTCTTCACAAAAACAGTCTCTCAGCCATGTATTAAAGTTCTTCTCCACTGAAACCTCTTGGGCCTTCAGGCCTACACAGTTCAAATGACCCTCAGCACCACTGTCTTCCATATTCCTACTAGGCTGGCCCATTAAGCCCCACTTAAAGCATTTCCTGGCTTTCCAATTCCAAAGTCCCCAAATCCACATTCTTCCAAACAAAAGCATGGTCAGGCCTATCACAGCAATACCCCAGTCCCTGGTACCAACTTCTGTCTTAGTTAGGGTTTTACTGCTGTGAACAGACACCATGACCAATGCAAGTTTTATGAAAGACAACATTTAATTGGGGTTGGCTTACAGGTTCAGAAGTTCAGTCCATTGTCATCATGGCAGAAACATGGCAGCATCCAGGCAGATATGGTGCAGGAGGAGCTGAGAGTTCTACATCTTCATCTGAAGGCTGCTAGTAGAAGACTGACTTCCAGGCAACTAGGGTGAGGGTTTTAAGCCCACACCCACAATGACACACCTACTCCAACAAGGCCACACCTCCAAGTAATCATTCCCTGGGCCAATCATATACAAACCATCACAATCCATATTATAAAAACAAGTCTATGTATAGAAGTATACATTATGGCAGTATACACTTATAATACTAGCACTAGGGAGGCAAAGATAGATGGCTATTTGAGGCTTACTGGTCAACCAGACCAGCTTACTTGAGAAGTTCCAGACCAGTGAGACACCCTGTCTCCAAGAAATAAGGCAGGCAGCAACTTAAGGAATGGCAGTCAGTATTATCCTCTAGCCTAAACACACACACACACACACACACACACACACACACACACACACACACACACAGAGAGAGAGAGAGAGAGAGAGAGAGAGAGAGAGAGAGAGAGAGAAGGTTATTTTGTTATATGCAGCCATCCCATGTATTATACAATGGGACATCAACATCCCTGACCTTCACTGACTAGATGCCACAAAGGGAACCGCTCTCATTAAAGCAGTCAAAAATGTCTTCATGTTCCCAAATGTCCTCTGAAGGGAGAGAGGCACAGTCACCTCCACTGAGAATTGTCTATTCTCCTTTTTAAAAAAAAGCATGCTTTGGGATTATTATCTAAATCACATCTCCAGGAAGTCTAGTTTCCATGGCTATTGACATCTGGGCCCTCTACTTAAGCCCCTGTGGATTTTCCTCTTTCATCCCTAAGATTTAAGGTTCCTGCTGGCCTGTCAGCCAGCTTGCAAACATCATTCAGGGTTCTATAGTCCTATAAAGGCGTGGGTGAAGAGGCCATTGGGTAGCCATGGTCTAGCAAACACTTTTTCTTGTGTTTGAAACTGTAAGGTCTTTGATGGTGTATTAAGGACGTCTCCAAACTCCTGAATTATTTGAGATTTTTCTCTAAGCATTTGACCTTGGGCATAAATGATCTTTGGATGACAAGTGAGAGAATATCTATTTCTAAAGCAGGAATCCACACAGAGTGCTTCTGAAAGGAGGTCTATTGTTAGTCTGCGGAGAAGGAGGTCCAGGCACATCTCCGACTGGCTACCTGGTTCATCTGCTTCAGAACCCTCAAAAGGCACCGGCCTGGGAGCCCATATTTCCTAGCTCCCTGTGCTCTTTAATTTCCCTTCAGAAGAAGAGCAGGTGGTCCAGCTGCCACAAAGTAGTGAGGAGGGAACTTGTCGGAATTCGGTTCATTGGAACAGAAATGACAGAATGTCAATTTCCCTCCTAACTGCATGTCATCGTCGAGAATCAAATAAGCAATTACACCAGGCTAAATTGAATTCGTTTCCAATTCAGATGCATGGCCTGCACCGAAGCTGCTCCATGTGGAAGAAACAGTCTTTCTGACTATGGGCATGTTACAAGTCCACGGGGGATGGGCATCTGCGCTGTGCCGCCTTCTATTGTCCAGTCCCAGCCGAGAGGAAGGGGCCCTCCCCCGACGGGCATCCTTTGTCTGTTACCCTGCAGGTGTGAAGTGCAGGGGTGACAGGGATATGAGTTAATGGAAGAATTTTAGACATTATAGTATGGGGGTATATCTATTTAAGATTAGTGGTGTGTGTGTGTGTGTGTGTGTGTGTGTGTGTGTGTGTTTTAAATAATTGTGGAAAGGCTTGAACAACTTATCCCACTTCTCCTTTGACTTTGCTGGTTTGTACTAAGGTATTTCTCCTAGAAATTGTCCCCACTGACTTGAATTCTACTTCTTCCCACCAATATCATGATTTTTTAAAAAAACTTTCTGAGACACCTTTATGTTGGGGGCATATTTCCATAGCATATGTTAGGGCTCAGCATCACAAGAACATACTCAGCTTTAACATCAAATATTTATTTATTTTTCCTAGATTTGGCATCATAATAAAGGCAGATTTTCCTTTTTAAAGGGTAGATATGATCATGCAGCAAAAATGAAACTAGAGATAAGCATACGCTTACATGATCCGGTTTTGTTTAGTAAGTAATTCTAGTATCTTAGCTTGTGGGAACCCCCACTGCTTAGCAGATGGAGCGGCATCTTTTGAGATAAATGGAGTTTAGGAAACAGGGTGTAGATCCTAGGTCTGACATTACCTGCTGGGATTTGTTGTGTGGTCTACCTTTCAACACATCTAAAATGAGAATAGAATGAAATTCATGTATTCATACTATTAAAAAATTAGTTTTCTCACTCTTTAAAATGTTTTGACCACTGAGATTTCATCACTTTCTACAATAAAGATGGGAGCAGCTGCTGACTAGCTAGATAGCTGAGTGACTGCGTTGATGAATGGACAGGCCGATACAGTGAATGGGTGAATGGCTGGATATAAAGATAGGTGAGTAGATGGGTAGACATGAAGCAAGTAGATAGGTGGGTAGATTGATAGACAAATATGAAAATATAGGAATGGTTGGGTAGATGAATGGTTAGATCGATGTGAAGACAGGAGGGTGGGCGAATGTGTGGAAGAACAGAAGGATGTATATGAAGACAGATAGTTGGATGAGTAGATGAATGAGTGGAGGATGGACAGATGAACATCATTGATAGACTTAACAGTCTGAGTCTCCATTATCACCCAGTCCCTTGTTCTAATAATCCTTTGTCTATACTTTCTATGTCACACTAGTTCCTACCCTGACTAGTGGGCTCACCACGGTCCATGAGACCATTGGCCCTTGTCCCACACAAAGCTCTTCAATCCCACGTCCAGGAAGAGAGAAGGCATGACCTGGACAGAAACAACCCTTGCTTTTGGACTTTCCTTTGCTATATACTAAGACTATATGCTCCCCTGGGTAGGTGGTGAGTGCACATGAGAGAACCTGCTGAGGGAGGAAGCTGCCTGTGTGAGGCTTGCTTCAGCCCTGTGATTCACTCCACAGTCCAATTCCCAACTGAACAATTGGAAAACCAGCTCCACAGGCCACTTCCCAGTTCTCCACAAATATTTACATTTTAGTGGCCGGAGGTAGTGCCAAGTCTTCTGTCCAACCAAGCAAGGGAGTTTGGTTTTGAGAGGTTTCTGTTCCCTACAAGAAACTCAATGAAAACAATTGTCACTTTGGACGAACCAAAAGACTGTGGAGGGAGCACATGTATTTTCCCTGAAGCAGAGCCTGTGTATGAAAGGTTGCTCAATGCTGTTCTTGATAGAGGATATCCTCCAAGGACATCTATTTTCTTTCTTTTTTTTTTAAGATTTATTTATTTATTATATGTAAGTACACTGTAACTGTCTTCAGACACACCAGAAGAGGGCATCAGATCTCAGTACAGATGGTTGTGAGCCACCATGTGGGTGCTGGGATTTGAACTCAGGACCTTCGGAAGAGCAGTCGGTGCTCTTAACCGCTGAGCCATCTCTCCAACCCTTTTTGCAGTTTTTTTTTTTGGGGGGGGGTTGGTGTTTTTTGTTTTTTTTTGTTTTGGTTTTTTTTTTGTTTTTTTTTTGTTTTGTTTGTTTTTGTTGTTGTTGTTGTTGTTGTTGTTGTTGTTGTTGTTGTTGTTTTTGGTTTTTTCCAGACAGGGTTTCTCTGTTTAGCCCTGGCTGTCCTGGAACTCACTCTGTAGACCAGGCTGGTCTCGAACTCAGAAATCCGCCTGCCTCTGCCTCCCAAGTGCTGGGATTAAAGGTATGCGCCACCACCGCCCGGCGACATCTATTTTCAAAAAGCTGTGACTGAAAGAGACCAATGAGAAACTTTTTGTGATGTCACGTAAGACCCCTTGAGTGTGGTGCCTGGCACAGAGGAGGTGCTATCAATGTTTAGTGAATAACATACGTATAACTTGTGACCTATTCACAGTCCTCATCCCCATCTGCTCATCAAGGAGGACTCCCATAGACAGCAACTTTAAAACCTAGGAGATATTTATCTTCTAGCTCTCTTTGACTCAGTCTCTCTGTCTCTGTTTGCCTCTCTTTGTGCGTGTGTCTGTGTGTATGTGCAGGTGTTCATGCAAGTGCACATGTATGTGTATTGTGATTGAACTTGGAGTCTTGCATATGCTTGATGAGCAGTCCACCACTGAGTCATCACCTGTCCTTCCATCATCAGTCACACTAAGAAAACAACCAAAACATAACGCTATCCCTTGGAAGTTCTCTGTAGAGCCCCCATGCATGCATGAGTGAGCTGTCTGTTTCCCCAAGTTCTCAGAGAGTCAGACTTTTGTGTTTGGGAGCTTAAAGCCTCAGATAAATGATAATGACGTGGTAGTGAATATAAGCAGCCATGTGAAAGAGACTAGGTAGATGCCCAGGATGTAAGAGGCAAAAGGGCTGGCGGAGGGATATGCAGATCCAGTCATCACTGTCTTCCCCAGGCTCTCGGTGAGAAAGCCATTGAAATCACCTCTTGGCTAAGAAGTTTTCCACTCCCTACCTCTTTCTCACTTGTTCTTTCACACACACACCCCAACCATCTTTTGCTGTCTTCCTTAATCACCTTGTACAGCATAATTTGAATAATTAAACTATGCATCTGGATGAATAATGTCAAAGGCCCCTTTCCTCTAACGCCAGCCCCAGTGCAGAATATTCTATGGCTGGTAAGTGTTCTTCCATCTTGCTTCCTTCCAAATGCAGGGGCTCTAGAGGAAGCAGAGGGATGGGAGGAACCGCTTCCGGCAAGCTTCGCATTAGATTCTGAAACCACTGTGATTCATTCTTTTTCTATCAAATAAAATTCCTGTCCTTACAGTAAATGTGATGAATGGGAACGGTACCCTAAGAGATTTATGTCCGCCTTGCAGGCTTCTGGCTGCCCCCTTCTCTCCTCTCCTCTCCCTCATCTTCTTTTCATTTTGTAGTGTAACAAAGTTTCACAAGGAAGTATTTTATAGAAAATCCATGTCTGGGGACTTACCCTGGCCTCTGTCATAAATTATGGCAATAGAGAATTGGTCTCTTGCTACACAATTCCAGATATTTCAGTGCTGTGAACACAATGGAGTCGCCTAGCACCTTGAGCTGGTGTGGAATGGTACATCTGTACCAGTTGTTCAGACAGGAGAGAGACAAATGTGGACACCTGGCTGCTTCCGGCAAGAAGGAAGAACAGAGGTCTCCCCCCAACCTCACGAAGACCATGCTGAAATAAAATGGTCTTTGAAAGCCCAGATCAGCATCTATGAGACCAAACAGTTTCCCCAGATGAAAAATGACCTCATCCCTCGATTCATCTTTGCCGTTAATACAATGACCTTTAAAATCGAGTTGCTGAGAATTGGATAAAGCTTAAAAAAAATATAAAGAGAGAAAGCACTAAAAAGATGACAAGAGGTTGTTTAAATGCCTGCTAATCGGTCACCTTGCTCCCCTGGCCTATGACACACCATGTCTCTGCCTCACCAGCTCTGGGGAAAAACCTAGGGAATGGGGCAGAGAAAGGCTTCAGTGATCCGCTGGCTCCCTGGACAGGATCTGGATGCTGCTCAGTAGTCTAGCAGAGGCCTAAGGTTTGCCATAGTGCTGACGACCCTGCCTTTGGCAAGATGGATTCTCTTAATATCTTAGTTTCTCTAAGAAAATTCTCAGTCTTGATCACACAGTCCTGAGGAGAATGTCAGTCAAGATGTTCTGCCCTCTCTGGGCCTGCAGATGAGGTCAAACTCCAGGACTACACTGGTCAGGATTTCACTGGAGCTGATTCTCCTTGCTCTTTCTTCCTGTTTGGGACCAACATGCTTTAGGTACCAGAATAGCTGGAGCAGGCTTCTGTTTCTGTTCTTGCTATCTCAGGTGTATTCTTTTGTTAAGTTCAAATTTTTCATTCATTGTGTGCATACATGCCTCTGCGTGTGTGTGTGTGTGTGTGTGTGTGTGTGTGTGTGTACTATGTATATGCATACAAACGTGGAAGGCAGAGGTTGATACTGGGCATCCTCCTCTGTCATTCTCTATCTTTTTGCCTCACTCCCTAGGTTTTTCTTCAGAGCTCTTGAGCCAGAGACTTGGTGTGTTATAGGCCAGACAGCAAGGCAACCGACTAGCAGGCATTCAAACAATTCCTTATCATCTTTTCGGTACTCTATTTATATTTTTTAAGTTTTATCCAATGTTTGCTTGCTTGCTTGCTTGGCACAAGGTATCCCACAGAACCTGAAGTTCCCTCATTGGGTAGCCTAGCTGGCCTGGAAGCTACAGGGGCCTGCCTATCTCCTCCTCCATGCTCTAGCATCACAGATGGGTACAGCCACGCCCAGCGTTCTAGGTGGGAGCTGGAGGTCTCATCTCACTCTCCCCGTGGAGCTCCCATCTCCTCTGGCCACCCTTGGGCCACATGACTGGTGTTGGGGCTGAGTCGTTTCACGCCGTGTACTTTGTCCCCCATCTTAGTTCCTGCCCATTGTCTGCAGACATGAGCCAATGGGCACAGCAGCGAAATGTTCTGCTCCTTAAGTCCAAACCCAAGCAGGTGTGTCTGGTGGGACATGGCTTGGATTTGGGTATGAGCTCCAAAGGTATTTGACTCCATCTTGAAGGAGTAACTACTGGGAGGTATTGAAGGCTTTTAGGAGGGAGGGGCCTAATGGGGAATTATTCAATCACTGGAGGTGTGTACCAGGCAGAATGTGGTATCCCACCCTCCCTTTCCTCTCACAGTTTCTTTTCCTTTAATGTGTTTTGTTCCAGCACATCCTCCTGACATGATGTAATACCCTTACCAGCAGCCTGAAGCAACACATCCCTTATTCTTGGCCTGAAGCTCCAGACCCATGAGGCACTACAAAGTTTTACTGTTAATAACTTAGTTACCTTGAGTATTTTACCATTGCAATGTGACCTCACCTAATGTAGAAAAACTATTTCCAAACCACCCCCACCCCCCACAAAAAAAATTTTTTTTCACCTTAACTGGGTAGTGGTGGCACATGCCTTTAATCCCAGCACTTGGGAGGCAGAGGCAGGCAGATTTCTGAGTTCGAGGTTAGCCTGGTCTACAGAGTGAGTTCCAGTACAGCCAGGGCTACACAGAGAAACCCTATCTCAGGAAGAAAGAAAGAAAGAAAGAGAGAGAGAGAGAGAGAGAGAGAGAGAGAGAGAGAGAGAGAGGGAGAGAGGGAGAGAGGGAGAGAGGGAGAAAGAAAAGAAAAGAAAAGAAAAGAAAAGAAAAGAAAAGAAAAGAAAAGAAAAGAAAAGAAAAGAAAAGTTATTTCCTTAATCCTGTTTATGGATTTTTTTTCAAGTGGGAGAATTCTTAAAGTTATTTAAGAATATATTGCCAATTTTTAAAATTTATTTAGCATCCATGAAAGAATACATTTGTATAAACTATATTGTTTGACAGAATGGCCCTTTCTTTCTTATGCTTGTTTTGGACACAACTAGCATCATGCAGGCACTGTTATCAGCACTGTGGATAGCATGGTATAGTAGTCTGGGCTTTGTTACTATAATGAAATGTCTGAGATTGGGTAATTTTATAAGGAAAAGAGGTTGATATTGGCTCATAGTTCTAGTCCAAGAGTCAAGGACCTACATTTAGTAATTCCTTCTAGGTGGCAGATCCTAATGTGAGTCAGGACATCTCAGAAAAAAAAAAGATTTTTAATGCAGGAGTCTTGTAAGAGGTTGTGGCCCCCAATCTGTACAAAGAGAAGTGATCAGGGAAAGTAGAGAAAATATCTAACGGCTCACTGGCATAAATGGAGTCATCTAGGCAGAGACCTCTGACACCTTTCACTGACTGCTCTGGACAGATGTGTGTACTAGGTCTGATGGGCTACCAGCATCAGGCTCCAGGTGCCTTCAGGTTCTAACTGCCTTCAGGCTCTGAACTCTGCCTGATCTTAGGCTGCTGTTTGCTTGGCAACTGCTTCTTCCATAGACCATATCATGCTTGAAATGCCAGCAGGCACTCCCAGCATGCCTGAACAAGTCACGTCTTCTCCATCCGTTAGAAGATGCTGCTGGATAAAGGAAAGTTTGAGTTGGAGCTTGTAGGCCATGTGTGTGTGTGTGTGTGTGTGTGTGTGTGTGTGTGTGTGTGGTTTGTGTATATGTGTGTGTTCACATATGCATGCAGTGTATGTTTGAGTTCATGTAGGTGGGTATACATATGAATATGACTGTGCAAACACACATGGATGCATGTGTGGAGGCCAGAGGTTAATACTGGGTATCTTCCTCACTCACTCCCCACCTAATATTTTGAAACAGGGTCTCTAGTGGGCCTGGAGCTCTTTGATTCAGATCGACTGGTTTGGAGCAAGCTCTAGGGATCTCCCCATCTCTCCCTCCTGGTGCTGGAATTCTAGATGTGTACCCCTGTGCCTGGCTTTTTAATGGGCCTGTCCTGGTGCTTCAAGCTCCTTGAGTCCATCCTCCAGCCAGAGCTCTTAAAGGCTGACTACCCTGTGCCCGCTGAGTTCCTGTCTTCAGTCTTCTAAGATGAGCCTCAAACAGTGCTGCTCCTAAATTAGAAGCCTCGTCCTGTAAGTGCTGACTTGGCAGGGGTAACACTGACATAATTTCACAAATAACGATGTTATCTGAGGCAAAAGTTGCATTAGATCAATTACCACTCTATTTCGGTGCCATGCCCCAGTGTTTATTTCAGCTTGCCTATTTTTAAACCGAAGCTCTCAGACTTCTCAGCCACAGCCATGAACCTCTCCAGGCCTTGCACATGCTTGCCTTCCTCTGGGAGCTGCAGAGAATGGTTTGAGTAGAGAGAGAGAAGTGAGTGCACCCCCCAGCCCTCAGTGCCTGATTCAGAGTCTTCTAGTTGGGGTGGATCGCTGTACTCAACAATGGAGTCCTAATCTCAAGGCTGGGAAAGGAAGGGGCAGTCTGTGGTTATTTCAGAAGAATAAAAGCTCAAGAGTGCCTAGGCTGGACAATATCTCCTTCCTAAAGGAGGGTTCTAGACAGGTGAGACAAGGCTGCCATAAAAAGACACTAACCCTAACTTGCTCACCCGCATGACCAGTGTTTGGGGCTGAATTGCTTCACGCCACAAATTCATGCATTGTATGGTATCAGAATGGGACATTATTTATAGATTGAATCCTGATTTTACAAAAACAAAAACAAAAACAAAAAAAACAAAACAAAACAAAACAAAACAGATAGAAATGGGGTCATTAGGGTGGTTCCTCATTTAACAGGGCGGGTGTTCTTATAACATTCTATCATATTGTGGGGAGACGAGAGAAGTGAGCATTGCTCTCTGCTAAGTGTTTGTGTGCCCTCAAAATTAGCTTCAAGTGTGATGGGAGTCTCTCTCTCTCTCTCTCTCTCTTCCTCCTTCCCTCCCTCCCTCTCTCTCTCCCTCCTTCCCTCCCTTTTGCTCCCTTCCTCCCTTCCTTGCTCCCTGCCCCCTCTTTCCCCTCCCTCTTACTCTCCCCTCTCCTTTCTTCTCTCCCTCCCTCTGAGAGCCTCCAAGTGAAGATCATGTTTGTCTTCTCTAGAAGCTGAAGAGCCCTCCCTCATCAGACATCAAATCTACTGACATTTTTGACCTTTGAATTCTCAGCCTTCAGAACTGTGAGAAATAACCTTCTGTTGTTGATAAGACACCTAGCTCACCATATTTTATTACAGTATCTCCAAAAGACTAGATGATCCCCTGGCATGCCAAAGAAAGAAGCCTGAGGTAGACCCCTCCCCTCAGCATTAGGTAGGGCAAGCTCTGCACACACCTTCATTTTAGACCTGCAGTCTCTACAACTTTGCCAGTGGCCCCTGGCAAAGCCACTCACATTGTGCTGTTGTGTTAGAGAAGTCACGGCCATCTAATCCAGTTGGGTCAGATCAGCCTTGTAAAGAATTACCTCGGTCTTAAAAACTGCTCCCAGAAAGCTGTGCAGGGAGCTGAGGGGCCCGAGGGCAGAGCACTACTCTTTCCTCTATCTTGATCCTCACCTACTTGCTCCACCCTTATCCCCAGCCCACTCTAAAACCCCTACATTGTAGTGCCCCATCTATCAGATGGGCATCACAGAATCCTCACTAGGGAAGGGCAGGTGAGGATGCCTTGGACGATGCCTGTGAAGTGAGACACACCACACATGCTCAATTGGTGGAAGCCATGGGTGCCCTTCCTGGTCACAGGAACTTTAACTCATGCGTAACCATGCTAGATAACCACTGCAATGAGTGATTATGAACTGTATTCAATGAGTAACTACTGCTGGCGAAGGAAATCTCTGTGGAGTTCTGTCACTCATGGAAAGCAACCTGTGTCACACAAACCAGGCTCTGCAACTTACAAGTGGTGGGACCAGGGCAAGGTGCTTCAGGTTCTTCAGGGATGGAAGTGATGGGTGCTTGGAAGATGGTGGAAGACCGCACTGTGAGAAAGTTCAACATATCAGTCCTAAGAGAGAGAAGAATGTGGAGAAACAAACCCACAGGTCTAAAAGATTTACATAGCTCTGGGAATTAAATATGGACACTCATGTTTCCCCTGTATGCCTTCTAGTTGGCTAATATTAACTGTGGGGTCCTCAGTTCCTAGACCTAGCCCCCTTGCTCCTGTTTGTGTGTATTAGCATACATTAGCATATATTAATCATTCATGATAGTGGGGTTTATTTGTAAACCCCATTTCTGTTCTTGTATATAATGTATTCTGATCACATTCACCCCATTCCCCTCACTGGTTCCCTTCCTCTTCCTGCCTGGCCCACTTCTATCTTCATGTCTTTTCCCTGTGTGACCCAGTGAGTTTCACTGGAGGGGCTCATTGAAGCATTAGTAAGAAGGTATTAGAGGAGCGTGGGCACCTTGCCAGTGACTACAGCGCTGAAGAAAACCCCTCCTCCAGTAACTATAAAGATCTCCAGGAAGGGCTGAGACCCTGAGGCCTTTAATCCTTACTAATTATTATTATTATTATTATTATTATTATTATTATTATTATGTGTGTGTACATATGTGCACCATGCTATGTGCATGAAGGTCAGAGAACAGCTCTGTGGAGTTAGGGTTTCTTCTTCTTCTTCTTCTTCTTCTTCTTCTCCTCCTCCTCCTCCTCCTCCTCCTCCTCCTCCTCCTCCTCCTCCTCCTCCTCACAGGCAATCAATCTTGTGCAGCAAGCCCCTTTGCCCACTGAGACATCCTGCCTGCCCACTTCTTATCTCCTAGTGATAAATTTAGATATAAAAATAATGAATGATCCAGGACAATGGTAGACGACTATAATCCCAGCATTTGGGAAGCTAATGCAGGATTGCAATTTTGTGGCTGACCTACGATATAGAGCAAGTTCAGAATAGCAGAGTTTATGTAACAAGATTCTGCTCCAAAAATCCTTTCCAAATTACCCAAGAAATACTAAGATGATAGTTTGGTCAGTGAGTCATTGTGTTTTGAGCCCCATTCCAAGCTGGAAACTCTGTGGACTCCCATGCTGGACCCTACCCCTTCACACTCTGTCATTCATATGTGATTGTCCTGACAATCTTAGAGGGATAAGAAAATACACAGACAATAGCAGAATCTAGTCTTGAATCCTGGTCCTTGAGGTATTGCTGCTTGAAGTTCAGGTCCAATTTAAGTAACCCCTAAATTGGTTTTCTATGTCTGTGGCAACCAAATACCATAGAATGGAATCACTATGTTATTGAGGGTGATTTTCAAATTCTGGTTCTCCCACTTCTGTCTCCTAAGTGCTGGGACTACAGTCACATACCACCATACCCAGTTTAATTTTATCATTGTCTATAGAACCTGTCTCTCTAGTGAACCCTCCCACCAGCCAGCTGTAGGGTGTTGGCCTTGGCAGTCTTCCTTGTTCACTTTCCCACAGATATTTCCAGAAGTTCTTTGAGATGCATCCCCAGAAGGAACAGACTCCTGTTCCAGCACAGCTCTTTGTCACTGAGCAGCTGCTGGTCCCCCAATTAGTTTTTTGGACCTTCCTAGGCCTCAGTCACCTCATCCGAAAAATGACAGACTATAAGGATCAAATGGGTGATTGTCCGGAGACTTCCTGGCCCCCGGTCAGCACTCAATAATTGGTAGCTATTATTAGCTCCCTCCAAGGCTGAGAGATGTGAACATATATCTGCCAAGGGTTCTGGGAATGTAGCCAACATCACCTCATCTCAGACATGAAATTTCTCCAGTCTTAAATTTGGATTCTACTCTATAATGTATCTACATTTGTTTTAATATAAAAGTAATGTGTTAAATTACCATCGGGGACAATGGAAAAAGAGTATAAGTAATCTTTGCAACAGGCACCTCATTCCACTGGGTGTACAGTCTGAGCTCAGGCAGACTTGGAAGGACAAGGACCCTTTCTCTAGGTGCTTCCTGATAAAGGGTGATTTTGCCCACAGGAGGAATTTCTAAGATGTTTGGAGCTGATACAGCTGTGGGGAGAGGTGCCACTGGGATCTAGTGTGTAGAGGCCAGAGATCTTTGAAACACCTTGTGGTGCTCAAAGGCCCAACTGTGACACAAGCTTTCTAGACACATATACCAATGGAGGTCAGATTCAGAGACCCAGAGGGCTCTGCTGGTGCAAAACTGGATTACGCCTGCTTGTGCTCCTCCTCCTCCTCCTCTTCCTCCTCTTCTTGTCCTTCCTCTTTTTCTTTCTCCTATTCCTCCCACCTCTCCTCTCTCCTTTGCTATACTTTTAGTTCTCATCTCTTATCAGCTGTCTTACTAATTTCCCTCCCTCTCTCCCTCTCTCCCTCTCCCTCTCTCCTTCCTTCCATCCCTTATTTCCTTTATTTCTTCCTTTCTTCTTTCTGTCCTTCCTTTATTTCTTTCCCCTTTCCTCTTCCCTCTCTCATACTTTAAAAAAAAATAATTTCAGGTTTTACTCCATGTCTTTCTGGTTCTTTCTTATTTTTCTCTGTGTGCCCTTCTGCATGTCCCTCTCCATTTTTGTTTTGTTTTGGTTTGGTTTGTTTTTTTTGATGTGTGCATGCTTGTGTGCATGTGTAGCCCTGCATGTGTGTATATGTGTGTTCACGTGTATGCTGATGCCCAGGTGGGTGTGGAAGCCAGAGGACAACCTTGGGAATCATCTTCAGGGAAGCCATCCACCTCCATTGAGATATGTTGTCTCATTGGATTGAAGCTCATCAATTAGGTTAAGCCAGTAAGCTCTAGGGATCCTGGTCACCACCTCCCCAGTACTAGAATTACAAGTGTGAGTCACTACTCCCTGCATGAGATCAGACTCCAGTCTTCACGCTTGCAAGGTCAGTACTTTGCTGGTTAAGCCATTTCCCTCTACACTCCTTGTTTCTAACATGCTCTATCCATCAAATTTCTTCTGCCTCATCTCCCTGACTTTAAGTACTGAACCTGTAATTGAGGATTCATGTAACCCTTCAATTAAAGGCAAACTGTGTTGAGAAGCCATGCTTGCAATAAAGATAGAAGAGATGATGACAACATGGGCCATTTCCACTGCATTTCCAAATGCAATTATACATATCTCTTTAAAACCTAGTGACCAAACTCTGTCCTGGATGAACAACTACCAGAGTTGCCCAAGCTGACAAATAGGCTACATCAGGAGTTGTTATACTTAGAGACAGTGTCAGCCCCTCCATCTATCAAGAACATAATGGAAAATCTATCCCAACATTTTCCTTAAGGTACAGTGTGTTGAAAAGAGATGGGTATGTCAATATATTGTGTTCAGGGTGGATCCTGGGCAACATCAGCTAGCACCCGGTTGCACAGTTTTATGTATAGGACACAGTCCTGGCTGTTTAAATATTTCTAGGCTCTCTGGTCATTGACAATCCATAGGAATCTACGTCAACAGCTTTTAGATTGTGAATTTGAGACACTGTTATGGGCACTAGGGAGAAGAGCCAGGTCCTCATTTTGAGTATCTACTTTTACTTCTATGACTGACCCCCAAAGGCCAAGAGACCCCTTTGAATGAAGGTCTGGCACCAACCTGTGTCAGGAGTGTCTTGGGTTCTCTCTATCTTGCCAAAATTCTCAAAGTTTTCTTCAAATTTAAGACAAGGGATTAAAAACCTGATGATAAACAATAAGATCAGAGCAACCACTAGACTCCAATAATCCACACTATATATACAGCTTTGATTGCAAGCATGTAGTTTAGGACTTGAAAACATATGCTTTCAGAGATTATGTTAACAGATAAATGAAGCTACCAAAGAATTGGCTTCAAGGAGATGAGGGAACATCTACCCCTCTCTATCTTCATTCATAGATCCAGCATGGCTTTCCTATAGATGTGAAACCGTAGATCAGTGCACTGCAGAATCTGGATTCAGGGACAAGTTCTGACACATGGTAATCATAGGTCTCCTAGCCAGTGATACCAACAATTAAGTGGACAGTTATTTGTTTTTTATTCTACTTTCTAATTGATTCATAGTATCAAGGACAAAATTAGATGTTTCTAAGTTAACACATGACAGAGATTCCAAGAGGAATGACAGTCAAACTCTACAGGGAGGGTTAGTTCAGAGTCAAGGAGACTGAAAATCTCTATGACACTGGCTTTCAGCATCAACTCATATCTGCCATAGGCAAGACAGGGCAGGAGATCTACATTAAGATCCTAAGCCATTTATGAGTAGTTGTTACCTATAGTTAGTCACAAACCAAGTATACTTCTATGTATAGGGAATAGTATCCAGTTTATCCAGCAGGCACCTAGTCTGCATGGTAAGAGGCTCTATGATCCAAGAAGGCAATTCTGCATGATAAAACTGAGGTTGACCAGTTGTC
This sequence comes from Apodemus agrarius, assembly GCA_964023405.1. Classification (NCBI taxonomy): domain Eukaryota; kingdom Metazoa; phylum Chordata; class Mammalia; order Rodentia; family Muridae; genus Apodemus; species Apodemus agrarius. Next base: position 110,537,997 of record OZ030005.1, read on the forward strand.
TGGTTGTTCTGATCTTTTAGTTTTTCTTTCTTTCCTTTTTTGTTCTATATTCTTTGTTTACATTCCAAATGATTTCTCCTTTCCTAGTTCTCCTCTCCCCATAAGTCCCATAAGCCCTTTAGTTTTATTAACTTCTAAGAAAATGACAAGGAGTTAGAAAGATAACACAACATCTAAGAGCATTAGCTGAGCATTTATAACTTTTCCAGAAGACTTGAGTTCAAAGTCATTTACAGATCTAGCCCCAAGGGATCCAGTCCTCCATTTTGGTCTCTGACTGGTCACACACATGATGCATACAGACAGACAGACAGACAGACAGACACACACACACACACACACACACACACACTCTTTTAATTTTTCAAAGCCTACATTTAATGATGGTTCTTAAATGCTTTAACTCCCCTTTAGCCCATCACATACCAGAAGTAGTAGAAACTAAAGGATACGAGGGAAGTGGACCTTTTTAGATATGGTTCATTGGAGCAGATCCCATCTGCATTGTCAGGAAATCAGCAGTTCAATTCACATTTCAGCAGCAGCAGCAGCAGCTCCATCCACTCTCAAACTCTTCAGATCCACCCGCAATCCAGTTCGGTAGTGTCGAGATAGCAGCTGTGGTGACATGACCAACAGGAACAGCCAGGCCTCAGCAAAAGTGAAACGAGTCAGCAGGAGGGACCAGGATCAAGAGAAACACTGAGAGACGTTTTCAGCTGTGCCTTTTTCAATGAAGCAAAGATCAGTGAAAACTCAAGACCAAGAAGCATTGCACAGGGACCTCTACCAGCTAGGCCCCCCTCACAGTCTGTTGAGTTCTATTTATACTCCCTCCAAACATCACATGTCCTCCAAGGGTCTTGTCTCAGCATGTGCCTTGTCTCAGCATGTGAGTCTATCTCAGCTGACATCACTCTGTCAATTGGTCCAAGTCTGTTGAAATGGCAAGAAGCCGCAGCATACCACCAATAGTTTTTGGGTGTGCTTTTCTCTATGGAGTCCCAACAAAATGAGCTCAACTATACAATGTAAGGTAGACCAGTCGTGTCATCAGTGAAGAATCTTTCATCATGTGTCCTTTCACATGCTTGCTTTAGTGAAACTTCCTTTCACCTGCGGCCACTTCAGCAAAACATTCATTAATGTGTCTGCTTTAGCAAAACACCGTCCAGCACAACTGACTTTCCAAAGAACCCTTAAGGTTCCACTTCACCTATACACATAAAATATTTTAAAAAGAAAATAACAAAGGGATTGGCAAACTAGATTAAAAACCAGGATTTTTCTGAATATCAGTTACTCCCAAAAGCTGACCTCTACAGTTCCCAAGACCACCAGAAACTGTCGGGTATGTTAAAGTACATGGACTCCTAAGTCAGACATATTGGTTTCAATGCTAATGTAGTCGCTTACTGGACTTCAAGTCTCTTAGACAAACACAGACTGTCCATTGTGTTGAAAGGCACCTTTAAAACACATTTCCACATCACAGGTGAAGGAATGTATGTTGAAGATGAGACTCCAGGCCAAATGCAGGCATTTAATTGTCATTTATAGTGAAGCCATTATCCATGTCATATGAAGGTTCTCAACTCCTGGTAAGAAGTTAGGAGTCACCTCATGAGTCATTCAGAAAGAGATAAATCCTTAAGGCCATATACTGCATAGTTTCATTTACACAAAAGGTCCAGAAAAGGCAAATCTAGAGACCGAAAATGTAGTCACCTCTTCCCCATCTTTAGTTCTGAGTGTTGAAAGCTTGGCCCCCAGGTGGTGACATTATTGAAGACGTTTCTAGAAATTCCCAGAGGTGGAACATGGCTAGAGAAAATAGGGGTTTAAGGTTGGGTCTTCAAGGATAACTCATCTCTGACCACTGTCTTCACACTTTCAACATCCTGTCTGCCATGGAGTTAGAATTTCTTCTCCTACCTGTTCAGAATCAGCCAAATGTAGATAAAAATTATTTTAAATTAAATAAATAAAAAGTAAAACAAAGATGGCAATATACAACTGCTAACAGCGCATTGGTAATCTAGAGACCTTTTTGTGCCTGTATTTGAGCAGGTGACTTCACTCACTGCTGTGCCTGTTGAGGCCTAGGATTGATGTCATGTGGCTTCCAGTCACTCTACACCTTATTTTTTGAGGCCTGAGTTCTCACAGAACCTTGGACTCACTGAGTTAGACTGGCTGGCCCTACAGTTGTTACCATGCACAAACGTACTCAGCATTTTTACATGAGGATCTTATCTCAGTTCTCTGTGTTTACACAGCAAGCACTTAATCTACTGGTCCATCTCCTTGGCCCAATAGAGAATATTTAAAATATACCTGAGGAGGTTCTCTCCAAACAGTGTGATGTTTTATATGAGAGACGTGTCTTCTGATTTATTTATTTATTTACTTCTTTACTTATTTATTTATTTATTATCCTAGAGGGTCATAGAACCAATGCCTTAAGGATACTGAAGGATGAGTATATATTCATTGTTACCTGGGAGTTGAAATAGAAATGGGGACTAACTGTGAATAAGTATGTGTTTGTGGGCAATGAAAATGTTCCCCAAATAGATTATGCTGGATGATCACACCACTCAGTAAATTTACTAAACATCATGAAGTTGTACTCTTAATGTAGATGAATCATGGTCCATGTGCCTCAGTGAAGTCCTTTGTGTTAAAGAGGAAATGAATAGAGGTGCTCACTGAGCAATTATGGCCCAGTTCAAATCCACCTACCTAGGTCCATGTGTTTCTCACAGGCTCCCTGGCTGTCACCTCCTGTCCCAGAGCTCTGCGCTCAGGGGCTCCATTGAGTCACCAAACTTTACTCTGTCCATATGTGGACAGACTTGAAGTGACAATTGTTTTCCTTGACAGCATTCCCCCACCACTCTCCTGCCATGTGGCATATTCGAAGCTATGTTACCCTGAATGTTCCCGAGCTCTGCTGATCTCTGGTTTCCACAGTAGCAAAGACTTTCTCCTCCCTACCTCACTTCCTCACCTCCTGTCAGGACTCTCCCATCAAATATGTACCTTCCCTTTCAGTCTCTGCTTCTCCGCAGTGATAATTGGTAGGCAGTGAAAGTTGTTGATCCAGTTCACATAGAGAGGAAGTCATAGCCTTAGGGAATTTGACTATGTTCTTACCAGGGTGGAGTCTCAGCCCCACCTTGCATTTCTTAGGTTTTTCTCTGTGTCTGATCAGATTCACTATAACATCTCTGTATAGACAGTGTGAACCCATAAGACAACAATGCAGCTGGATCCATTAGCAGAGGCACACAGAATATTTGTAATTATATGCCATTTTACAGGATGATGCCTTCTCTACCAAATAATTATAAACATTTGAACTGGGCTGAAATTTTTAAAAAGAGAGTTTGGGGGTGGGGAAGGTTGAGTTATATTGGCTAAGGCTTATCTACAAGGTATGCATTTGTGGACAGGGCGGAAAAAATCTATTTTGGGCTGTCTGGGTGACATTAATCCTACACTTGCCAAGTGGCACCAACTGTTTTACACATCTAGTGGGCAGAAAGTGAAATAGACCTTACCTCAGTTTGTCTGAGTAAGTAAACTGGGTTGAGTATGTGTCTCTCTCTAGGATACATTAAACTAAAGTAATTATCAAAACTTAGTAGAATTGATTGTCTGACCCTCTGAAAGAGAGTACTGTGCCATCTCATTTTGTTCTATAGTAAGCCTAAAGTGGTCCATTGGTGTGAAGAGTGACTGATTTGGGGACTTTGAAAGTTATTTAACCTCTCCAAACCTAGGTCCTGATGTGTGGAAAGGAGATGGAAACAGACATCCTTGGAAAGACAATGCCATCAAAAGGCTATCCTAAATATAATGTAATTTGGTGTGTATAAAGAGGGCAGCGAATGCTGAAAACTGTAGCAGATAGCCACAAAATTGTTGCTGTTGTTTCTCTCCCCTGTTGGTTCCTCCACAGGAATGACACAATGGATAGAAAGTTGGTTCTGTTAACCTGTGAGCAGTAGAACACCTGTCAAGGCTAGAGTGATTGTCCTTAGTTTGTCAGAAGTGGCACTGCGACCAGCGGTAGCGGCGGGCCTCCATATTGCAACCAGGACACAGCTGGAAAGGCCCAGGTAGACACCCCTTCCAGGGCTACCCTCACGGGGGGGGGGGGATCTGCTAGGGTCTCGGAGCCAAGCAGGCCTAGTTCAGCCTAGGCTCTGTGGGACAGCCCCTCGCCCTCTGGCCGAGCACCAAGGCTGTGTTCTGCAACCAGCTCGCCAGCCTCTGGACCAGCTATAGTGGAGGGCCTCCATATTGCAACCAGGACACAGCTGGAAAGACCCAGGTAGACACCCCTTCCAGGGCTACCCTCACGGGGGATCTGCTAGGCTCTCAGAGCCAAGCAGGCCGAGTTCCTTGCAACCAGGACACAGTTGGAGAAGCACAGGTAGACAGACTCCAACAGGGGCTACAATCGCATGGGTGGCAGCCAGCTTATGATCCCTTAAAGTAGCAGTCACACATATTCACCAGTAGAGAAACAACAGGTAAGCCCAGCCTCACAGGAGATTCAAACACCAGCCACTGACAACAAGGCCAACTAAAACCAGAAATAACCAGATGGCAAAAGGAAAATGAAGGAACGTTACTAAGAAAAATCAAGGCAACATGACAGCATCTGAACCCAGTTCTTCAACAACAGGAATCCCTGGATACCCCAAAACACCAGAAAAACAAGACTTGGATATAAAATCACTGGTCAGGATGCTGGTAGCTGAACACATAGAAAAATCTCGTAAAGAAATAGAGGAGAAAATGGATCAAAAGTTAGAAGCCTTTACGAGGCAAATACAAAAATCACTTCAAGAAATTCAGGAGAAGATGGATCAAAGAGAAGAAGACAATAAGGAAGAAAGACAAAAGTCACTTAAAGAACTACAGAAGAACGTGGGCCAACAAGTAGAAGCTATGAAAGAGGAAGCACAAAAATCTATTAAAGAAATACATGAAAACACAATCAAGCAAGCGAAAGATCTGAGCACATCCATCCAGATACTAAAAACAGAAGTAGAAACAACTAAGAATTCACAGAGGGAGACAACATTGGAGATAGAAAACCTTGGGAAGAAATCAGGGGCCATAGATGCAAGTATCAACAATAGAATACAAGAGATAGAAGACAGAATCTCAGAAGCCGAAGATACCATAGGAACCATTGATTCAACAGTCAAAGAAAATACTAAATGCAAAAAGGTGGTAACCCAAAACATCCAGGAAATCCAAGACACTATGAGAAGACCAAACCTAAGGATTATAGGTATAGACGAGAGTGAAGATTTACAAGTTAAAGGGCCAGCTAATATCTTCTATAAAATTATGAAAGAAAACTTCCCAAACCTAAGGAGAGAGATGCCCATGAATATACAAGAAGCCTATAGAACCCCAAACAGACTGGACCAGAACAGAAATACATCCCCAGTCACATAATAATCAAAACTCCAAATGTAATAAACAAAGAAAGAATACTAAAGGCAGCAAGAGAAAAAGGCCAAGTAACATATAAAGGAAAACCTATCAGAATAACACCAGACTTCTCACCTGAGACCATGAAAGCTAGAAGATCCTGGGCAGATATCATGCAAACTCTAAGAGAACACAAACTTCAGCCAAAACTACTTTACCCAGCAAAACTCTCAATCGCCATTGATGGAGACATCAAGGTATTCCATGACAAAACCAAATTTGCAAGATATCTTTCCACAAATGCAGCCCTACAAAGGATAATAGGGGGAAAACACCAAGACAAGGACGGAAACTACACCCAGGAAGAAGCAAGATAGAAACCTCCTCTCATCAAACCCAAAAGAAGATAACCTCTCGAATATAAAAAATAAATAAGATAAATAAATATAATTTCAAAAATGTCTGGAGGTAATAATTACTATTCCTTAATATCTCTTAACATCAATGGACTCAATTCCCCAATAAAAAGACATAGATTAACAGACTGGATACGAAAACAGGAACCTACATTTTGCTGCATACAGGAAACACATCTCAGTGTTAAAGACAAACACTGCCTTAGAGTAAAAGGCTGGAAGACAATTTTACAAGCAAATGGTCTCAGGAAACAAGCTGGAGTAGCCATTCTAATATCAGATAAAATTGACTTCCAACCTAAAATCATCAAAAGAGACTCAGAAGGTCACTTCTTGCTGGCCAAAGGGAAAATCCACCAAGAAGAGCTCTCAATACTGAACATCTATGCTCCAAATGCAAGGGCACCCTCATTTGTAAGAGAAACCTTACCAAAGCTTAAAGCACACATTACACCTAACACAATAATTGTGGGTGACTTCAACACTCCACTCTCCTCAATGGACCAATCAGGAAAGCAGAAACTAAACAGGGACACAGTGAAACTAATTGAAACTCTGGACCAATTGGATTTAACAGATATATATAGAACATTTCATCCTAAAGCTAAAGAATATACTTTTTTCTCAGCACTGCATGGTACCTTCTCCAAAATAGACCATATAATTGGTCACAAGACAGATGTCAACAAATACAAGAAGATCGAGCTAACCCCATGCCTCCTATCAGATCACCATGGAGTAAGAGTGGTCTTCAATAGCAACAAAAACAACAGAAAGCCCACATACACATGGAAACTGAACAATACTCTACTCAACGACACCTTGGTCAAGGAAGAAATAAAAAAAGAAATCAAAGACTTTTTAGAATTCAATGAAAATGAAGGTACAACCTACCCAAATCTATGGGACACAATGAAAGCAGTGCTAAGAGGAAAACTCATAGCTCTAAGTGCATCCAAAAAGAAACTGGAGAGAGCATACACTAGCAGCTTAACGGCACACCTTAAAGCCCTGGAAGAAAAACAAGTTAATTCACCCAGGAGGAGTAGAAGACAAGAAATCATCAAACTCAGGGCTGAAATCAATCAAATAGAAACAAAGAGAACCATACAAAGAATCAACAAGACCAGGAGCTGGTTCTTTGAGAAAATCAACAAGATAGATAAACCCTTAGCCAGACTAACCAAAGGACACAGAGACAGTATACAAATTAACAAAAATAGAAATGAAAAGGGAGACATAACAACAGAAACTGAGGAAATTCAAAAGATCATCAGATCCTACTCCAAAGGTCTATACTCAAAACAACTGGAGAATCTGGAGGAAATGGACAATTTCCTAGACAGATATCAAATACCAAAATTAAATCAGCATCAAGTAAACCAGCTAAATAGTCCCATAACCCCTAAAGAAATAGAAGGGGTTATAGAAAGCCTCCCAACCAAAAAAAGTAGGGGACGAGATGGTTTTAGTGCAGAATTCTACCAGACCTTCAAAGAAGACTTAACACCAATACTTCTCAAACTATTCCACAAAATAGAGACAGAAGGGACACTGCCTAACTCATTCTTCGAAGCCACAATTACGCTAATACCTAAACCACAAAAAGATCCAACAAAGAAAGAGAACTACAGGCCAATTTCTCTTATGAATATAGATGCAAAAAATACTAAATAAAATTCTTGCTAACCGAATCCAAGAGCACATCAAAACGATCATCCACCATGATCAAGTAGGCTTCATCCCAGGGATGCAGGGATGGTTCAATATACGGAAATCCATCATTGTAATCCTCTACATAAACAAACTGAAAGAAAAAACCACATGGTCATCTCATTAGATGCTGAAAAAGCATTCGACAAAATTCAGCATCCTTTCATGCTAAAAGTCTTGGAAAGAGCAGGAATTCAAGGCCTATACCTAAACATAGTAAAAGCAATCTACAGCAAACCAGTAGCCAACATCAAAATAAATGGAGAGAAACTTGAAGCATTCCCACTAAAATCAGGGACTAGACAAGGCTGCCCTCTCTCTCCATATCTTTTCAATATAGTACTTGAAGTTCTAGCAAGAGCAATTAGACAACATAAGGAAGTCAAAGGGATACAAATTGGAAAGGAAGAAGTGAAACTATCATTATTTGCAGACGATATGATAGTTTACCTAAGCGACCCAAAAAAGTCCACCAGAGAACTTCTACAGCTGATAAACAACTTCAGCAAAGTGGCAGGTTATAAAATTAACTCAAGCAAGTCAGTGGCCTTCTTGTACTCAAAGGACAAGCAGGCTGAGAAAGAAATTAGGGAAATAACACCCTTCACAAGAGCCACAAACAACATAAAGTATCTTGGCGTAACTCTAACCAAACAAGCAAAAGATCTGTACAACAGGAACTTCAAGTCCTTGAAGAAAGAAATCGAAGAAGACCTCAGAAGATGGAAAAATATTTCTTGCTCCTGGATTGGCAGGATCAATATAGTAAAAATGGCCATCTTGCCAAAAGCAATATACAGATTCAATGCAATCCCCATCAAAATCCCAACTCAATTCTTCATAGATCTAGAAAGAGCAATTCTCAAATTCATCTGGAGCAACAAAAAACCCAGGATAGCTAAAACTATTCTCAACAATAAAAGGACTTCTAGGGGAATCAATATCCCTGACCTCAAGCAGTACTACAGAGCAATTGTGTTAAAAACTGCATGGTATTGGTATAGCAACAGGCAAGCAGATCAATGGAACAGGATTGAAGACCCAGAAATTAACCCACAGACTTATGGTCACTTGATCTTTGATAAAGGAGCCACAACCATCCGATGGAATAAAGATAGCCTTTTCAACAAATGGTGCTGGTTCAACTGGAGGTCAACATGCAGAAGAATGCGAATTGACCCACTCTTATCTCTTTGCACTAAGATAAACTCCAAGTGGATCAAGGACCTCCACATAAAACCAGACACACTGAAACTATTAGAAAAGAAACTTGGGAAGACCCTGGAGGACTTGGGCACAGGGGAAAAGTTCCTGAACAGAACACCAATAGCTTATGCACTAAGATCAAGAATCGACAAATGGGACCTCATAAAATTACAAAGTTTCTGCAAAGCAAAGGACACTGTCAGAAGGACAAAACGGCAACCAACAAAGTGGGAAAAGATCTTCACCAACCCCACATCCAACAGAGGGCTAATATCCAATATATACAAAGAACTCAAGAAGTTAGACCGCAAAGAAACAAATAACCCTATCAAAAAATGGGGCACAGAGCTAAACAAAGAATTTTCACCAGAAGAAATTCGGATGGCCGAGAAACACCTTAAAAGATGTTCAACATCACTAGTCATCAGGGAAATGCAAATCAAAACAACCCTGAGATTCCACCTCTCACCAGTCAGAATGGCTAAGATTAAAAACTCAAGAGACAACAAGTGCTGGCGAGGATGTGGAGAAAGAGGAACACTCCTCTACTGTTGGTGGGATTGCAAAATGGTAAAACCGCTCTGGAAATCAGTTTGGTGGTTCCTCAGAAAATTGGGCATGTCACTTCCAGAGGACCCTGGCATACCACTCCTGGGCATATACCCAGAGGATTCCCCTGCATGCAATAAAGACACATGCTCCACTATGTTTATAGCAGCCTTGTTTATAATAGCCAGAAATTGGAAGGAGCCCAAATATCCCTCAAAGGAGGAATGGATACAGAAAATGTGGTATATTTATACAATGGAATACTACTCAGCAATTAAAAATAATGAATTCATGCAATTTGTAGGTAAATGGTTAGACCTGGAAAATATCATCCTGAGTGAATTAACCCAATCACAAAAGAATGCACATGAAATTCAATCACTGATAAGTGGATATTAATGAGCCCAGAAGCCCTAAATACTCAAGACACAAATAGCAAGTCAAATGATTCCCAAGAAGAAGAAAGGAGAGGACCCTGGGCCTGTAAAGATTGCATCCAGTTTAGTAAAGAAACCGAGGGGGGAGGGGGAATGATTGCGGAATAGTTGGGGGGGAGAGGAACTATGGGAACTATGGTGGGTGGGAACTGGGAAAGGGGAAAGCCTTTGGAATGTAAACATAGAATATAGAAAATAAAAATAAAAATAAAAATAAAAGAAGTTGCACTGCAAGTGTTGCAATTGCATGGCATATACATCACCATTCCAACTTCAGTGATCATGGCAGACTTTACCAATTGATCATTGATCTGTTCATTGAGTTTAAATACAGTGGAAACAGTGGACTGCTCAGAACTACTACTACAAAGTGATGAAATCTGGCAAGCAGGGTGGAGGTTATTTCCAGCTTCCTGTGTATGCTTAGAAACAATGGAGTTTGGTACAGTGACTGCCTCTTGAGAAATACTTAGTAAAACGATGACTAAGGGAGAGATGCAATGAGATATGGAATCCTGTGTTCACTGGCATCGTTATTAGACAAGCTTGTCAAAAGATCAAACCCCAATTCTAGTAAGCCCCCACCCACCTACCCACTCACCCAAGATGCGGGTCTTTGTTTAGTGGGTCCTGGACTATTTATAAGTTTAGATATCAAAGAGCCTTCTCTGAATTATACATGTTGAGAAGATCTCATCTTAAGAGATAAAAACTCCAAGGTTGTTGATTTCTATATAGTCCTGATTCTCCAGGACTTCCTGGAAGCATTAGCTGCCTGAAGAGCTCCTTTCCACAACGAAGGAGAAATCCTTAATTGATAGGACATAGTCCACTATTTTCTGGCCAGGAGGCACATCTCGAAACTGTAAGTCCAGCATCTGCAACTGAGCTGTAATGCCAAACCTGATGGTGATCTCCTTAGAAAATTGGTTTTAGCTGTGTGGATGACTGCCCTTAAAGCAGAGAGCCCAGCATCAGACGCCAAGGCTGCAATCGAAAGCATCCCACGCTATTAATCACAGGGAGATTGAGGCTTGCTCCAGCATTGCCTTCTCCTGCAGACTCCAAAGTACTAATGCTGTTTACACAGTTGTGAAAGTTAAACTCATGCCTTCTAAATGAAAAGACGATGAAAGAACAAACAAAATCATGCAGAGAACCCCATCACCCAAAGACGGTGCTACAATCTGGGGTCATTCTCCTCTTGGCATTGTACCATGCATATTTTAGTATAATCATGTTTGTGAAGTGTATGTAAACATTATATCTCCTGGAAGGGGGTTGCATTTTAAACTTTCATTTCATAACATAACGTCGTCCATGTTCTTACAAATTCACTGAATTTTTGTCATTACAAAAATGTTCCAAGTAATCAATGAGTCATAATATACTTAATCATGAAACCACACTGTTCAGAGGCAGAGTGTATCTGGTGTTTCCACAATGTAAAGATGCTGCGGTGACTGTCTGCAAAGTTTTTCTAAATGAATAGGGAACATTTCACTGGTTTACATTCTTAAGTAGATGGATAAATATATAGGTAGATAAATAGATGGATGGATGGTTGGATGGATGGATGCATACATAAATAGATGATAGATAGATAGATAGATAGATAGATAGATAGATAGATAGATGATACATAGATAGTAGATAGATTCTGATAGAAGTGGTAGATGTTACAGATATAGATAATGGACATAAATATGCAGAGTGATGGATACGTAGACACATAGATATGTTATAACAAAAGCTGTTATGGCTTGCACACCCTCTGTGCAGCTCAACTAACAATCATGATGCGCATTTGCTCAGATCAAGGCATGGGATATTTTAGCATCCCCAAAGATCCCTTCAGAGCATGAATTTTGAACAAACTTCCTATAGAGAAGCACAATTCCCTCCCAAACACTAGCAGTTTCTCTTCTGAGCCAGACTCTTCAGGCCACACTGGATAGCAGTAGTCTCCTCCCTTAGCATGTGTGTGTGTTTGTGTTTGTGTGTGTGTGTGTGTGTGTGTGTGTGTGTGTTAATAAGAGTAAAGATAAGAGTAAAAATAAGAATGCTTATCTCCTAAGATTGCTTTTCACGCCTCCTCATCATGGTCGTCACCAGTATGTTTATTATCGTGTGCCTGGGATTGTCTGAAGTATGGAGATACTTCATTCCATCCTTACAATACTTTCCTCATTTTACAGTTAAGGAAACTCAAGCTACTTCCATGCAAGAAGGGTTTATGAGGCCTGTTTTAAAACCAGTATGGCTGTCTTTGGGGATGGCATGTTTCACTACCAGTCTCACCTCTGCTGGAGTAGACAGATGCAGCCTGAGCTTTGACACAGTGGCAGCTTACTGGCATCCCATTTAAATTTCTGAGAATTGACCTTTTGGAAAGGAGACGCACCAATTCTTGTGAAGAGACACCTGCATCTTCAAGAGCGATCCACTGTGTTTTACATATTGATTGTTATGAAACAAATGTGGGGTGGATAGCATTCATATTTAATGGCTTGATTGAGATATAATTTACATATGATAAAGATTCATCTGTTTTCTTGTATTACAGAGTTATAAACCATCGCTACAGTCTCATTTTACAACCTATAAAATCATCCTCCCTGCCAAAAGCTACATGTCCACCAGCAATCACCTCCGCTTCCTCCTTCCTCTCTCCAATCTCTGCAACCACTGCTATATGTCAGCCTCCCTACATTGCTTATTCTGGATATCTCCTGTAAATAAAGCCACCCAGAGCAGGATCTTTGGTGCCTGGATTTTATCTTTAGAATGCTCACTTCTTTTGAGTCCCAGCTACACATTCTCACGAATCAGAACTTAATTCCTTTGTGGAGCTAGGTGGTGTGGTTCCATGTTCGTGATGCTGTGTCTTCATGGCCACTTGATGGGGCTTAGAATCACCATGGAGATGCACCTCCACACATAACATTGTAAGAGAGTTTCTAGGGTCAGTTGAAGAGGGACGAGCCACCCTAGGTGTGGGTGGCACAATCCCATGGGCTGGGATTCTGGACGGTACCGCTCCCTCCACCATCCATCTCTCTGCTGACTGCACATGCAGCGTGACCAGCTGCCTGGTGCTCCTGTCTCCATGCCTTTCCCAGCACAATGGGCTACAGCTCAAAATGTGAGCTGGGACAAACCCTTTCTTAGTTGTTTTTGTCAGGAATTTGTTACAGGGTGGAGCCAGGGACGATATGGTGTCACCAATGTTTTTAGCCTGCTGTGCATCTTTTTTCATCTTCCCCTGGCCTGTCAGCATCCATCAGCTCGACACCACCTTCTCCTCGCTCAAGCCTCCCAGGCCTCGTCTGCTCCCAGCCACAACCTATTTCCAAAGACCTTCCCCTTCAAGTTCTGTTTCCTCTAAAAATGTCACCGTTTAATGCCTTACCAAGAGCCCAGCTTTAGTCCACCTGGAATTGTTTTACACAGCCCAGTGTCCTGTTTTTCTGATGGAAAATCAGTTGGCAACATACTCAGAAAAAAACCCATTTCCTTGCTTGATTCAAAGACGGCCTTTGAGTTCTCTTACAGAGTTCTAGTTTTCCCTAATTCTAAACCCATGATGCCATACTTATAGGTTACATTGGACTTCATAATATATTCTGATTCATATTAATATGATACATAGTATAATGTAATGAATAGTATTATATGTGTCAATATAATATGTAGCACAATGCTTTCTGATGCATGTTAATATAATGCATATTTAGTATATAGAATAATACGTTCTGATCCATATTAATATAAAGTATAATGCAGTTATATAATACACAGTATACAGCTTTCTGATGCTTCTTAATATAATATATAATACATATTAATATAACATATAGCAAAATGCATTTTGATATGCACAAAGTTACCTCTTATATGTACATTTTACACATGCATATATATATTAGCTTGGTTTATTCCAGTGCATTGCATTTGATAAATTCAGTAACCCACTTCCCCTCTCCACCATTAAAACCAATTATCAATATTTTCATTGATAGTGGAGTTTCAAGATTGTTTGAAAATTTTTTTAGTTTTACTTATTAAACGATCTTCCCACTCAAGACAACAATATTTATTTTCACTTGAACAACATGCAATGATATTTTGAGAACTATTTTTAGAAGTTTGTTTCATATTGCTCCTGGAGTCTCCTTACTCACCTCCCTAAATTATACTTGGTGTCTAACGCTGTGCTGATACCACTTTCCCTCCACACCCACTTCAAGGGCACCGTGGTTGGTAGAGAGGAAGGATATTAGTCGTGCAGCCGCTTAATTGCATTGTTTCTGGTGCTCCAACAAATACTGATTCAAGCCAGGATATTCCTCCTTCCTTCCCTCCCTCCCTCTCTCCTTCCCTCCCTCCCTCTCTCCTTCCCTCCCTCCCTCTCTCCTTCCCTCCCATCTCTCCCTCTCTCTCTCTCTTCCTCCCTTCTTGTTCTAAGCATCCATTGAGTTTTCTTATTATACAAGTAAGCTGTCAGCACAAAGGATCAGAGAGCTGTGGCTTCTCCAGTGCTTACACCGGTCATTTGGGTTTCTTCCTTGGTGCATTTACAAGAACTTCTGTGATTATTTAAAGATTGTAATTTTGCCATTTTCAGCAGAGTTTGGCCTTGCTACACACGGCGGTCACATGGTCAAGTGGCTTTTTGGCTTCCTCTTTAACATATCAACAGCATCATGGCTTTCACTGAGACCATCTCTGACTCAAGCCAGCATTGGACTCCTAACATTCTTGGAGTAGCCACTGCATGGTCATTACACATTCTTCCTTTGGTTAAGAGGTTTGTTTCTATTCATAAGTAAAGTTTATTTTCTATTGTTGATGCTGTCTTCACTGGAACCGTGTGTGTGTGTGTGTGTGTGTGTGTGTGTGTGTGTGTGTGTGTTAAAAATAGGACCCAGGGTCTTACACATGCCAGACTAATTCTGTTTTATCAGACAGGTGCTCTGCCTCTGGGCTGCATCTCCAGGCCCAGACCTGGACTTTGAGTTGAGGATCTCAGCCGTGCATGTTTTCTGTGGTGCAGGCCCTGGCTTGCGTGCTGAAGCTGCTTCCTTGACAGCCTCAGCAGAAGGCATAGAAACTGCCAGAGTTGGAGCTGGGATATCATCAATTTTCAAACCTCGCCCAGATGAATGTGCCACTCGGTCAGGTCTGAGAGCCCTGTGTGGGATTGGGAAATGTTCAAACAGCAGTGGGGACCTTGTGTTTATAAACAGCAACATGCAACTAGGCTTATCTCTGCTAGAGGAACTTTTCAAGGGTGAATATTGCTTCTCTCTTGAGTGACTTGTTTCCTCAATCTTTTCCTTGCCTTGAGTCATATTTTTTTTTAATTTCTTTGAAGAAATTAGCCATGTAGGTGGCCAGATGCCAGACTGGCCATAAAGTTGCAGGCATCCTTTTCTCCCCTATTTTCCTTCAGATCTGAGATTTCTATTACCTTGGGTTTTTTTTTTTTTTTTTTTTTTTTTTTTTTTTTTTTTTTTTTGAGGAAACAATGTTGGTTTTGTCCTAAATTAGATTTGTGGGGAGCTAATATGGTGTTTCTTAAAGCAGGCTTTCCAGAGGGCTGAGGAATGCTGTACTTGCCTATTTGACACTTTCAAGGCATTCTTGCATCACAATAGATAGATAGATAGATAGATAGATAGCACTCAGAAAGGGCTTTGAGTTTATCTCTCTCCTCTGCCATAGTTTATACATATATTTCTAGTGTTAGGTTTGGGTGAGAAACAGTTTTGGCCACTCTTATCCAGAGCATAGTGGCTTCCTTCCCTACCACCCCACCCTGCTGCTTTAGAAGCAATGGCAGGCGCCCTGTGGAGCCCCTGCCTCTGGATTGTAATTCTCACTTCTTTAGTTTGCCAGGCATCCTCACCAGCGAGGGCTCCAGTGGCACATCTCCAGGTGGAAACACTGAGGGGTAGAAACGCTGCCCTTGCCCTGCCTCCCAGGAGCCAGAGGCACCCCCAGACCTGCCTGTGCCCTGCACTCCTGAGCTCTCCCAGAGCCCCCATGTTAAGAAGTCAGTAAAGACACATGCTCCACTATATTCATAGCAGCCTTATATATAATAGCCAGAAGCTGGAAAGAACCCAGATGTCCCTCAACAGAGGAATGGATACAAAAAATGTGGTATATATACACAATGGAGTACTATTCAGCCATTAGAAACAATGCATTCATGAAATTCTTAGAGAAATGGATGGAGCTGGAGAACACCATACTAAGTGAGGTAACCCAGTCTCAAAAGAATACCTATGGTATGCACTCACTGATAAGTGGATATTAGCCTAGAATCTTGGGACACCAAAGACACAATCCACATACCAAGTGATGTTTGACAAGAAGAAAGGAGTGGACACTGGTGCTGGAAAGGCTCAAAGCAGCAGTGTAGGGGAATACCAGAACAGGGAAGTGAGAAGGGGTGATGGGGGAGCAGGGGGAGGGAAAAGGGCATGTGAGACCTTTGGGGGGTGGGGAACCAGAAAAAGGGAAATGAAATGTAAATATAGAATATATCCAATAAAAATGCAAAAAAAAAAACAAAAAAGAAGTACTAAATTCAATAAAAATACTGTTGAAACTGAAAAAAATAAATAAAAAATAAATAAAAAGAAGTTTTCTGATAAATCTCCCCCTCATTGTCCCTTCTGAGCCCCAACTTTCATGAGACCCTCATTATTGGCTTTCTGTCAAGAATCGTTTTTACTTTGCTTTGCCTTTTTGACTTTGTTTTTAAGACAAAGTCTTGCTACACAACCCAGTCTGGCCTGGAATTTGCTATACATGGCCCCCAACTCAAGATCCTCTTGACTTAGCCTGTGGAGTGCTGGGATGGCAGGCTTGTATTCCCATGCCTTCCTCCTCCTCCTCCTCCTCCTCCTCCTCCTCCTCCTCCTCCTCCTCTTCCACCTCTTCCTCCCTCTCACCTCCTCCTCCTCCCTCTCCTCTTCCTCTTCTTCTTCTCTTTTGGTTTCTTAGTAACTCTCCTGGTTATTTTCTTAGTCATCTGTATAAGGAAGACATTATAGTCTAAAACTAAAACTTTTTTTAGACTGCAACTTTGGTCATACAGATTTCATATAAATATCCTTTTATTTTGACCTCTAATTTTATTATTACTATTATTATTTTAGTTTTTCATGCGAGCATTGTATTTATACCATTTTCCCTTGCTTCTCCACCCTCCAATGGCTCCCATGTTCCCCCTACTCTCTATCAGAGTTATGACCTTTTAATCTTTATCATTATACACACACACACACACACACACACACACACATACATACACACACACACACACACACACACACACACACTGTAACCTGCTCAGTCCATTAAGTGTTGTTAAGGATGAATTGCCTAAGATTGATTGTATGTCTCAGATTTTATGTTGTTAAAAAAAATAAAACATTTCCAAAGCCATTTCATTGTTATTACAGAAAATTTAGCTTAAGAAAAGTCCTTTTTACTGCATTTGTTAAGGTTTTCTCTCTGTCTGGGTATATACTAGACTTTATAATTAAAAGAATCAGCTCCCTGCTTTCTGTTTAGGTATCTCTGACTCTCATGAATGTGAGGAATTGAGTTTGCAGGTTGCTTTCAGGGTTTTTTCCATGTCCGTCCTCATTCTTATTTCTATTTATCTACTTGCTATGAAACATAAATGTATTGATTTCTTCAAAAATATATGTATTTATTTTATCAAGATCTCATTGTTTTTCTAATAGTTTTCAGTCTGTGTGAGAGGCAACAAGAGGCGCTTGGTGCCACTAGAAGGACTGTAAATATTCCTTCCTTCCTGTGAGTCCCCTGATCAGGAGGAGTCGGTGTTCTCCCAGCTTTGCACAGAGAGGCACAGACATAAAAAGCTTGCCCAGAGTGTGATTATGAACTGTCCTCTACAATCTGACATGTTTGAACACTTGGCTTCCATCTAGTGCCACTGTTGGGGAAGGTAGTGGAATCCTTAAGAAATGGAGCCTTGTTGGGGCAAGTGGGTCACTGGGGGCTGACCTTGAGGCTTTATAGTCCGGCCCCACTGGTTGTGGATGAGATGCATACAGCTTCTTCCTATCTCTTCCTCCATGTCTTAGTTAGGGTTTCACTGCTGTGAACAGATACCATGACCAATGCAAGTTTTATAAAAGACAACATTTAATTGGGAGTGGCTCATAGGTTCAGAGGTTCAGTCCACTGTCATCAAGGCAGAAGCCTGGCAGCCATGGCAGGTGCAGCCCTCCTGTCTATTACCACCTCACTCCATGGTGAACATGTCACTCTTTCTTGTGACGTTCATTTCTGTTAACTCTGACTGATGACCCAAGCCAGGACAGCATTCACCCTCAGCTGTCTCTGGACTGTGATAGAAGGCTTACAGTGTACCAAGTGGTTGGCAGGAAGTACAACAATGCCCAAGACAGAGGAAGCCTGGCTGCACAGAGTGTGCAATTTAGGTAGCATGCTATGGGAAAAGTGGGCATAAAGTCAAGGTGATTGGCGGTGCTGGCCCAGCTACTGAGTCCACCAGCATGATCAGGAACAGTGCCTTGAGGGACACAGACATCTGAGCAAAGGTAGATGAATAAACAGGGCACTGGCATGGGGTGGACAGCTTTCTGGTGTGTTCCAAAGGTGATGAAGACGCTTGCATGAAGAGCATCTTGAGGAAGAGGGGACGGGAAAGGAACAGTAGACTCAAAGTTACAGAGTTCCAGGCTGCTTCTATCTGTCTGGCTTACCACCTGCACCCTCTTGGTTACAGAGTGGCTGCTGAAATCCCTACCACACACTCTATATTCCAGGTAGGGAGAAAGAAAATGAGAAGGGGTGAGGCTTTACTGTTCCCAGTGTATTTAAAGCCTTCACCTGGAAGTATTTTTTGGAAGTTTTATCACTGGTTCCTGTCATCCTTTCCCCCATCACTTCTAACCAGAACACTGATAACCATTGCTTTTGTCTTGGGCACACTGTCAATCCAAAAAATGGAAAAAAAAATCAGAGTACTTTAGCAAACAGGAAGGGAGGAATGAAAATTGATAGGCAGTGAGTGGATGCTGACACACTAAGGAGCTCTCCAGAAAATTCCCATTTTCCTGAAGCCTTTTGGAATGGAGTAATTGGGTATAAAAGATTCCAGGGTCTCGCAGGGCAACAGCAGTAGGTGCAGAATGAGTTGATTTTGGGGTGAGGAGCAGAGGCTATAAATCAGGTGGGGAAGCAACTTTGGGTTTACAGGGCTGAGCTTGACCAGAGAATGATCCAGGGCTGGGCAACAGCATCTGTGGCAGAAGGGACTTTGGAGTGGCTGAGGCAGGTGCAGTGAATCAGATAAACGGGTGTCTGGAAGAAGCAGGACTAAAGCCTAACGTTCCAGATGCTTCCTGTCCTTTGTTGGTAAGATAATACAGTGTGTGTGCATATGTGTGTGTGCATGTGCATGTGTGTACATGTATGTGTGAATGTATATGCACTTGTGTATTTGTGTGTGCACATGTGTATGTATGAGTATGCATGTGTGTATGCATGTGTACATATGTGTGCATATGTGTATGTACATGTGTGTGTTTATGTGCATGTGTGCATGTGTGTGTAAAAGTAACTGTTATTTGCTGATGTAATTGTTATCTCTGAGGCTTACTGCCTCCGTCTGCTAACCTAGGCCTAGTCCTGGAAGTTTCTACCCTCCACACGATCTAATCTAGCCCTAGAATGTTTTTAGCCTCAGAGACTTGCTGTTGAATAAGCTCACCCCTTCCTAGTTCTTTCTGATCTTTGGCTAGCTGGTCTATTCAGCTATTCTGGCTCCAACTCCTCTCTAAGCTGACTGATTCAATCTGGCTTCTCTTAGATCTCCTGAGTTGCTCTGCGTGACCTCTAAGTAACTCTAGCAATCTCTTCTAATTTTCTTGCCTCTTCTTATTTTCTGGCTCATTCTGTCTTCACCCTTGTCTAGCTTGTCGTCTCTTCAACCTGTCTCTGTAAAACTCTCCCAGTAAAACTGCCTCCTTCCTCTTTGCACTGCCCCTTGAGTAGCTTCTCTCTCCCTTCTTCTTGTAAGAGTTGGGCGTATTCTAGTCTGTCAAATCTTTCTCTGACTCATCACCTTGTCTGCCACTCAGTTAGACATCACTTTTAAACATGGGTGCTTCCTTATACAAACTAACTACCTTCCTTGTTTGGGATTAAAGGTATGTATTAAGAGTGTGTCTGTATTCCAGCTAGAGAGAGGAAGAGTGTACACAGTCTTGGGGTTCATGGTGTGATCAAATATTCTGCAACATGTGAGTGTGAGTGTGTGTGTGTGTGTGTGTGTGTGTGTGTGTGTGTGGTGTGCATAGCCAGGTCAGAAGACAACCTTTGATGTTTCTCTTAGTTACTGTCTACCTTGTTTTTTTTTGTTTGTTTGTTTTTTGTTTTTTGTTTTATTTTTTTTTTTGAGACAGGGTCTCTCACTGTCCTAGAACTCACTGATTAAGTTAAACTGGTTGGCCAACAAGTCCTTGAGATCTACCTGCCTCTACCTTGCTAGTGCTAGCTGGACATACATCACCATGTCCCCTTTTTTATCTGGGTGCTGGGGCTCAAACTCAGGTCCTAACAGTTGCCTAGAAAACAGTAGTCTGAGCTACCTTTCCAAGCCTAATATGGTATATTTTATCTTTTCCCTTACTTTATACATTTTACCCAAATCATTCTATAGCTCTTATTATGTCCCCACAAGTAGTTAGATTTTTATTAACCACCACTTGAGAAAATGCCAACCACAGAAATCCAACAAACATAGCAATAGCCTTCACTTGTAAATCCCAAGAGCATTTTTACACATAAAAAAAAAAAAATAGAGCTGCAGTCATTTGTTCAGTCTATGGTGGATTCGGAGGCATAAAAGAAACCAGATTTCTGGAGGAATTGCATCTCAAAGAAAAGGCATAGACTATTCCAAGGTCATTGTCTCGTGAGGTCTTCCCTGTGGCTGGTGGGGACTTGGCTTACCCTACTCATTCTACTACCTCACACTTGATTTTCCTTCCCCTTATTGTCCTCGGTGGTCTCCAATGCAGATTGTTTGCAAATTTACCTACTTGTCCTGATGCACCTGTCCCACTGGCTACAAGGTTCACAGCACTAGGAGTCCTCTGTGTGCCTTATTCCATGCGTTTCCATGGAGAATGAAGGATGCTCTCATTCAGTGTTCACAGAATGGGATGTGTTGAAGTGTGTAATGTGAAGATTAGCCACTAGTAAGTGCTAAGTAACTATGACCCCGTCTCACCTCTCATCATCACTCTTGGCTTTGGTGGTTGTGTTAGACGGGTGCTGCAGAGGAACAAAACAGATAGGAAGAACCGATGTCGCAAGGGGATGTGTTAGACTGGGGATGCACCACGGGGTCAGGATAGTCTGATGATATCTAAGAACCAGACACCCTTGTAGTTGCTCTATACACAAGGCTGGATGCCTCAGCAGTCCCAAGCTGGCACTGAAGGCCTAGAGGGTTACTGAAGAGATAGATGCTGATCTTCAGTGCGTGTTAGATTACCGAGATACCGGCCTCCGATAGCAGGGAAAGACACTGGCACCTAGTTGCCCTCACTGGCACACCTGGAGTCCCAGGAGCCAAGCTTGGCACCCTTGCATTTGTTTTAAAGGAAACCATCTCCACGAGTCTCGCTTGATACTTGGAGCAGGAGACATTTGTTCCCCCTTCTTACCCATCAGAGCATTGCCAGATTGTAGCTGAGGCTGTGAGACTTCACAGCGTCAAGTGTTAGTTTTGGGCAAAGCAGACATTCTCAACCAAGGACAGTTTTTCCCTGCCCATTACCTGGGCATCTTCCCTCCATTCTCTTCCCTTTAGCTTCCCGTAACTACCAATGCCCGCAAACCCATGAGCCTTCTTTCCAGACACTCCCTAGCACCCTGGCTTCTTGCTCTCTCCTTGCCTTGCATGCAGGAAAGTGGTCACAGGAAAGTTATTTGCTAACTAGAGCGCCCTCTGCTGATGAAAGAGTCCCTGGAAACACCTCTATGTTCAGCTGTTGCTATGTCTGCTTGTGGGGCTGACAAAGCGTTTACTTCCTATGGGTGAGATGGGGTGAGGGACCCAGAGCTTCTACCCACAGCCCAGGCACTGGAGGGGCTTCTGTGACCCTGCTGCTCAGAACCCCTCTGGCTGGTGGGCATTTGTTGGCGACAGTCGGAACCTGTGGGTGGAGATATTCTGTGCAGAAGTCTCACATCATCAAGCACATGCAGGTGAGCCACCTGCTTCCGACGTCTGTGTTGATGCAGAAGTGAAACTCGGGAGGAGTTTAAAAAATTCTTTTGAAGAGCAAAGTCGGGTCAATTGGTAGCATTTGGGTAAAAACCAACTATAAAAACAAGAAACAGACATGTGATTGAGATTAAAACGGAAACCATACACCTCACTAAATTTGACTGTTAGTCTGAAGTTGATTTGAATTCAGAAAGAATCGTGAGGAGCCCCAGCTCTCCAGAACCCCGTGGCAGGAATATTTGGAAAGGTCTGGACATTTTTTTACTTGGCAATCAGGAGGTGACCCAGCCAACAGTCTTTCTACCCTCCACTGGATAATCCCTCCATTTTACAAGACATAGATGACGCACTCCTCCGTACAATGTCACCATTTTCATGTCCCCTGGAAGACATGAGTCTCTCTCTCTTTTTTTTTAAACTTTTCTGCTTCACAATGCTGAGGGTCAAAGATGTGTGGCATCCTGCTCACAGATCATGAAATGAAAATGTTGCTGAGAATGGGTTTTGAACCTGGGACCGTACCAGGCCCCAGCCGATGTCTGCTTCTTCGTGGAAGAATGGCCCTGGCTCATTTCACTGGGCCCCAACCCTGCAATTGACGGATGTTCACTCCACATCCAGAGCTTACCTAAGGCCTGGGACTGTACCAAGTAGCAGAGAGAGCAGCTTAAAGAAGTGAGGCAAGAAATCTACCTGTGGAGACACTCGAGTATTATAAAGTCCTGATGTTACACCTCCCCCTCCACGGAGCCTTCCATAACCAACCTTTCTCCCCTTCCATGCATTTAGCCATTTAACTTTGATAGAAAGAGGCTTGCTGTGTACTCCAGAGTAACTTCAAACTAGTAATTCCCCTGCTTCCATCTTCCAACTGTGTGTGCTGCCACCAAGGTTGACTTGGTCAGTCGGGATGCAAAAAGTTATTTGTAGGAGTTAGTTTATTTAACCCTTATAAGTGTCAATAC
The DNA here is from genome assembly GCA_964023405.1 of Apodemus agrarius. NCBI lineage: Eukaryota > Metazoa > Chordata > Mammalia > Rodentia > Muridae > Apodemus > Apodemus agrarius. Next base: position 110,561,059 of record OZ030005.1, read on the forward strand.
AGCTCCCATTATTTTAAGCCCATTATATGGATGAGGACATTGAGGCATAGAAGTTAACAACAGACCCTTAAAAGACTCAGTTAAAATGCAGCAGAGGGGCTAGGGAGACAGGGCAGTTTGCAAAGAAGCTCACTCTACAACAGAAACTGCATAAGAAGTTGCACAAGCGCTGGGGAGCTGGGCAACATAGCTTTTTTTTTTTTTTTTTTTTTTTTTTTGTAACAGCAACCAACCAAACCAAAAACCCTGAGGTTCCCTTCTGGCTTTCATGCACACAAACCCACACATGCAGTCCACATGGGCACATTAAGCCTGGGGGCAATCTGGTTCTCACCTGTCTCATTTGCTCCTTGCACTGACCTTGGAATTGCTGTTAATGTCCTGTCTTGTCCCTCTGTCCTGTTGGACAGTTCTTTGAGGGTGAAGAATGTCCTAACTATTTCCTTTGCAATCGCTAGCTCAGGACTGGGCACACCCAATAACTCAAAATGCTTGGTGACAGATTAGGCCTTCCCATCCTTGAAGGGATAGAGAAACAAGATTTGGCATTCAGGGTGGTGGTTGGGAATCCCACAAATCAGGTGTAACTTCCCCAGAGCTCTGTCTCCTGGGGCCCATAGCATGGGAGCCAGGGAGACATATTTAAGAAGAAAGGTTCCTTGGGGAATCTTCATCATCCCCAGATTCCGCTGGCCCAGCAGGATGCCTACATGTAATAGGGTTCCATGTATATTTGTGGAATGAAAAACTGAGCTTTGAAAATCCCGAGGACTCTGGATACGGTGGCTAGAGCCTCTGCCGAGACTCACACAGGACCCTGGCCTCTTTCTTATCCATCAAGGCCTCTCTATGCACAATTGGAAATGAAAAATCCTGTCCCTCTTAATGCAAAAAGGCTATTTCTGTTTGGCAGTTCAGCAAATTTAGGGTACCCACCCTCTGGATCTCCCAGCAATTCTGAAATGGCCATTTTAGACACTCTAATTCACCCCGGCTGCCTGTCCTTTTGTTCCATCTTTACCTCCCATTCTCTCTAAAATGTTTGAAGGGTTACTTATCTGGGAACCAGAAAAAGATAATCCCAGATGCCACCTCAGGTAAATTTTCCTCCAAAACCCATCAAATGAGCTGTTTATGGCCTCTCTAACCTGCCCAGGGCAAATGAACCTCTTTCTTTTGAGGCCTTTTATGAGTCAAGATAAACAACTCTGTTTCTCCAGGGATTTGGGCCCAGGATCTTTAACCTCAGTGCTGAAGCACTGGGGCCCTGAGGGAGCTGAATCACAGCCTGGACCCTGGAGGACTGCTGTTAACTGTGTCACGCGGAGGAGGCATAGGCCATTGCTGCTTTATAGACAAAGTGCAGTAGAGCTCTTGAAACAGAGGTGGGCCCAGGGCTGGAGTATTCTACACAGCCAAGGCAGGATTTGGAGGCTGTGTCTACACGACCTGTAGCTACTCACTTAGCACTAAGAACCCTGAAGTCCTTGGAGGGGAGATGACTTGACCATGGTGGAGGGAACTCAGTAGAGACTGTGTGGACAGACAAGGGAACAGACAAGGCTCTTCGACACCCATCTGCTCCCGCCTGGCTCGACGGAACATCTGGATGGCTACAGGGCTAACAGATTTACCCCAAGGCCGAGGTGAATCATGGAACCCTGGTAAGAGTCACTTCCTTGGTCTGACTTCCTGGGCTTTGTGACTGGTTTAAGGGGTAACTTAGGACCTATAAATTATGCCGTTAGAAAAGTCTCTTTGCATCTTCTAAGAGAATCCTGGACTGCAGATGAACTAAATTGACAGCTAGATTCAATCGCAGAATCTAGGCCTCTTGTGATGTTCCAGTGTGGGAGAAAGAGAGGAGAAAGGAGGAGAAAATTCCTGGGTTGTTCTGGGTTGCTGGATGAAGCCAGGCCTGGAGTCAGCACTCTGCCATGGCTAGCTCTACGACCCAGTAAGGCTTATTGTTAGATTGTTGGACCAGATGTCTTAGTACATGAACTATAAAGGTTCCCAACTGATATGTAGATAAGAGGAGACTGGTGAGCCAGGGAGCTGCCCCCCCTCTACAGTTTCACTCTTGGTGAAGCCGTACTGCCTGTGTGCCTGGCTGCAGAGCTGGGGCGGGGCGGGGCGGGGCGGGGCTGTGGAGTGGACTTTAGACTGTCAGGGCAGCAGGCTGGCTGAGGACACAGCTATCCCAGTAGCACTCTCATGACCCCATGGCTCCTTTGCAAATCTCTGTAGGCATGCTGGCCACGTTTTCTTTGGAGTTCCATACCTACCCACACCTGGCTCCTCTGGCCTTCAAGTTCACTGTAGATAAGAGGCATCCTTTGTCACCTTGAGATTCTTGTACCTGATCCCACATCTGGTACACATCAGTGCTCTAGTAGGCTGCTGGCGCAGTGGATGGAAGGGTCCATTTCTTGCTACTGTTTGCCTTGTTCTCTGCTAGATTCTGTAGGTAACCACTCACCTTCCTTTAAAAACCAGGGTGATGTTTAAAAGGGCAGGGGGCAAAAGACCAAGAATTCGATGTAAATCCCCAACTCACTGATTTAGGTAGGCATAGGTCCCATTCGTGTGCAGACATTCACAGATGCTGTGTGTCAAAGGGGAAGGCTGTAAGACTGAGTCAGAGAGGGGTGGATGAAGTCTGAGTTCAGAGAGATTATTCCTTCCAAACTCTCACTGACAGGACAGAGCATAGACCAAGATGGTGTGTGTGTGTGGGGGGGGGTGCAGTCCTGATGGCTCAAGGTCACCAATTGGTCCAGGAAAATGCTTCTCTTTATAAAACGAGGCTGGGCTCATCCAACTCTGAATCTAGTGCACATAGCGAGTCAGACATCAGGAGGCTGGATGGAAAGAAGGGCGTTAAGGGAGGGGGACTCTGCGGCTGGGCTGGGAGGGCTTCAGCTTGTGGCCAGGCAGGGTTGGGAAACTTCTTTAGCCACCAAAGCATCCACTTGCCAACTGGATTTGGAAGACGTTGGCTTGTGAGTCCTTGGGGACCAGAGAAGTGAGTCATTAAGCCCTGAATCTTTGGTTGGCCCTGGAGTGGGGGTTGACTCAGAAGTCACAGTGCTTGTGCTGATTAACCTCAGAGAGTCATTGAAAACCTCCTCCCCATCGTTTCAGTCAGTGATCCAGGAATCCCGGGCGGCACAAGAGCCAGGACCTGTGACGCTCCTACGTTTTCTTCCATCTCCACCTGCCAAGGTTTTCTCAGTGCAGCCAAAGATCCCGGGACGGGAAAACTCCGCGCCTCCTGCAACTCCGCCTCCAGTTTTCTGCCACATGGAACTCAGGGTCTCAGGACCCTTCTTTCCCCTTTCCTGACCTCCGCAAGCTGAGCTGCCCGGTTGGCTTGTCTATCCTCCACTTTCCCTCTCTCTCTACCCTTTGCACCGGCCTTTTCGCACCCTTACCTTGTTCCCACGCCTGTTCTTGGGGTGTCTGTCTGCTTCCTTCGCCTCCACCCCCTCCCTCACCTTCTCCTCCCCACGCTGCCCTCGGCTCCTCCTCCAGGCCCCGCCCTCTGCTCAAGGCCCGCGTCCCTAGTGGCCCCTTCCCCAGCCCTGGCACCCCTATCGCCCGCCCTAGAGCCCTGGGGGTTGGGTTGGGGACCCTGGCCCAGGGAAAAGGGAATCGCGTGGGGCTAGCTCCCTCCCGGAGCCGTGTCCCCGCGCGCGCGCGCCGCGCCCCCTCCGCGGCCTCCCCGCGCCCGCCTCCCTCCTTCCCCTCCTCCTGGTGACGTCCGGGTCCCTGCCCGTCTGAAAACTCCGCGCCGCGGCGGTGGAGGCGGCGGCGGCGGCGGCAGAGGAGGAAAGGGAGGAGGAGGTGGTGGAGGAGAGGAGCAGGAGGAGGAGCAGCGGCGAGCCCGGGCGACGTCGGCGGGGCCCGAGCGCGGAGCCCCCGGGATAGAGCGCACACCGGGGTGTCCCGGCACCCCGCTCGCCCCGGGCCGCCGCGGAAGATGGTGGCGGCGCCGTGCGCCCGGAGGCTGGCGCGGCGCTCGCACTCGGCGCTGCTGGCGGCGCTCATGGTGCTGCTGCTGCAGACGCTGGTGGTGTGGAATTTCAGCAGCCTGGACTCCGGGGCTGGAGAGCAGCGGCGCGCGGGGGCAGCGGCGGGAGCAGCCGAGCAGCAGCAGCAGCAGCAGCCCGCGGCCCCGCGCCGGGAGCGCAGGGACCTGGCTGCCCATCTGCCCGCAGCCCGCGGAGGACCTGGAGGCCGAGCCGGCGGAGGAGGAGCACGGGGAGGCGGCCCCGGAGGAGCCCGCGCACAGCAGCCTGCCAGCCGCGGGGCACTAGCCTCCCGGGCGAGGGTAAGGTGCCCTTTGGGAAGGGGATCGCGAGCCCCGCGGACAGAGAGACAGATGGGCGACCCTACCCACGCCTCCCATTGGTCTTGGCCACACAAGTCCCGACATCCGAAGGGACTCTGCTGCGCCGTGGCTGCCTCTGGCTGCCTCTGACTGCCCTGGCTGCCCTGGGCAGCTGTAGGGTCGTGCACCGAGCTGCGCTGCTTGGTGCGGAGTCTGAGGACCGCCCCCTTGGGGTCTGGAAAGTGAGCTCCAGAACAGACTCGCTTTCTAGGGGGTCCTGTTCCCTATCACTCTTACTGGGCGTCCTACTTGCTCTCTGGGTGGGGGCATTGATGCCTCACTCCCTACTCGAGTACGTGCATCGGATCGTGACCGGATCCTCAGCCGCTGCTCAAGGGTAGTTCTCCACGTAGCCTCTTTGGTCTGAGCTGTTTGCTGTGAGATGAGAAGAGACCTGGAATGAGTGTGTCAAGTCCTTTACCATGTCTCTGGTACCAAAATCAACACTGGATCCTGCTTGCCTGATCTGACTTTGGGTCCTGGTTTCCCCCTCTGGGAATCTACTCCCTCTTTCTCCACCTTCCCCAGTTCCCACCTTCCTCAGTCCCTAATCCTGCCATTTCTTGCTCTCCCTGACTTCACCTCCTCCAGGATTTGCAGTTTCGGGGTACTGCCCCTTAGTCCCAGATGGCTTGTCTCTGACATGACATGGGTGGCCGATTGTACTTACTATCTGTCTGTCTGGCCACACTGTCACCACACCTCCCAGGGTGCTTTGCTCTTCTTGGATGTGGATAGTCAGGTCTCTGAAATTGTCTTCCACAGTTCTACTAGTACCAACTGATTGGCTAGGTGGGGCACCGGCTTGTCTTCCTCCCCTGTCCCCAACTTCTTTGGGGGCATCTGTTTCACCTTTTTCGGAGCTAGGAGGGCAGGAGATCTGAGTCCCTAACTACTGTACAGGTCTCTGCTCTACACAGGGGAATGAGTGTCTGTCTGTCTTTGGGCTGGTGTGATATGCCATGTGATTCTCTGTCCATCATCCCAGTTCCCTGCAGAGACCTGCCCAGCATCTGAAGGACAGTAGCTACCGGGGGAGTGTTCCTAGGATCTGTAGAGAGGCAACAGTCCTTGCTATTGCTTGTCACTCCGGCGGCAGCCCTTGCTGAAGGCTGCCTAGACACCGCTGTGTCCGAAGTGCTTTCTGATGTGCTTAAGTTCTTCGGGGTTGTCTTGACCCTTGTTGCCTGAGCGCAGCTCTTCGTGTCTGTGGGCTGAAGCCAAGTCTCAGAACTTAATGTGACAGAGCATTTGGCTGCTCTGTAACTCCCCGGCGGAAGTCTCACCCTCACCTGTGGGGACGCTTGTGGATGAGACCCTGAGCTTTCCCAATGTCCCCAAGTCCCTTTTTACAGCCAAGGGGACTCGGCACTCACTGCATATGAACCCATGGAGTTGATCATGTGTTCCAACTGAAAAACAAACACACAAACAAAAACGCTATTACATGTTCTTTCTGAAATTGGAGGCCTCCTGGGAGGAGGACTGAGCATGTAGTGCTGGCTCAGTGTGGAAACAGGCAGGGTGGGGAGGGAACCATGCGACTTGCTGTGCCTTTTGCAAACGGGGTTCAGAAGGTGCTTTCAGGGAACATAGACCACCTGTTGAGATTAGATTATAAAGAAAAGAGCAGTTGGTTTCTTTCCTTCCTCCACCGATGTTCTGAGCAGCGATGCATAACCCCTCCATGTGTTCCCCTGGGAGTAATCTCTCAGGTCCTAGCCCAGTCACAACAGGCTTGGAATCCGAAGGGTGGGTGCCACTTCCCCTTTAAAATGTGTTTTTAGATTCCCCAGTCCTAGTAGCGGAGCTTGTCTGCAATTTTGCTTTTATCTGTGGGTTTGGGTATATCCTCCCACCAGTGTCCTCCAGTGTCTCCATTTCTTATCTTCCCATGTAGGCATATATACATTTTGTTCTTTTTTCTTCTTCTTTTTTTTTTCTTTCACTTTCCCATTCCTGATAGTTCTCAACTGTCGGGTCTTGCTGCTCCTGGGCTTTCTGTCATATGCACGGCACTCTCTTCCTCCTTTCTCACAGCCCTTCCCAGGAGCTGCAGTGTGTGCAGGATGGCTAGAGCTAGGGGTCTGTTTGTCCTCCTCAAGGTGTGCCCACCCCAACCCCTGCCCTTTCGTGGAGCTCAAGGAGACCAGAAGGGGGCAGGCTGTTCCCAAAGTCCATCAGAACTGGAGCTTGGGATACAGGCGGAGAGAGCCACAGACTAACAACCACAGAAGCCCGTGCAACATGCCGTTCATTTCTGGACCCTGCCTGGGCTGACGGCGTGCATGATGGTGCAGAGGGATTCAGGGTGGCATTCAGAAGTCTCTCTCTCTCTCTCTCTCTCTCTCTCTCTCTCTCTTTCTCTCTCTCTCTGACACACACACACACACACACACACACACACACACACACACACTGTGATTTTTCCAGATGGCTTCTGCAAATACCGTGGAAGCGTATGCCAGGACAATGATGTTGGTTTCTGTGCTGTGCTTTGTGGCAGGCTGGAGTAGGGTAGGATGGACAGTCATGGCTTCGGTGGGTGCGTGGCAAAGGGTGTCGAGCAGCTGTTACAGCTAGAGTATTTCCAAATCCAGACCTATCTGCTTCTCCTGGCTGCTTTCCCCTCTCCCAACTTCTGAACTGTGAGCCTCCTATTTTCAGAGAGCAGGTACTGAGATTGTACCTGTGGCTGGGCCTTGGAGACACGTAAGAGATCAGGTTTGTACGCAGGCAGGGTCAGAAGGTGTATGCGTGGATGGTGGTGAGATGGGCACCCCTGCAAAGGTTTGCGGGCGCCCCCTTTTCCTCTCAGCCTCTCTGAGCTTTTATGTATTAACTTGGTGCAAATTACAGCTGAGTTCAGTAAGTAGCACGGGGTGTTTTCTCTGGGCCTCCTTAAGAAAGGAACTTAGTCTCCTATAAAACCGAGAGCACTGAGCTGCCGAAGAGGGGGAGCAGTGGGGGTGGGGGGCCTGTCAGGATCAGCCAGCAGAAGTTCCTTAATAGACTCGGGAGGAAATGAAAGCTGTGGATGTCTTACCTATATTTTCTTTTCTCTTGCTAACGTCCCCATAGTCCCAGCATTTGTCACTTGCGTCCTGAGATACACTGTCACTCAAGGTACTTAGTAAGTTTCCTTTAAGAAATCTAAATTTTCAGTGTCCTTGCCTGCTGCACCTTTACAGTAGAATGCCGGGGGTTTTTGTCTGACCTGACCCCTTTGAAATGCTGATTTTTTTTCCCAGCCGAGATCCCTCATTCCTCACATTACTCAGATAACTCAGACTCTTTCAGACTTAGCAGTGACTTTGGAAGAGGGTTCCAGCGGTGTTAGAAGCAAAGCTTTTCTTTCAATCCAAATGTTTGCGGAGAGAACAGAGAGTGTTTGATGGCTGATTTGTTTCCTCCACACTCCCAGTGAACTGTTTTGTCTGAGCGATGCAGGACATTTTGTACACAGGCGTGTGCATCCTCCGCTTTACCACACACTGGAAATGCTAAATAAAATAGATGAGTATCGGTCATTTAATTTAATAATAAGATAATAAATACAGGCTGGATATCCATTATCTGAAATACTTTGAAGGAGTGTTTCAAAATTTGGATTGTGAAAGATACTTTGGAATATTAGCATGTAAATAATAGGGTGGGACCCAAGATTAAACCACACAAAATAATTAAACAAAATTGTTATTTTCTTTCTTTCTTTCTTTCTCTCTTCTCTTCTCTTCTCTTCTCTTCTCTCTCTCTCTCTCTCTCTCTCTCTCTCTCTCTCTCTCTCTCTTTCTCTCTCTCTCCTTTTTCTCTCTTATTTCTTTCTTTTGATCCTCCTGTTTCTCCTCCCCCTGGTCCTTCTTTTTCTTGTCTTGATGACTTGTCTAGCTCAGACTAATGTCAAACCACGGCCCTCCTGAGACTACAGCTATGTGCAACCACACCTGGCTTGCTTGCACAGCTCACTTGTATGCTATCTATATCTTATATACATGGCCTAACGGTAATTTTGTACATGACTTGTGCCTGCATTTTAAGTGGGACCTGCCATATGAAGCAGGTTTAGAATTTTCCACTCATCATGCCATGGCTGTGCTTGGGAAATTTGCGTTTCAGAGCATTTAAGAAGTAGGGCACTTCACAGGTACATATGCACACATGTAGTCACTTTCCTATTCTCTCTAGGTTATCGGCTCATTAAAGAAAATCCCTTAAAAGGTTGGGTAGTAAAATGCTTGCTAATCTTTAAACAGGAGGCCAACTGAGGCTTAAAGTCCGTATTTTCTCGGAATTATTTAACTTTGATCCATGTCCTTGATGGGGAAAAGAATGATGATTTGAGTTAGCATAGAAAGTTGATATCAGTGTGTGTGTGTGTGTGTGTGTGTGTGTGTTCATGTGCGCATGTGGATATGTGCCTCTAGATATATGTGTACATGTGTGTGCATGTGTAGAGGCCAACGATCAATGTTTGGAAGCGTCCTCTATCACCGTCAAGCTTAATTTTTGAAACCAGGAGTCTCACTGAGCCTGAAGCTCGCCGATTCCACCAGGCTGGCTCACCCAGCCCTGAGCTCCAGGATCTGTCTATTCCCACCTCCTCAGTGCTGGGATCATAGACGTGTGCCACCGTGCCTGGCTAGGTGCTAGAGAGCCAACTCAGTCCTCTTGTTTGTACTGTAAGCGCTTTACAAACTGAGTCCTCTCCCAGGCCCACATCTCGTCCTTCTTTTGTCCTTTTCAAGATGCATTTGAGTATTGTGTCTGCGTTTACATCTGCACAGCAGAAGGGGGCATCAGACCATATGAATCTATAGTTATAGTGGATTTTGAGCTGCCACATGGGTGCTGGGAATTGAGCTTAGTACTTCAGGGAGAGCAGCCAGTATGTTTAACTGCTGAGCCATCTCTCCAGCCCAGCTCTTCATTTCTAATGACTGTCTACCACAACAAAGGCTTTAGGGAAAGTGAAATGATGACATAACCAATACCGCCTGTAACAAAAAAAAAAAAAAAAAAAAAAAAAAAAAAACACTTTAAAGAGACAGAAGACAAGTAAGTCTCTCCCTGTACCTGAAGCTCACTGATTCTATGAGGCTGGCACACTAGTGAGCTCCAAAACTCTGTCTCTCACCACCTCCTCAGTGCTGGGATTACAGATGTGTCCCATCCCGCCTGGAACATGTGATAGGTCCAACACAAACTTAATAGTCTATAGGATATCCTGTGATATACAGAGGGTCAGATCCCAGTTTTGCGCTGTCTTCTCTCCATGGCCTGGGCAGCTCTCTCTCTGCTTCTCTGCAGCTTGGAGCCACCTCTGTGGTGTGCGGAGGGAGAAGGTGACTGACTGATTTGTGAGAACTGGTTTGCTCCAGCCACAGACTGATGCCCCAGTGTCAGCTGCTCTCCCAGTAGGCAAGCCTAGAGTGTTTGGAATTAACATTTGGTTTTTCAAAGTTACTCGATTTTAATAGCTTTGGGGTGAAATTCTGCAGTAGAATGCGTGAGGGTCTTTTGGTGTGGGCCAGCCTTGGAACAGGACAGAATGAGGCAGAGAGAGAAGTGATAGTCATTGAGCATTGGCTGTACGCCCGTGTGCCTGACATTATTTTGGTGTTTTGCATCCATGAAACTTATTCAATGGAATTCCCACCCAAGATGTATATGTGTGTATATGAGTGTGTGTGTGCATGTGTGTGTATATATGAGTGTGTATGTACATGTGCATGTAGGATTGCCTGCCTGCCTGTCTCTGTCTCTGCATCACTCTATTCATCTATCTACACCTCCATTCCAGGAAGCAAGATGTTCTGTTACGCATTTCATACAAAGTTGGAACTGAGGGTACCCAATGAGGAATTGTTGGTCTTATGATGACTAGTTGTAGTGCAGGTCAGACATAAAAAAAAGAGTTCCACAGACACCATCTCTCTGTGTCACTGGACCCTGCCAGTGCCGTGGGATGAGGCTGCTGCTGTGCTCATGTATATGAAGAAACTGGGAGGCAGTCCCAGGCTGCTTCCTGCCCAGTGCTGCCCAGAGTTCTGAGCACCTCATCTGTACAGCTTTTCAAACCCCCTCATGCAACCATATGCTTCTCGAAAGTTCCTGCTCCATTTTAGCAGATTCTGAAAAGTGTGCAGACTCTTGAGAAGAACCAGATCCCCGAAGAACAACGTGAGCAGCACAGTTGTTGGCCTCAGGGCCGAGGTCTGAACCCAGGCATCCCACGCTCCGAGTGGTCTACATTCTGGGATGTCTAAGGCCTTGCAGAGGTCATCTTCTGACCTTAGCATCCCATAACTCCATGGATCCCAACCAAAAAAAAAAAAAAAAAAAAAGCCAAACCCCAAAGGCAAGATTTTGTTTTAGTGTCTTTAGAGTCCATCGAGGTGCTTTGACATACACACAGAAAAACAAAACCAAATCAAACAAAGTAACAACAACAGCAAAGGGTTTCTGTAATCCAACAAATGAACACATCCCTTAAACCACGTGTCTGCCCCTCGATTGGGTGAGGAGTGCACCAAAAACTACTTGTTTAACAAAATTCTTCAGTTTGATAAACTAAGGTACGGCACAATGTGACACTCATTCCTCCAGCCCCATGTTGGGTACGATGTAGACTTGCTCATCCTGCTTTCTATGTCGTTACCTTTGCTCTGCGTTTCTGTTTGAAGACAGGATTTTGTGGCTCCAGAAAAGGAAGAGAGAAGTGTGGCCTCCAGTGAAACTCACTACAGAGTAACAGACCTGAGTCTTGCCAGAAAAGAAGTCCTGAATTCAGGACGAGGGACAAGAGACAGGGGGATGTTGTGTAAGGTTTCCAGATCGGTGGGAAATGTCCCCACCACTGTTCCTGCCACTCCACTCTCCAGTTCAACGGCCCAACTGTTATCTCTGGAGGATCCCAGGGCCTGGGCCATTGCAGCAAGAGTTATCTCTGTGAACATGCAGTCCATGCAGGTACTTCCTTCCTCTTGCAACAGGCATTACTTACTCATTTGCCTGTGGAAACTCCTTGGGCTGTTCTTCCATGATCCTTGTGACTAGCTCCTCATTCCATTATCAACCAAAGAGTTATGAGGAGGTGGAAGGCAGGGGAGGGGGAGGCAGGTGGGTGTCACTGTACCATTGGGAAGGAAGACTGGCATCAATTAGTACCAGAGTCTAGACGCACAGACCCCTGACCAGATGGGGAAAGATGGGAACTCGTTCTCAATTAATTCTTTTGAGAGTGTTTCCTCATCCACCTAGGTCTCTTGAAGGCAATGAAATGGATTTGTTCTTGCTGAAGTCTGGCTTGCCCCCCAGTCGGGTGACCCCGTCTTATCTGGGCTAACGTGTCCAGGATGCTAATGAAGCTAAGATACATTTGTGTCTACTGGGGATCTTTCCTGTGAACCTGGGCTGTAAAGTCAACGTTGATGTAATGGTTCCCTACCCAAGACATGCTCATGTGGCAGCTGTGGTAAGGACAGTGCCAAGCAGGGGGACAAGTGGTCCCGACTACTTATCTTGTATCAGACAACTGTGGATTGACTAGACAGTCCTACTCCTACTGAATCCTTACACCAGCCTACAAGTGGAGGCTGTTTGCATTGCTTACAAATAATAACCATGTGCAATCTGAGTTGGGTGAAAGTTAAATTTCTAAGAAGAGTCCAAACTAGTTGTTGAAGGGTGGTGACTATAAAGACTGTCTGAGGCTCTGTCTAGTTCACTGTTATAAATCTTTTGTCTTTAGCCCAGTTTCATCCCATTTATTCATGTATACTTACATACATCTATTCACCTATCCATTCATCCATCTGTCAGCCCAGCCATCTGATCATCCATGTATCCATGAGTGAATGAATGAACGAATTAGTGAATGAAGAGGGGTGTAGCAGGCAAGGGAGGGTTAGAATCGCAATCACAAGCAGCCTGCCAGCTGAACATTCTTCTCTGCTAGGCTTGGATGAGAGATGACCTCTTGCATACAAGAGAAAGGTATTCTCTGGGAAAATGGGAGTGACAATTAGTGTCATCAAGGGGCTCAGAAGCTTTCCAGTCTCCTGCTATTTCAGAACCTCCTGAACAAAGGGCTGATCTGTCCCACTCATGAAGTTCCTCACCCTGTAGCTGAAAGGTTGAACCTATAGAATAGTAAGTATGGTCAGCCAGTTGCAGCCCAAGAGGCAGATTCTGTGCCATTTGTGATAGAGGCCAGGCTATGGCATTGTCTTTACTTATTTGGGGCTCAGTTTTCTTGTGTGAAACTCTGTGGCCTCATGGGCCTTGGTAATGAAAAGTAACTCTGGCCCATCGTCAACATCCGCTTTGCCTTCATACATGCATCCATCCATCTGTGCATAATCATTCTATCATCTACCCATTTATCCATCTACCCTCCCATCTATCCACCCACCCATCCACCCATCTACCCATCCATCTACCCACTCATACAGCCATTTATCTATCCACTTACCCACCCATCCATCCACCCACCCATTCACCCACCCATCCAACCATTCATCCATCCATCCACCCACCCACCCACCCACCCATCCATCTATCCATCCATCCACCCACCCACCCACCCAATGATTTATCCACCCACCCACCCATCCATTTATCCATCTACCAATCCACTCATCTACCCATCCTTCCATTAATCTATCCATTGACCCCTACACCCACCCATCCTTCCACCCATTCACCTACTTACCCACCTATCCACTTACCCATCCATCCATCCATCCATCCATCCATCCATCCATCCATCTATCCTCCATTAACTGCAATCCATGCAGTTAACCACACATGCATGTATTTTTCTATTCTTCTATCTATCCACATCAATTCATCTATGTATACATGAATGATCCATTCTTTACCCTTTGGTCTGTTCTTACATCCACCCATCCATTCATGGGATTGCAAATCGACCCATATAGTAAGTGCCATAAGGCTGTGTGGACTAATGCAATTCTTTTAAATGTCAAAAGGGATGGCAGCATGTGTCACATTTTCTTTGTTATGAATGGCCACGCTGGATATAGTCATAACCCTGAACCCTTCAATTCTTAGATCCCTCTCCAAAAATAATTTTTAAAAACTCGTTTACTAATCAGTTTGCCACCTGTGTGCTAGAAATTTTTGATCATTGTGGACAGCTGAGAGTGTCCACATGTCGGTCATGACTGCAGCTGTTTCCGGGTGCCCTCTGCATGATGGGAGGGGTGGAGCACCAGAGTACACACGTTCTCTCAAACACCAGGTCACTCAGAAGATGAGCCTCACAGGTAAAAATGGAACCCCGCATTCTGCAGTTTAGTGAAGTTTGCACTTTGTGGCAGCAGGATAGCTAGACTCCCTGCCCTGCCCCATCACCCACTTATGTGTTCCTCATGTCCTTACACTGCAAGGGTGGGCACTGCAAAGTTGGGTATCGGTGAAGAGAAAGGCGAGTGGACCAGTGGACCCTTCTGGATCCCCTTGGCTTGGGTCCAAGCTTTATCAATGTGTGACTCTCACCTCTGAGTCTTTCTGGCGCTTCCTCTGATGATGCATGTAAACCCAACTCTCTCCTTGGGTCACAGTGATCACATCTGGTAAACAGAGGAGCAAGTGCTGGGGCACGTAGAACGCCCCAGGTGCTGGGGCTCCTGTCTCAGAGCGGGGCCCAAGGGAGCATCTCATCCATGCTCCCGGGTGATCAAGTGATTGAATGAATGCATGAATGAATGAAACTCACTAGAGGATGTGTGCATCCACAACCTAGCTGTGAGGCAGGCACTATGCAAACTGTGGGACCCACATCTGCTGGCCCTGGTTGGGGCACAGCAGGAAGCACAAGCAGAGTAATCACAAAGGAAAAAAAGAGTTACAGAAGAGTGAAGGCAACACTTAGGGTATTGGGGAGAGAGCGATGTGTGTCTGGAGGAGGGCGGAGCTTGGAGGGAGCAGTTGTGTTCCCCTCGCTTTTGGTGTGTATTTCGCTAACTTCCGGGTGAGGATATATTTTGGAAGGATGCTTTTTGCTAGTGGAGTTCCAGACTGTCTGCAGGAGTCCCAGATAAGCTGCAGACGCCAGTGTCAACTCACCAGGGCTCTCAGGAGGGGCGGCAGCTCTCGTTCGGATGTTTGAGGGCTAGGGATGCAGAGGAGCTGCCCAAGATCCTGACTTCCATTCCTAACACAGAAAAAGGGGAAAAATCTGTGATAACTGTGTACAAAGGGATGTATCTAGTCATGTCTGCATGAAAGTTTCACAGTTCTTAGATTTTTTTATGTTCTTTTAACTGCTCGGTGTTCTTACTCTCTTCTTTCTCTCTCCCTTCTCCTTTCTCTGTGTACAGTCTAATAAATGGTCACAAACTGAGCACACGCGAGACTCCCACGCTCAGACCAAGAAACAGCACCTGTGACTTCGCTGGTGCATCCCTCCCCCCTTCTTGGGTGGCACATTTAAAAGTACTAATAATAGCTTCGTGGTTTTTTTTTTAAATGCATATTAGGGAAATATATACATCGAAATGTCAGCCCCAATGCTCTTGTGACCTCACTTGTAAATAGCATGGCAAGAAAGTAGGAAGAAATTATCTACCAGTCTGTAAACGTCACAGTGCCGAACCCAATTTTAACTGGGTCCCAACTGAGTTTGGTGAAAGACTGTCAAGGAGTATCCCATTCTGAAAAGGTCCGTTAGCCTGTTTGAAGACAGGAAGCTGTTCTGGTGCTGGCTGTGCTAAAGCTGTGGCAGTGGCTCGGTCTGTAAAGTGCTTACCTCGCAAGCACAGCGACCTGAGTTTGATCCACAGAACCCGCCTTAAAAAAAACAAAACAAGCAAAAGCCAAGCAAAACCAAACCAAAACCAAAAACAGAAACAATGCCCCCGCCCCCAAACCCAAACAGATGTAATGCTGGGAAGGCAGAGACAGTTGAATCCCAGCCTAATAGGTGAGCTCAGGCCAGTGAAAGATTGTTCAAAAAGTCATGGTGCCTGAGGAATACTGGGAGCTGTCCTCTTCTGAAAACACCTATCCCCATGTACATAAATACACACAAGAGACAGAGAGAGGGGGAGTGGGAGGGGAGGAATACCTAGCTGTGTTGTTTTGTTCTGAAGTCCCAGTGGAAAGGCTTAGGGCAAACACTGGGAGGGCCATGCTCCGGGCCTGTCGGAAGGAAGGAAACTGGGCTTTCATGGCTCTTTTGCTTCTGCACGGAGTCCCATCGGGACTCCCAGGTTTGTCCTCCTTGATTCGGTTCCCAGACCTTCTTGGGAGCCTCTGGGATTCATGCCTCCTGTTGAATCCTTGTTCACTGTTTGGTCTGCTCCGTATTGGACATGAAATTAGCTGTGATGGACGAGTCCCCGGACAGATTGGTAAACGACTACATTAACTTAATCCAGAGCCAAGACGTCAACTCGGAGCCCAGGATAACAGAGCCCCCTCGCAGAGGTCAGCGGCAACTCTAAAGGGCCATGGGGACACCTGACCATCTCCCGGGGAGGGAGGTGGGGAGGGAGGAAAGCCACGGACAGCGAGATCATTTCACAACGGCTCAGCCCTCAGCCACACTGGCGTTCATAGAACAGACAACGGCTTTTGTAATGGAGAGCTCTGTGTACATTACTTAAGGATAGTATTAAGATCCACTTAGATGATCAAGAAATATGGTGGTTACCTCATTAAGTCCCCTTTCTTCGGGGATGTGAAAGACACTCTATCTTCGTCTTTACTGGTGAAATGGGGTTTTATTAATTAGGGATGTAATGAGAAATCCTTTTGTTGTTGTTGTTGGTTTGTTTCCCTATGCCAGACACTTTTAGCTGTCTTCTGTTGGTTGGTTGGCTGGTTTTTTATTTTTTCATGAAGGACCAGGCTTTGCAGATGTTCACTATGAAATAAAAGCCTGTTCATTGCCTCCCATTCATGCTGCCTTTTATCTCGGGCTGGGAAGAGACAGCTGGTGTCAGAGACACAGAGAGTCCCTTCGGCTCACAGGTGACTTGACTTCGGGTCTAATGTGAGCCAGCCCCTCGACCAAGTCTCTCCTAGCATCTTGCTTCTTAAGAAGGCAAAGAGACAACATTTTGAGGAGGGTGGGGACCACACAAGAAACAGGCTCAGCAACCATGGAGTGATTTGCAGGTGGGCCTGGCTTCTTCTGTTACTAACTTTTCCCCCCACCAGAAAGCTGGTGGCAGCTGGAGCTTTTGGAAGGTTCCTAACTGTCAGCCGGAAGAAGGATCTGGAGGAAGCCAGCTGATTACTAGGGGGTGGGGGGGTAGTTAGGGGGAAAGATGCTCAAACCAATGTGGACACTGGAAAGCAGTGGCACACCCAGAAGCCAGGAGCAGCCCTGGCCCTCTGTGGGTGGGAGATGCACAGCACCTCCCATCTCCTGTCTCTCTTCCTTCTTCTCTTCCTCCTTCATGTGAAAGAAGTAGGTAATCTCTAAACATCGAGTTGGTAGCCAAAATCACTGACCTCAAATCCGAATCTCTTCTGGAGCGCCTGCTACTGCTGGACTCTGGCCTGTGTTTCTGGAAAGGTGACAGTTTGCAGGAGGAAGGTGTGACTTTCCTTTCTGCTGGGACTCCCAGCTTGCCCCGGGGCCACCCTGCTTATCTGTGTTACTTGAAACCACGGTTGGGTTTTGCGTGAGTCAACTTCCCTTTACTGTGGTGAAATGCCCCCTGGAAGGCAGGAAGGCGGGGAGATTGACAGAGGCTCATGGGTTGGAACAGTTTCTTTACGTGGCTTTCCGCCATTGAGCCTGTGATGAGGCAGGAGAGTGTGGTAAAGGGAGCCACACCCCTCAGGATAGCCTGAAAGCAGAAACAGGGTTGGCTACGTGAGGCCCCACCTCCCACAGACCCCACCCCCTTCCGCTGAGCCACGTGGGACCACATCTTCAAGGGATCCTCAGCTTTTGTGGGTCATTAGACAAGATGTGAGTTAACTCTCACAGGATCGTGCTAACCATTGCTGTTCCCTGCGAGAAGTCAGCGTGGGCCATGGTAAGGACTATCAGGGATTGTCTCGGTCAGCCATTTACAGCAGCCTTGTCAAGTGGTTGTGTGCCCGTCATTTCTCTAGAGAGACTGGGGCCTGGGGAGAATAAAGAATCCCCTGAGCTATAAGACAAGCAACACTGGAACATGACTCAGGTAGCATGACCCGGGAGCCGGTGTGTCAAAATTCTGGGCTCCACTGAAAGGGGTGTATGGGGGTGCACATGTGTTTGTGTTGGGGCGTAGGTAGAGGCTATAGACCAATGTTGGGTATATTCTGCTCTCATTGAATCTAGAGTTCTCAGATTCAGGACTCTGACTGACCAGGAAGACCCTGGGCTCTGCCTGTCACCCTCTCTCAGGCATGGGATTACATATGTACCCTGGCACGCCCAGGTTTTATGTGCCAGGGTCCTCTTTACCAACATCTCTGGTAGATGATTTTAGCAGAGCAGTTTCTCTGAGCCATTTTGCAAAATCTCTCTTCTGGGAAGTTGGCCCCATCTGCCCATTGTGTGGATGGAACTACTGAGACCCAGCACCAAGCCAGGCTCAAGCTGGGGTGTAAACCAGAATGTGACTTACTGCTGCTAAAAGTATGATTCACACATTCAGACCTGGCAGTCCTCTGCGCTGAGAAGCCCTGACCCCTCTGTCTTCACTGAGTTAGGCAGGGCAAGTGGCAGGCACCCTCCCTCCATCCACAGTGGGAAAGAGAAGTAACATCCACGGTGTAATATTTTGATAAGTTTCTGATTTGTATTAAAATAATAATTACAGCAATTATTACGGACTCGAATTTCAGGGAGACCCAGCTGCTTACAGAGAGAAAAATAATTAGCCACATATTCTCTGGGAATTGCATGGGAGCCAGGCCTGGCCCTTTCCCTCCTCGAATGTCCAGAAGAGACTTGGCTGCAGGTTGAAGGCCACGTGTTTTGCCAGCTGCTGTTGTGAGAGGGATGAGTAGCCAAGGCCCGCTGGAGGGGCCGCCGGTGACAGAGATGGGTGTCATCCCAGGGATGCTGGATTCGAATGGTGGCCCTGCCCTTCCGTCTATCAGATGGGTGTCACGTCAGACAAAAACACAATGTCAGCTGGAGGAAAGTAATTGCAACCTGTGCTTTAGTATTAAACAGTCCAAAAGACACCAGCCCCTGCTGGTACCTGGCCACACTGAAGGATGCCTAGCTAATTTAATTTGATTACTGAGATTCTCTCTATGAAGCTGATTGGACTGTAAGCTGCCTTGATTGTGAAGATGTATTATAGTTCGAACTTTCACTTACATCTCCCTCGGTGCTGGGCCTGGAACCTGGGACTGGTCCAGGCTTAGCAAGCCCTATACCTCCAAGGGGCCCGCTCGTGGTCCGTTAGCTGGACCCAGGTTGGTGGCCATTAGAAATAGTGCTGCTATGAACAGGCTTTAAGAAATTACTACATTCGAATTTATTTAGTCTGTGTGTGTTTGAGAAAGAAAGAGCCAGGGGTGGGGGAGGGGAAGGGGGAGGGAGGGGGCACACAGGGCTCAGAATACTACTTGCAAGAGTCAGCTGCCTCCCTTCTCATGAAGGTCCCCAGGATGGGCTTCGGGGTCATCAGGAACGACCCGTGTGGCTATGCAGCTTTGACCTCTGAGCCGTCTGTCCTGCTCTGCCCTGAGCACTTTCCTGTGTGTCTTTGATGAACACACAGGCATCGGTTAAACAAACACCCATGAGCAAAATCAATGTACTTACTGTTTCGCTTTGTTTCCCTTTTCTAAATGGCTGGTTTGGAGATGAGCTCTGACTTTGAAACCTCACCGCATCCTTTCACACCGAAGGAGGGGAGGTTGGGGAGAGGCTCCCAGGCTGAGGCTCCAGCAGGAGGCTCATGTCCGTACTTAGTGTCGCGGAACAGGAATCCATACCATGGAGCTGTACTCGCTGGCTACTGCTCAGTTCCTCTAAGGCTGCCGGGAGCGCCTGGCGTTGACTACTTTGGGAGACGATGCCATCATTTAATTTCTTATGCTGAAGTCATATGGTCCAGACTTTACTCAGCAAAACAAGTCTGGCAAAGTTAGGCCCCCCCCCCTTTTTTTTTCTTCCAGTCGCCATCACGTTCGGCTTTGACCGGCTTCTCTTGATCCCTGGCTGTTCCCAGATTCTTGCTGGGAAGCAGCAGAGCACAGCCCCGCCTCCCCCAGAAGATCTCTAGCCCGCAGTGGCATGTGTCACTTTACATTGAAATGCTGTGCTGAAGCGTCCCTTCAGGGACTGCATATGTTGTGGGCCGCAGAGCATTAGCGCTCTGGCCTCCATCTGAGGACCTGGCTTTCTGTGCAGTGTCAGCATTGTTTAGCGGGCCCAGGATCTGCCCCGCTTTCTGAGCCCCAGTCACTTTCCATTTACTGCCCCACTTCTGCGGCCACAGCTGCTGACAGGGTTGGGACAAGGATTCCCTTCGATCCGTCGTCTTTCAGATTTGCTTGGCGCTGGCTAAATACAATGACTTCATATTCTTTCTGGGTCTTGTTAAAGAGGCCTGTCAGCTTTGTCTTCCAGCCAGAGTAACTCCCCGGCAGAGTAACATCCTGACTGTTTAAGAAGCCGGGCCTCAGGCCCTGCTGCTTGCAATGAGCAGACTTTACCTGTGTTACAAGAGGTTATGCTTGCTGATATTATTTGCGAGCAAACTATGGATTTTTGTGCTGGAAGTGCACGTGAAATCCTATTTCAGCCACAATCTGTTACATATGACTCAATGTTGGTCAGTTTCAGTTGAATTTTTTTTTTACGTGAATGTGGGTTTCCTAGATATGAAATGCTTAACCCTTCAATCTGGGTGGCTTTACTCCCCAACTCCAGCCTTACAGTTTATTAAACCTTAGAACTCCTTATAAAGGTGTGCATGTGTGCGTTTGTGTGTGTGCACACATGTGCATGTTCGTGCACGTGTGTGTGTGTGTGTGTGTGTGTGTGTGTGTGTGAGAGAGAGAGAGAGAGAGAGAGAGAGAGAGAGAGAGAGAGAGAGAGAAAACAAACACCATGGCACATGTGGAAATCAAAGGACAACTTGCAACACTTCTAACTTCAGCTCTGGGAATCAAACTCGGGTTACTAGACTTGGAGGCAAGTACCTACCTGCTGAGCTATCTCTATGACCTCTTCCTTATCAAGTCAACTATTCTAAGCAGGACGTGGTGATGTATATGCATACTTGTAATTCTAAAACTTGGGTGGTGGAGGCCGGAGAGAAAGGAGGTCAAGGTCTACCTCTGCTACATATGGAATAGAGGCTAGCTTGGATTATGTAAGACCTTGTCTCAGAAAACAAAAATACAATACAGAAGAGGCCATGCTTTACATGTTCTGAGATGGCCTCATGAAATTGATAGTTAACTTCATCTCAGAATAAACTAATCTATTTCAAAAGATGAAATCTTCTGGCCTCATTCACAGAATAGCAAGGTATTAGACATTCGTTTCTAGAAGGCAGTCACATAGAAATGCAAACTGAGAAGGCATGTCTAGGGCTGGGATCTGGCTCAGTGGGTGTAGTGCTTGCCTGGCATTCATACAGCCTTGGGTTGTATATCCTGCCCTGCATATGCAGGCACGGTAGCACGTGCCCGTAATCCTAGCACTTGAGTGGAAGAAATGAGAGGATGAGAAATTCAAGCTTATTTTTGGACACATAGCTAGTTGGGGGATGTCTTGCCTACTTTTCTATTGCTGTGATTAAACACTATGACCAAGTCAACCTATTAGAGAAAATATTTAATTTGGGTTTATGATTTTAGAGGGCTAGAGTCCATGATGGTAGAGCAAAGGCGTGGCTAGCGCATGGCTATGGGGACAGCTTAGAGCTTGTGGGAATAGGAGGCAGAAAGGGCACCTGGAGTCATTTGAACCCTCAAAGCCCACCCCCAAAACACACTCCTTCAACAGGGCCACACTTCCTAATCCTTCCCAAACAGTTCCGCCAGCTGGAGGGCAAGTATTGAAATATATGAGCCTCTGCAGCCATTCTCAGTAAAACCATCACAGAGTCCAACCTGAGTCACATCAGCCCCATCTCCCCCAAGCAACAAAAGGAATCCTGTCTACATCACTCCTGCATCAAAGAAGAAATCATGTAGACCTTTCGGAGGCTATGCAGTGGCACTGGGAACGGCTCACATCCCAGCCTGACGACAGGCAGGCTCCTGAGTAGCTAGGATGGTAAGCCTGTGCCACCAGACCCAGCTCTTCTGGGTGTTTGTACTTGACAGTGGTGCTCTGCCCACCCAGCCTGTTACCGTCATCCTGGGTTTGACTATAGCATGGGTGGGAGCTTGCTATGCCACTATCCTGTCTTCCCATGATGGGACAGGGAAAAGTGAACTGGACGTACAGACGCCAGGACCTCCGGAGCTAGACCTTCTTCTGTTTCCCAGGGTTTGGTTGCTGCCCGTTGGTTTCTGTAGTAGATGGATGATCTTGGTCTCTCAAACCCTGAAGAGTCTTGACCCTCATGGTGTGCTATCTATACCCTCTTTACCTATGTCTGCCCTTCTGTACCCAACAGAGAGTGTTCCTGGGGTTCATGTCACTGTGCGTTGTGGCTGATCCAATGTCTGTGTGCGGAAAAAGGACTCCCTTTCCGGGTCTCCCTCTGTCTGGGCATAAACTCAGAGTCTCCAGCCTTTTATTAGGTCTCTGTGACCATCACAGTTGGCCTCAGGCCTCTTAACACCATCAGTGGGAAATAGAAGGCCCAGGAGTCTCTTCAAGTCTCTCCTCTAAAGACTCAGGGTCCCTCAGAACGACACCATCTGAGACCCAAGATGGAGACTCACCAACCCTCTGTGGCAACAGCCCAACCCAGTCAGAGGCCAGCTGCCCACACTGTTCCCAGAACTAGGCCAAGCACACAGTTGTCAAGCTCAGGGGGCCACAGCCTGGTTCATCAGATCAGACACGAGGAGATGCAGTGTCCCTGGGCTGGAAAAGGCAGCCTCATTCCTACCAACTCCTGTCTCCTTCCCCAGAGAATATGCAGATAGGGCTCTCCGAAAATGCTTTTCACAACTCAGTTAGCAGGATCAATTAATTATTCACGGCCCTGCTTCTCTGCAAACTCATAGACTGTCACTGTCAGCAAGAGGGTTGCTGGACTCTGCCCAACAGCCCCGCTCAAGCTGCCAGGAGGCCTGGTGTGGGTTCTGCCTTCTTTACAACCTCTGAAGCCCACCTCCCCCTGCCCTGCTCAGCACAGTACTCAGGGACAACTAGCAAGTCCCCAGGGAAGATGTCCTAGGTGTGGTCTGCCCTAGCCTGCCTGACTCACTCAGTTCTGGGCCAGAGTGTCTAACTCCATGGCCATGAAAACACCAAGTTCTACGAAGAGGTGGGTGTTGGGAGGGCTGCCCAGACTCTGTCCGTCTGCCGAATTCAGAGTCATTGGCGCTTGAGACTTGGCAAAGACCATCAGCACTTTCTGTGGGAAAATTCGAGGCTGTCTTCAGAAACATTTCCTCATCTCAGGGAGAGAAAGTCTAGTCCTCAACTATCAGGAAATAGGGACAGACTCTGAAGTGGGACCCTTTGAAAGCCCTTGGTGCCAGGATTTGAGACAACGAATTAACAACATGACAAGTTTAAAACTGCCCAGCACACTGCACAGCCTCGCAGAGACACTGAGGACCCTCTCCTCAAGGGGGGGGGCGCGGTGGGGGTAGGGGTAGGAAGGAGCCAGGGATGATATGCCCATATCCATGCCCAGATCCTGCCCAGGAACCTACTTCCTCTGACCCGTGTCTACCTCTTGAAGGCTTCACAATCTTAAATAGTGGCACCAGATGAGGTCCAAGCGTCAAAACCTGAGTCAGTGGGCAGGGGGTGTTGTAGATTCAAACCGAGATAGTTTTTCAAATACAAACATATAAATATTTTCTTATGTAAAATACTGCTGATGTCCGTATCTCATGAAGTTCTTGCCACATCTCCATGAAGAAGGGAGATTGAGATGGGTTGGGCAGGCAAGACACAGCAGAGGTGCTGTAGCTGGCTTGTCTAAACCCAGAATGACTCTGTGTAACAGAAAGACTGGGTCTTCCCATACATCTCTGCTGAATGCTGCTGGAATCATCGGGGCCTTGTGGCCCTATTGCAGAATGTGGTGACGATAATACCGTGTCTCCCGCTGGGCAATTGCCGTTCATTCTTCCATTCAAAAAATGGTGTGTGTGTGTGTGTGTGTGTGTGTGTGTGTGTGTGTATGTGTGTGTAGGTGTTTGTACATGGACCTAGAGGCTGCTGTTTCTTAGATACTGCTCACCTTGCTTTTCTTTTTCTTTTCTTTTCTTTTCTTTTCTTTTCTTTTCTTTTCTTTTCTTTTCTTTTCTTTTCCTTTCCTTTCCTTTCCTTTCCTTTCCTTTCCTTCTTCCCTTCCTTTCCCTTCCCTTCCCTTCCCTTCCCTTCCCTTCCCTTCCCTTCCCTTCCCTTCCCTTCCCTTCCCTTCCCTTCCCTTCCCTTCCCTTCTCTCTCTCCTTTTCTTTTCTTTCCTTGACACAGGGCTTCTCAGTAGCCTTGAACCGGCTGATCTGGCTATGCCAACTCACCGTTAAGACTCAGGAAACGGCTTCTGCCTGCCCTGCACTGAGATTATAGGCTCTTGATTGTTTGCTCACTTGCTTTTCTAACACGAGTTCTTAGCATGGAACCCTGGTCCTCATCCTTGCACAGCAAGTACTCTGCACCAGCGTCGGGGTTTGAAGAACTCTCTGTCACTGATTTAAGTTAGCTCAGTCAGGTCCAATCCAGGGGGAGAGATGCAAGCAGAGGATGGTTGCTGTCCGTAGAGCTCAGGCTGGGAGGTGTGGAGGCTGGGTAATGGACACCAACATAGAACTACATAATAGGAAGGAGTTCCAGTGTGCAGTGAGCTTACTTGTGACACAGGGATTGGAGAAATGTGAATAGCTTGGATGTGCTTACTACTCAGGGTATTATACCCACATTAAATGATCATACAGCATATAGAGTGTAGTGAAGATTTGCTGGTGCCTGGGGAGAAATCAGGAGACCCAGATCTCATCGTGCTATCTCTAGTCTCAGAAGGATGGTCAGCCTTGTCTTTCTCTCTGCGAAGGAAGAACACCCCCCCACCCCCCACCCCCTGAAACCTTGTTTTCCTCTCTGTGAAGGATCTCTGCCTGAGCCTTCATCAGCAAACCCAAAGAAGACTTTGGAGATCAGGCTAGTTTTGAACCTCTCCTCTGTCATTTGATCACTCATGACCTTGGCTAAATGCTTTGGAGTGGTAATCCTTCTCAGAGGAAGGTCTAGGCAGCCTCTGGGCATGCGTTCTCCGGGAGTGTCTTCACAGTTGCCCAGGCAGCTTCATCCTGGAAGCTGGTCTAAATGTGGGGTCTGGGAGCTCCCGGACCTACAGAATCAAATTTCTCCTTTAGGACACACACACACACACACACACACACACACACACACACACACACAGAGAGAGAGAGAGAGAGAGAGAGAGAGAGAGAGAGAGAGAGAGAGACTTCATATATCCCTGGCTGACTTCAACTTGGTCAACTTCAAATTCCTTACGCGGTTCAAGACTATGAACTCTGATCTCCCTAGTACTGGAATGATGGGTGTGCACCGTCCACACCAGTTTACTGGGTGCTGGCGATTGCATTCAGGGCCTTGTGTACCATAGGCAAGTGGTCTACCACCTTCCCTCTCAGGTGTTTCTTGAACACATGGGTGCTTAAGGGCCACGGTAGAGGGGAAGCCTCTGAGGTCCTATGGGCTTGGGGTTTGGGGGTGGAACCTGCAAATCACTATTTCCGAAGAACTTCAGTAGAAGCATCCATTCTATTTTAGAATTACTGGGGCTGGTGTGAAACAGGGCGTGACCACTAGAAAGAGGAAGACAGTTTTGGTTACTGATAACAGTAGGTGGTGCAGAGTTCAGAATATCTTAGAACGGTCTGGTTGCTTTGGAGATGGCAGCTCGTGCCCTGACTTCCGTCTTGGTTCTGATTGTGTTATCAGAGACATGTACACTCGTGACTCCTGCCTGGGAGTGTGCCCAGAGGATAAGAGCCAGTGCTTCTTGCCAGCTAACTGTGAGCTAGGTGCCACTTGGAGTACTGGCTGTTTGTTGTAGTTTAGTCACCAGAGTCATTCTGTATAAGAGGGCGATTGCTATATCCATTCTATTTGGAAGGAAACTACGCAACAAAGAGCCTAAAAAATGCCAGCATTGCTCTGTAAGGATGTGGTAGAAGGCTGACTGCTCTCACCGACCTACACAGTACCACCTTACCCATCATGCAGCTCTCCCTGAAGGGCTGCCTCTCTCTAGGCTGCAAGGAGTCCACAGCGCCTCTGGCACATGTCCATCAATAAGGTGACATGAGTGCACCAGTCAGAAAGTGTGACCCGAATGCTGAAATTCGTGGTGCACTTTTATAATCTTAGCCTTCAGAAGGTTGAGAAGGGAGGACCGTGGATTTGCGGTCGGCGCGGGAGGCATAGCAAGTTTGAGTATTAATAAGGGACATGAGAGCCGACGTGGCTCTCTCTGTTGGTAGAGCAGTTTCCCAGCATGCGTGAAGCCTCGGGTTCAACCCCTCAGCATGGCATGAACTGGGGCATGTTCAAGAGGTGCAAGCAGGAGGATCAGGAGTGCAGGGCCATCCTCAACAACCTGAGCTACGCGAAGCCATCCTTTAGTTATTATTTTAAAAAGTAATGATGAAATTGGCTGGCTTCTGGCTTTACTATTTGTTTTTAAGACGGTGAGTGCTCGGTGTTAACTGTTGGGCCTCACTTTTCTTCTTCAAGTGAATTTTGCTTCTTCATTAGACTAGACTGCACAGCAGCGTGACAGTGTGAGAGTGACTCTGGTCTGTGTGACCAGAGGGAGCTAGCTTCCTTCCTAGGGGATATTTCTGGAAATTGGCTGCATTTAGTCCCTGTGTCCACCATGGCCAGGACTGCCTCCTAAAATCTGTTACTACCATTCCCATGGTAATGACTTGGTGTGTGTGTGTGTGTGTGTGTGTGTGTGTGTGTGTTAAGGAATTTTGTAATGATTAACTCTTTACTAGATAGTGTCATTGGGGTCAGGGAGTTGATTTTCTTTATTATCGTTTGATCATCCCAAGTTTCAAATACAAAACTCTAAATTGAAGCATTTTTGAAACTACAAATAGAAAATTCCATACCATAAAGCTTTGCCTCACGCAATACAACTATTAGTACCACCTAATGGGGCTGGGGAGGTGGTGCTTGAGGTAGGGGTGGGGGTAGAGGCCAAAGGGCTTAGAGCATTGACTGATTGTCCCAGTTTGCTGTCCGATTGCTGTGATAAACACTATGACTCAAAGCATAGGGGAGGGGAGGTTTATTTGGCTTGTACTTCAAGGTCAGAGTTCAGCATTGTCAGAAGTCAGGGCTGGAACCGAAGCAAACACCTTGGACGAATGCTGTTTGCTGGCTTGCTCACTGGCTTTTACTCTGCTAGCTTTCATATATAGCCCAGGACCATCTGCCTAATGATGGTGCTGCCCATAGTGGACAAGGCCCTTTATAACAATTAACAATCAAGACAATCACTCACAGACCCTGACCACAGGCCACTATGACCTGGGCAATTCCTCAATTGGGGTTCCTCTTCCCAGGTGATTTTAGGTTTTCCCAAGTTGACAGTAAAAACTTATTAGCATACAGGTCTTCCAGGGGCCCCTAGTTCTGTTCCCAATACACACAGTGGTTGGCCCACATCCCTCTTTAACTCAGGCTCAAGGGAATCCAATATTCTCCTCTGGCCTCTGAGGGTGCCTGCACTCATGTACACATATCCCACCAGACACATGCATATACTTAATTAAAATAAAATAAAATGTTATAAAGTATCAGTTTCGGATGAGAAGCATTGATGGGCTAGTTCTATACTTAGACTTGTGTGTGTCGTCATATATGTTCAAATATAACTTCAGTTATACACAAAACCCTAAATCTGAAATTCTCCTTAATGCTGGAATGAATGGTAAAGGAGATAAATACAATAATATAATAAAGTAATTTACATAATACTGCACCGCATATAATAGGTATAATAGCACAACTGCCCACCAGCGATGACAGCCCCGTAGACACTTGCTGAGCACCCCCTTTCTGCCAGGCCAGGCTCAGCCTGTTGAATGTTTAATGAGCTTCAGTCTTAGTCCATTCCAGGTCTGGAACACCAAGTCTAGTTACTTCCTGTAGAGTGAATCCTCCACTTGCTGATCTTGGTGTAGTTTTGAAGAGGCTGAGATCCACAGAGCAGCTCATTTAGTAGGGTCAACAGTTTTCTTCTGTTCTTGGAAGGACTAAAGATGCAATGGAGATGAAACATTGTAAAGCAGATGGAGAAGCAGGAAGAGTTGAAAAGATCTATGGGACAGTACTACAGTTTTTCCAGCTCTTGCCGGGGCAGGGGACACCTGCCTCCTCCTATGTAGTAGGTGAACACATCAGTTCCTAGAGAATCCAAACAAAAGAACATGTGTGTGCCAATGGATCTGCCTACAAAGAGTGGGGTACGCCAGCTTAAACAGCCTTCAGAAGGAGAGACCAGGGTCCTTTCTTTCCCATCTGCCTGTGGCTGCCAGCTCTAAGCATCACAGTTTGACAAGAGCACTTTCACTCAGTTCTCCAGAAAGATGGCAGTGTGTGTGTACATGTGTGTGTGTACGTGTGTGTGTCTTCACCCAGGCTGCCTTATGATGGCCTTGCTTAAAGACTATGAGATTGAAGAGTCTGTGAATGAGTCAGAGCTAGAACTGTTAGAGTGCTAGGCAAGCACTCATGATGTCCCTGAGTTCCATCTCCAGGACCACAAAATCATGGTACTACAATAGAATAAATCAGATGTAGATAACTAAGCTGTGCTTATGCAGTCATTCAGTAGAATGCAGGCTCTGAAGTTTGGGTTTGGACTTGGACTGGTGAAACAGTCTGTTCTTCCACTTGACTCTGCAGTGGGTAGAAGAAACCTCAGCCATAGCACCAACCAGCCCAGGGGTCAGGAATACCAAGAGCCAACAGCCATATTCTGCAGTACCCTGTGGTGGATGCTAGGTCTGCTTAGTATACTCAACACACTTCCTGCGTAAGATATATTCAAGGTAGGATGGTTTGTGGGATGTAAAGTTTCATAGTATCTTTGTGTGAGTGTGTATACATGTGTGTTGCCTACCCATGTGGGATGTAAAGTGTCACAATGTCTTTGTGTGAGTCTGTGTACATGTATGTGCCTGTGTGGAATGTAACATGTCACAGTGTCTTTGTGTGAGTCTATGTACATTTATGTGCCTGTGTGAAATGTCAAGTATCTTGTGTGAGTTTGTGTGCACACGTGTGCCTGTGTAGGATGCAACATGTCACGGTGTCATTGTGTGAGTTTGTGTGCACACGTGTGCCTGTGTAGGATGCAACATGTCACGGTGTCATTGTGTGAGTTTGTGTACATGTGTGTGCCTGTGTGGGATGTAACATGTTACAGTGTCTTTGCGAGTCTGTATACATGTGTGTACTTGTGTGGCATGTAAAGTGTCACAGTGTCCTGTGTGAGTCTGTGCACATGTGTGCCTGTGTCTGGTATAGTTGGTCTTTATAAGAATTACCTCATGGAATTGTAGAAGCTAAGAAGTTTCTGAGCTTCAGTCTGCAATCTGGAGACTTGGGAGAGCTAGTGTCTTATTCCAGTCTGAGAATCTGAAGTCTGCAGGCACAGGAGGAGCCAATTCCAGACCAAACACAGGGCGTGGGATCATGTCCACACTTGGGAAGTTGGGCAGCCAGAGCTGGCTTACCAAGGGTAGCCTCTTTGCTCTATGAGGACTTCCCCTGATTGGACTTTCCCTATTAGGTGTGACAGGCTACTTCACTTCATCAGATAAATAAACACAGACTTACTGTAAGTGATAATCTCATCCAGAAACACTCTCATGAGCACACCCAGAATCACGATTAACCAAAGATCTGGGAACCTGTTACCCAGTTAGCACAGACTTAAGTGGCCCAGCGTGGGCAGGCAAAGCAGATTTATAAACTCTGGGCATTTAATCTGCATAGTTCATTCTTGGATCATGGGTAGAGAGCCGTTGCAGAAGGCTGGATCTTTATCCTTCCTTCTTGATATGATCCTATCTTTATCCCCAGCCATTATCTGCCACTTACTGTAGCAAGGGACTTCCTGAGGGAAGGCTTAATCTCACTCATTATCTATTCCTGCCTTTGCTATTTAGAGCTCTTGATACTGAAGAAGGAGAAGAAATAGGAAGGGCAGGAGAAATTCTGAATGAAGGCAGGACTTTAAGGAACTGAGACAAAGGAGAACAAAGCACTCAAATGCTGCTCTCTGGGCACGTGAGTAAGGTGTGCCCTGGAGTGAGGCAATAGGGGAAGGGGCGGACTGTGGTGAGAAGAAGGCACTGCCGTGCTGCCGTGGCACTCTGGGTCTCTGGCATCTGTGAGCCTTGAGGACTCTTTGTAGTTGAGTCAACACCATCTCCATTTTGTAAGTAGAGACAGAGATGGGCAGGGAGAGCGACTAACAGACCAGCCAGTGTGCACGCCTTGGATCTGGGTATGAACCCGAGTGGCTGGATTCCAGAGCCCAGTTCCCCGTCACACCCAGTGGTGCACTTGAGTGCTGTGCACTGATGCTTAGGGTTGCCTAATCTGGCCTCTGTGGCCAGAGCCACTCTCAGCATCCTGAGCAAGGTCACGGCGCCCCGCGCAGAGGAATCTTCTGATGAACTAAAAGGAAGACTTCCAGCCACATCTTTTTATATGGATTACCACCATGAGTGAAAAAAAAAATAGTTATGCTTCCTCCTCCTCCTCCTCCTCCTCCTCCTCTGCCTCCTCCTGCTGCTCCTCTGCCTCCTCCTCCTCCTCCTCCTGCTCCTCTTCTTCCTCCTCCTGCTCCTCTGCCTCTTCCTGCTGCTCCTGCTGCTCCTCTGCCTCCCCCTCCTCCCTCCTTCCTCCTTTTATTTTCTCTCTCCCCTCCCTTGCTGGTCCTCGCTTTTAACTTTTCTCTCCATCTCCTTTCTCCCTTTCTCTCTTCTCTCTCCTTCCCCGGCTCTAGAACACAGACCTGTTTAAATTTCTCTTCATTTCTCTCACCTCTTTTCTGTTTTTGTCCTTTTTTTCTTTTCCTCCCCTCCCCCATCTCTCTCCACGTTTCTCTCTGTCTGCCCCTCCTCTTCTCTCTCTCCCTCTCCCCTCCTTTTCTCTCCACCTCCTTCCCTCTCCTCTTCTCCCTCCCCCTCCCACTCCTCTTCATTCTTCCTTTCTTTTCCCCATTTTGCATTTTTTTGGGGAACCCAGGGCTTCTGGCCTGCCAGGCTGATGCTCTGCCACTGAGCCACACCCAACCTCACTTGGCTTCTTTGAGCAAAGGCCGGAGCCCGAGCCCCATCCAGGCTTCTAATGCACAATTGAAGTGCACTCCATTTCTTCATCAATTTTTGTGAAAATGTCCTTGGGTGTGTGAGCCTTTTCGATGAGCATTTACCTTCCTCTGGCATTTGGCGGCAAGGACCCTGTTGGAAGTCTGGGTGCACTCTCCCAAGCCAGCGATCCAGATGGCTGCCACTACGGCCCCGGCCCCTTTGCTGCAGATACTGGGAGGCTGATTTGGCCACGAGGAAATAAAGTTAAAAGTCTGTTGTTGGGGGGTGTCGGGGGGTGTCGGGGGTTTTGGGGGTGTGGGGGGTGTCGGGGGGGGGTGGGATTCTGCTGGCTTCTCACAATCTGCCAGGTTTATATTTCCACGTGTATCAGAAGCGTTCTCTTGCCTCTGAGAGTGACTTTCTAGAAACGGTGGATGGGTCAGGCTCTGAAACATTCTTCTTGCCATGCGTTCTCCTTTCCCCATGAGAAGGAGCAGGCATCCTGCTTGGGCCCGTGATATGTCTTGGGGCGCTGCTCCAGGAGGAGCGCCACACTCCAAGTACATGCAGGTGACATCGAGCTCGCTGGCTCCTCGTGGGACAGTTTCCTGGCACAGCTCCAGAAACACTTGGCTGAGATAAAAATCTTCTGTCCCCAGATGCCTTCTGGTTTTTGTGGAGCCAAATAGGATTGTAGGGGAAGGACACTGGCTTTGGAAGTGGGTTTCTGTGGCCACATGTGGGAGATTCGCCCCAGGGGAATCCCATGCTAGCAGAAAGCAGGCTGCTAGCTCCCCACACTGGCCCACATGTCTCCAGAGCTCCTGCCTCTGTGTCTAAGAAGATAGAATTTTGGCAACCATGTTTTGTTTTGTTTTTTCTTTTGCCTTGGCATAATCTTTGGTGTTCTTTGCGAGAAATGTTAGAAGAGTAACCTGACCACTGAAACCCATGGGAAGACCGCCGGAGTGCAGAGCTCGCCTGCTCTAGGTTTTCCTGTCTGTAAAATGGGTCCTCTATGTTGTCTGTACAGAAGGATTCTCCCAGGATTTAACGAACAGAAGCACAGAGAGCATTTGTCAGGGGTCCCCCTCCAAGGAGCAGACAAGATTAACCATTCCCGCCATTGTTGTCAGAGTTTCTGCATTCATGGCTTTCTGGACAGTTCTCTGGGTTTTGCAAAGTGAATAGACTAAGGTTTCATTCCTCCCGCTGTGACCTGAACTGTGTGACTCCCTGTCCTCTGTGCTGTGAGTGTCATAGACACTAGGCTTTTCAAAAGGAACGCCAGGTGTTGCTGAACTGGAATTGGATTGCTGGGCTGTTTCCCAGTTCTCGGTGCTTCTCATTACCTACAGAGCATGGTGTCCATGGGGTTGTTTGGAAATTCATTCCTATCCCTAACTCCAAGACCCCGCCCCCCCCACACACACACACACTGGGGTCCATCTCTGCTTTCCATTTTTATAGAGTAACCTCATCTTTCACCCAAGCTTAGAAGCTGAATGTGATCACAGGAGCTTTAAATAATATGATCAAACGCAATTTTAGCAAACACTGACATGATCCCTACTGTGTGCTAACTGTGGGGCTCAGCAGGTGGAGGTGTCAACCAGAGCCCCAAGCACACCGAGGAGGTTAGGGTAGAATGGCTGTGAGGCTCTAGAGCAATGGTTCTCATCCTATGGGTCTGGACCTTTGGGGGGGGGGTGGGGGGTGGGGGATGGGGGGTGGGGGAGACTGTCTACCTTTCACCGGGGTTGCATATCAGGTATCCTACATATTGGATATTGACATTATGATTCATAATGGTAGCAAAATTATAGTTCTGAAATAGCAGTGAATGTAATTTTAAGGTGTAACTGTATTAAATGGTCTCGGTGTTAGGAAGATTGAGAACCGCTGATCTAGAGGCAGACAGTATTGAGATTTGATCCCACCCGCCTCTTCCCTGCCTCCGTGGCTTCAGGCAGGTCACTTCACCTCTCTGAGCTTCTGGCAGCTCATCTCTGAGATGGGGGTGGGGGTGGGGTGGGGATGCATGCACATCAGGCGGATGCCTTCAGGAGGACGCAGCCACACCCGTCCATGCTTTACCGTTGTATAGTAGATCAAACAGTGTCTCTGCATCTGTCCTCGGCTGCACGTGGGTGGATGAGAGGAGGGAAAGCCACAGAAGACTCATCAGAGGCTCCATCGAGCCCTGGAGAAGCCTCTGGCATCTGTGTGTAGGCAGGTGAGCACACCGAGTTGGGCACCTGCATGCAGAGGCCAGAAGACAACTTCAGCTCCCATTCCTCAGGCACTGGTCACCTAGTTGATCGAGCCAGGGTCTCTTCCTGACCAGGAAATGCCAAATCCGCTAACTAGCTTGACCAGCAAGTCCCGGGGAGTCCTTCTCTCTTTGCCTTCCCAGCGCTGGTGTTTCAGGCACACGCCAGCACACCTGGCTTTTTCCCCCTTTGTGGATTCTGGGGATTTAACTCAGTCCTCAGTGCTCAGGAGTGTCCCCGGCTTGCCACTCGGTATTCTAGCATACTGAATTTTCTTTTGCCAGCTGCCGGATCTCACTAGCACAAGACAAGAGCTTTGTAAGATGCTTCACAGGGTGGTTTGCATACACTAGTAAAGACTCAGATTTGTTTTCCTTCTCCAGGGCCTTTACCTCCCCAATTTCTGAGGCCAAACTTAGATGTAACCAAAACCACAGCCGCCTTCAGACACGGAGGGAGCCTGAAATAGCTCCGAGGGCCCTGTCACACGGGCGTCTAGTTTTACAGCAGCTGCCTCTGTCTTCTAAAAACCCTCACTTGTGTGGTAGGAGACAGTGGTGAGGCACTGAAGCACAGGGCTGCGGAAGGGAGCTTGCTTTGGACAGAGTAGGTTCTAGAAGGACAGAGGGTACCCCTTCTCTTTCTTTACCTGGGTGCACAGCCAGACTCCTGTGAGTCATTTCACTTGCATTTCTGCCCTTTCTGGAGTAATCTGTGTGAAGTCTGTGATTGGAGACTTTCTTGAGCGTCTCCAGGACAGATCCCAGGAGGCCCGAAAGCATACTCAGGAGGGTGCTACTTCCACAAGGCACAACTTTGCCTGGTTCACTTGGCATGTGCCAACTCTCCCTTGCTGCTCCGATGGCCTGTCCAGCTCTGTGAGAGGGAATGACCAACAGAGTTGGGTTGGCGTGTCATGAATGTGCAACCAAGCACCATTGAGCACCTACTGTGTGCACCACAGGGCCTCCTGTATCCCTGCCTTTTGGCTTCACTAGTGACCATGCACCTATAGTGTGCAATTAGAGCTGCTAATGTCTATTAAATAGTTGAGGGCAAGGGGACATGAGGACTGAGTTCAATTCCCAGAGCCCATGTGAACGAGGAAGATGGGGCAGAAGTTTGTAATCCCAGGGCTAGGGGGAAGAGACAGGAGGGTCTCTTGTGGGTGTGCCTCTGTGGAATGAGGTGGTTTCTGGAAAGATCCTTATGTGTGGATGTGAGCGTGCTTGGGTTGTCCCCTTGATGTCTGAGGTGTGCCTCAGTATGGGATGCATGTGCCCAGCAAAATGTTTCCTGAGACCTCAGTGACGTTGATAGCTGGCGACAATCTTCTAAAGTCAATGGTGGGCAGAGGACATGGTTTCTGATTCAGAGAGGGTCACCCCAGGGCTGTCCACTCAGATAAAGCCCTGGCTCAGAAAACCCCAAACACAGTGAAGCAGACACAGTAACGGGATTTATGTAATAGTCAGTTAAGGGTAAACCCAGCCCCACAAATGCATGTCCAGGATTCAGTCTGCCAAAGGAAATGTTAAAGACCCCAGATGGATTCCTGGAAGGGATCAGAACTGAGTCGTAGTTTGCCTGCCCGTGATAAGCTTATCCAGCTCTTCAGCGGGAAAGACCAGCAAGAGAGAAAAGAGAGAGAGAGAGGACGCCAGATTGTGGGGTACTCTGCGGTATCTCATATAGTTTTCTTTTTTAATAAAAAGGAAGAAGGCGATTATAGGCCTCTGTACGAGGCTGGCATTCCTCACCAGATACCTTTGGGGCTGCAAAGGAGACACCGTGGCTCAGAAGAGTCCCAGTTTGGCAGTCTCGTGGGCTTGTTTCCTGGCCCAGCACCCAGATGAATAAGGCCATTGCAGGCTTTGTGTGTGTGTGTCCTGTGCTTAATGCTTAGTGGTAACCTTCAACTGTCTATGGGCTTCAAGTTTGTGTGTGTGTGTATGTGGGGGGGGGTGTATGTGTGTGTCTGAAGCTGGTTAAGAGAAGATCCACAGTAGAGGGTGAGGTGTCTTCTAGATCACACCTCCTAGCCTTACCTCTGTACTTTTTAGTGATTTTTCCCCCACTAACTGAAACCAGTGCTTTTCCGTAGGAAGGTGTGTGATAATGAAGTAGCTCGGAGCTCTATCCCCCATGGCTTCATTCTCCTATGCACCCATCCAAGTTACCTCTGACGTGAGTGTAAATGCGGATTCCCTTTCTGGGGTGACAGCATCTTGGGTGTATGTGTGTGTGAGTGGTCCCGGGTGGACGATGGGCATCGCAAACGTGACCCTGGGTTGGCAGCTTTTCTTTTGCCTTTTCATCAGTGCAGCCAGTGGAGCAGGAGCCTCGCTCTCGCCTCACGAGCCTCATGCCTGGTTCCCTCCTGGGCCAGGTCCCTCCCTCGAGCTGAAAGTCTCTAGCTGTACTGTGTGTCAGAGCCCTGTGTGCTCTGGCAACAGATGAGTTCAGTATCGACCATCGAAAAGGCAAGGCATTTGTCTCAGAGTCCTTGCTTCAGGTTGAATGTGGACTAGTCAATGTGTCTTTCATTGTAGCGACTGGTAAGCTTGTAGGATAAATCGCAGGTGTAGCGAAATTTGAAAAGGAATGAGACCATAGAACTCAGCCACCCTATTCACTCCCTCCTTCCTTCTTCCTCCCATTTCAGTGAGGGGATTGAACTCAGAGCCTCACACAGTGT
Source organism: Apodemus agrarius (assembly GCA_964023405.1). Lineage (NCBI taxonomy): Eukaryota > Metazoa > Chordata > Mammalia > Rodentia > Muridae > Apodemus > Apodemus agrarius. The sequence continues at coordinate 110,596,871 of OZ030005.1, forward strand.
AGACAAGTGCTTTGACCCTGAGCTACAGCCCCCAGCCTATCATAATCTTTCATTTAAAAAGCAGACCCGCTGAGACTTGAGTTATTTACTATGAAATGTATACATTTAATGTCTCAGCAAATCTAATAGTCAACTAACAGAGCTGAGCACCCATCACCAAAAGCTAGTGTAGGGTGGTTTCACCAGAGTAGTAAGATTTCTTAGGCCTATCTGAGTTGGAAGGAGGAAACAAGTCACCCACTGCCTTTGGCATCAAATTCCATTCTAGACATTCTCCCAAAAGGGAAGCCCATGCCACGGAGGCACTCCTTGGCTTTGTCACTGTGATACTTGCGAAGCCTGTGCACAGGTTCTGTTAAGTGTCCACTTAATGTCTGATGCATACCTGGTGATAGCTGTGTCTTGGATATTGTGAATAGCGCTGCTGTGAGCGGCGGCCTGCCTGTGTACTTCTGTGTCTGCATGCCTCTTCAGTAGATTGTGGGAAGTGGAATTGTTGGTCATATGGCGAATTTACATCTATTTTGTTTTAAATCGTTGGAACTGTTTTACAAAGTTGGTTACATCATTCAAGAAGCATCAGACAGTCCCCAGATGGAATTGTCGGTTCTGATTTTACTATGAACTAGAAGGAAGGAAGACTTAGGGACTGCTGTGTGTGAAACCTAAAGTCTGGCACCTTCCTGTCAGTAATGGGTTTGCCCAGGGTCTTCACAGCCATTCTGGGAGGTGCTCAGCTCTGGTCTCATAGAAACTTCTCTGACACAAGTCAGCGCTTCTAGACCCCAGAGAGGTCCAGAGCCGTTATTCCTGCTGCCTCTCCCAAGCTGGTCCTGCTGGCAGTGCTCCCAGCAGTCTGAAAGATCCATTTTCATAGAAGATGCTTAGGTCCACACTGTTGCAAATTTAGCGTTTATCAGGTGATGAGATTTAGCTTCATGGCCCACCTTCGAATACATTCGTTTACCTGCATTGATCGCTGTAGGCTGCTGTAACAGCAGCCAGAAGATGCACAGCAGTGCTTAAAATCTGCTGGACATTTTGCTTTCAGATAATGACAATTCTATCCTTGACCAACAATAACATGGTATCCACTTTGGAAGATGAACTTAACTTGCATAACTCTTGATGATAAAACAAATTACTTTTTTTAGGCTGAGTTCCACTAAGAAGTTCTTAACTTGGATTTTAGTAGGTTTAGATGAACTAGATCTTTTTTACTGGAGGGGAGGGGTGTTCTCCTTTACTACTTAGAATATGGTCTGGGGAACTGCAGTCAGCCTGGGAGCTTGCTAGCACTGCTGACTCTCAGGCTCCACCCGAGATCTGCCAAGCCAAAGTCTGGTCGGTCATAAAAGCCCCAGTGATACGCATACTTTCCAGAGTGTGCTCAGTATTGCTCACAGAGTCAAGGGTGTGCAAAATGTGTCCCCAAGGCCACATGCAGACAGCTCTCTGCTTCTTCAAATGAAGTTGTATTGGGACATAGCCATGCTCAGTCAATATGGATGACTTGTGGCTACAAGGCCTTGCACCTGCAGGGTTGAGGAGCCTTCACAATCTTGATCGTTGGCTTGATGGGATTTAGAATCACCATAGAAACAACACTCTGAGCATGCCCAGTGAGGGAGCGTCTAGATTGGGTTAATTGATGTGGGAAGACTCCCCCTAAATGGTCCTGGCAGCGTGCTATGGGCTGGTGTCCCAGACTGAAGCCGGTGGCAGCTCACATGCCCTTCGGGCGCATCCTGACTCTGGGTGGGTGCAGTGTGGCCAGCGCCTCACTACTGCTGCCATGCCTTCCCCACAGGTCACCCCACTGTTAGCCAGAAGGAACCCTTCCTCCTTAAGATGCTTTCGTCAGGGATTTGACCCCAGCAACAGGGAGAGCAGTGAGCAGAAAGTCAAGTGATTCCAGAGAATGGTTATCTGGAGTAAACGCACCTTTGTTTATTCATGTATATGTATATGTGTATGTGTATGTGTATGTGTATGTGTATGTATATGTGAACGTGTATGTGTATGTATATGTATTTAATTTGTTAGGTTTTTAAATTTAATTTTGAATTTTACATTTATTACAGAGTTGGTTTATGTTAAATCTTTTCCTTAAGGTTATTTCCTAAAAGATAGAGGAAAGCCAACTATTTGCACAGCACTTACAAGATAATTGAGTAGACTGAGTAACCTATAGATGATCACAAGAACAGGAGAGGGTTATATAAATCCTATGCAGGTATAACACCATCATATGTAAGGGATCAATGCCTTGTGGATAATCAAGGAGGAATCCCCTTCCCTCTGTGTGTGTGTGTGTGTGTGTGTGTGTGTGCATACATGGGTGGAGGGGCATGTTAGAGAAAAATGGCCAGCTGTGCAGACATAAGTTTATTAATGGAATTGGCTTACATAATTACAGAGACTAAAGACGTCTCAGTGTATCTGCCCTGCTGGCTATGGACCCAGGGAGGTGGAGGGAGGTTAGTCATGAGCCTCAGACTTAGTCCAAAGGTCTGAGAACCTTGATGGCTGATGATGTCAACCCTGATCTTGGGACTGAAGAAAACTGGGCGGTCCAGCTTTATTCCCAAGGCAGTAGAAAGGAAAGCTCCTCAGGGATTGGATGATAAATACTCATTGGAGAAGTCCCAGATTCAGGGATTGCATGACATGCACGTCATTGAAGAAGTCCAGTCCCTTTACCCAGTCCATGAGATTGATTATGACTGGCCACACACACACACACACACACACACACACACACACACCACCTAGAAATAATATTTAATCTAGGTGTGCACCACTTTTTTGTGAGTATGTGTGTGTATGTATGTATGCATGTATGTATGCATGCATGTATGAATATATAATGTGGTGTACACATACATTTGCAGGGGTACAGGGGTGGGGTGGGGTGGGTGGGGAGGGACAAACAGCAAACACTCTTACTACTGAGTTGTCTCCCTGCCTTTCCTCACAAAGCAATTGCTTTTGTTTTGCAAAGCCTCCCCACCCCCCACCCCCTATCCCTCCACCCTCTATTCCCCCACCCCCTACCTCCATCCCAGAGCAACTTAGCATACCTAGCCCTGGAGCAGTAAAGAGGAAACTCAAGTGAAGTGACCCCCGTCTTATGGAGGTCAGAGGAAAGGCCTTCAAACTTGTTTGAAACAGGGTCTAGCGTCCCCTGCTGTATATACCAGGTTTGCTGACCCAGGAACTTCCAAGGTCCCCTGTCTCTGCCTCACAGTTCACAGTAGGAGTGCTGGGATTACGGATACCTGCTGGTTCATCTGGCTTTAAATGGGTTATGAGATCCAGACTCGGGTCCTCATGCATGCAAGAGCTTTACCCGTGGAGACATCTCCCGAGCTCTGTTTTAATGACTTCTTAAACAAAGCAAGAGACTCAAATCCGCTTGTGCAGAGGAGGTTTCAAAGAGAAATTTGGAGTCCCTCTAGTTAAGGACCATGTTCTAACCTTATGGCTTAAGGTTATTAATTTCTCAGTAGAAGATGATACCTTCTTTGTCTTGTCTGAGTTCAGATTTGATGGCCCTGGGGCTATTGGGGTTTTAGCCCACAGGCCACTCTGGGAAGTTTTGCAGCTGGGTTGCTTCCTGGATCAGGGCTGGCAGGGACTGCAGCCTGTGACCCTGCAGGTAGCTGATTGAATCTCAGTACCGCCTTCCCACCCAGCAGGACTGGTGTGAGGAACATTTGTTGTAATTTCTCTCCTCCTCCCCTCTGGACGATGGTTAATCAGGAGGCCTTTGGAAACAAAAAATAAAAGAGAAGGAAGAAGAGGGGGGACCTAGTTTGGTGAGACCATTCTTCTTGATGTCCCTTAAGTCCCTGGGCAATGGGATGGGGGAGGGGAGGGGGGCTGCAACATAGGTGATTAAATGGGAATGCAGAGGGATCAGAAGCTCAAATCCTCTATGATGCTTTTAGCACCTTTTGAGAGATCAAAGGACATGTGCCGACCATAATTATGACTTTAGTTAATGACGGGTTTGCAATTAGTGCTGTGGTCATTTGTGGAGCATCTGCTGTGTACTGGGTCTGGGCCAAGTCCTGCCCATCTCTGATTTCTCACAACAGCCCCACATCTGGCTCCATTCCACCATGGGAGCTGTTGGAGGTCCCGAGGTTGAAGTCAGCAGGGAAACTAACAGCTAGTTAGCAGCAGAACTTCCAGTCAGACTCTGTAGCCCAGGCTGCTCTACGTGCAGCACTGAAAGTGTCTGTCCTGGATGGAAAGTAACCAGGTTCCAGGGTGACAACCTGAGCCATTGTTTCTCCACTTGTAGCTGGGATGATATTAGGTGCGACATGGGTGAACCCTTTTAAATCTGTATGTATGCTAGGGAGTTAGGTTACCTCAGTCGGGGAGGTGCTTGCTGCAAAAGCATACCGACCTGAGTTTGATCGCCCCCCCCCCCCAGCACCCGCCAAGCACGGTGGCACTCTCTTCTAATCCCAGCACTAGGGACTTTCAAAAGGGCACGTCTCCAGGGCTCGCTGGCTGGCCAGCCTAGCTTAACAGGTGAGCCCCAGGTCAAAATGAGAGCGTATGTCTCAAAATTGTCCTTAAGGAACAACGCTAAGATTGTCCTCTGGCTTCCACATGCACCCCCACACACATGTGCATACACATACATAATGTATTTATCACATCTAAACCAAGTCCCTATAATGGGAACATTAACTATGATTTTAAAGTGAACGAATAGTTCCTTTGCCAAGATAGATGCGAGTTTCTTTTCAGTAAAAACAGTGGTCTGAGTGAGTGGTCTGAGTGAGACGAATCTGGCTCAGCAAATCTGGAGGCATCTTGCCCAATCAATTGGGTTAGCCTGGAGTGCAGAATCGGGGCTGGAGTATTGCAGAGGAAAGGTTCTGGCGAGGACACAGTTCTGGGTCTTTGTGTGGGTGGACACGCGTGCAGGAGGAGGCCACAGGTTGACATTAGGATCCTTCTCAGTTGCTTTCTGAATGGAACAAAGAAATCAAAAAGCAAGGACATGGTTGGTCCTGGGTTTGGGCAGTCAGAGGAAATAAGAAAGGAAAGGGACATGGCTGCTAGGTGTGGTGGGGGGGGGAGGTTTATTGCATATAAGGGGAGAGCACAGCCGAGGCAGGGGCATCTGGGAGAGTTCAGAGTGAGCAGGGCCATGTGAGGAGACGGGGAGGGAGATGGGAGGGGGAAGGGGGAGCTGCAGACCAAGGGAGGAGGCCTGGGCCAAGAGACCAGGACGGTGGAAGGGTAGAGGAAAGGACCAGGTAACCAAAACGGCTTGGTTATTTAGGGAACGGCATCTGGGGTAAAGGCAGCCCAGCCTATGGGCTGGAGGAGTTTGGGGTAGGGTGTGCTGCCCATACCCTGTAACAGGTGGAGACTAAGGGATGCTGGGAGACCCTGGTGGCCAGGTCCACTTTGATATGTCGATGATTTGAAACGTAACCATTTCCACCTTATTTTCCGAGATGGGGCCCTCTCTGAACTATGGGTTCACAAGATTGGAGAGGCTGGCTGGCCAACAAGACCCAGAGATCAACCCTCTGCCTCCCTCGTGCCAGGGTTACAGATAGGCACGTGCTCCAGTATTTGGCATATGACTTAACACTCTGTCTCTGTCTCTGTCTCTGTCTCTGTCTCTGTCTCTGTCTCTCTCTCTCTGTCTCTCTGTCTCTCTGTCTCTCTCTCTCTCTCTCTCTCTCTCTCTCTCTCTGTGTGTGTGTGTGTGTGTGTGAGAGAGAGAGAGAGAGAGAGAGAGAGAGAGAGAGAGACTATGCGTGTGTTTGGCCTTGTACATATTCTGGTACACATGCGCAGTGTAAGAGTCAGTCTTCCATCCTGTGGGTTATGAGGATAAAACTCAGGTGGTGACAGCACCTTTACCCACTGAGCCCTCTTTGCCAGCCCAGTGCACCCAGCATTTGACATGTGTGCTGCTGGGGCAGGGAGGGGATTCCCACTTCAGGGCCTTATGCTTGCTGCCTGAGCCACCCCCAGGCCCTGTCAACCCTTCTTTTTGGGTAGACTCCAGTGACTTCCATAACCCAGTACTTCATGCTGAGTACTACCAGCAGGAAGCCCCTACAGTGCCTGTGAGGTTTAAGCATCTTGCCTCCCCGGACAAGCATGGTGCTTTGCTTTATTTCTTCGACCCAAACCAACGTGCCTTTGCCCTTGCTTTCCTTTCTGTGTTCTGTGTGCAGATACTGGTGTGGCCAACTCCTTATCATTCTGCTCCTGGATTCAAACTTACCTTCTGAGTGTGGCCTTCTTCCTTGATGCTTACACTTACCCAGAGGCAGTATAGGCATAAGTGTGCAAATGTGTGTCCATAAAAAGGCATGAGATGGGCATCTTTGGCCTACTGACTGTATGTGCCAGCTCCTGCCCACTGGCTGCCTTGTCTCTGGAAGGCTTGTCTCCATCCACAACAGTATTCTCTTCATCCAGACCCATCTCCTTGTGTATAGGATGGACCCCATGCAGACAGGAGCTCAGTTTCCCTTGATGTATGATGTGGAATCAGAAGTGCCTGGTGGACCGCGTGTGCTTCCGGAGAAGAGTCTGCTGTGTGACTGGAGCTGCCAAACCCACTGTGCTTGTCCCTTGCCTCCTGCAGAGCATTGGAAACTGAGTTCAAGGCCCAGTGCTGGGATCACGGAGAGCTGGGATCAGGTTACAGACAAGCTGGCCAGTCAGCCCAGGGAAGAAGTAGCCTAGGAAAGCTGTTCTTAACTCTCCCCAAGGCTGAGCACTGCTGCCCTGCGGGTGGCCCTGGGGTCTGAGCTCTGTGCTCTGGTAGGGACTGAACAACAGGCCCAGCCACAGCCACCGGATGAATAGAGCACAGTTGCTAAGAGCTGTGAGCGGGCTCTGTGGGACTGATTTCCTGTGAACATCGAACAAAGGGCCTTTCATCAAATAGGGACTGGAGAACTGTCCCCACCAACTTGGGGAAGTCTATATCCAATGTTTAGACCTTGATCACAGTCTAATGAGGCTGGGACCACATTCAAGGTAGAGCCCAGCACCAACCAGGGCCACAGGAGAGGGAAGCAGGCAATGTTCTGCACATACGGTGTGCTGGGTGGTTAGTGTCCTTATCCTCTGTGTAAGTGAGAGGAAGGGCTGGACCCACATGCGGGATTCTCTCTCTGTTCTTCATCTTTCTGCTCCTCACCCATGGCTGCTTTTTAATTTAAATCTACTTACTTTTTACTTAGTCTCAGACTAAGCTATGGCATCCAGAAAAATGGCATTAAATGAAGCCCATTTCCCCCAATACACATCCATGATTAAATGAGTAACTATAGGAAAAGTATACAGTTCACTGAAGCCCCTGCCTCTGACTCCGAAGGCCAGGATTTCAGGTGTGCACTAACATATCCAGGCCGCTTATTTGTTTCAGATTTGGGTCCATTTGCATATAGACATAATGAGCTGTCATGGGGATGGGACCCAAGTCTAGGTATGAAGGTCATTTGTGGTCTTCTGACACGTAGCCTGTAGATAAGGGCACATGAGGGTTTCTGTGCATCTGAGTTTTGACTGTGACACATTTCTGGATGCTGGGCGTGGGAGGTTTTAAAATCAGGTCATCATGCACATAGTTATTCTGTAGGGTCTGGGTTTGGGAATTTTAGGTTGTGGGTGTTCCCTTTTGTTTAATGCAGAGCTTTGCTGGACAGGATGTTGGATGGGCTCTGCTGGGAGGTTCTTGTTGGTTCTCTGTGGCCTGCCAGCTTCTGAGCTGAGCCACTTCTGAGCTGACCTCTGCATCCGCCCGTCTGGCGCCTTTTCCTGACCCCTGTTTTCTCTCGGTGCTGTGTCTTTTCTTTCTGCCGGAGTTCCTCACAGTTTGATAACCTCAGGGTGGTGATGCTTCTTTTGTGGTGGCTGACATCTAACAGGCTAGAAGGTGGAGATTTCTAGAAACTTCAGTGACATTAAAGAATCATCAGTCACAGGCCAAACTGGACTCTAAGAGTATGGAAAATATGTCAGTCTCTTAATAGGCTGGAGGCATAAAGTCCTATTGAAGAGGAACATGTGGATGGGAGATATAGTTGCTGATTATCTCTAAGTATGTATGTATGTGTGTATGTGTGTATGTATGTATGTATGTATATTTATAGTCAACTACTCTGACTGGAGTTGTTTTCCCTCCAGGATCTGTAACTGTAATGGGTTTGGTGGTGTTCTTCTTCTTCTTCGAAGATGTATTAGGAGGAGCTTGATCCTCTGTGTGTTAATCCTCGGAGGAGGGAGGGGCTGTTGGTGGAAGAACAAGAGGTGGTGTCTGTTCGATACCTGGTTACTCTTCATGTGAAGATTGTTATAAAAGTACAGGCTGATTTCAGCACCTTGAGGCCCCAGAGCTGTGAGCCAATTAGACTTTCTTCTTCATGAAATTATTTAGCCTCAGGTATTTCATTATTGTGACAGAATAATATTCTTATATAAAAATGTAATGGGGGAATAGAGGAGGAGTTTGGAGGGGAGAGAATGCAGGAAATAGATTTGATCAAAATGTATTCGTGCTTGGAATTGTGAGACAGGAAGAGAGACAGGACGGGAGGTAGGGAGGGAGGGTGAGGAGGGACACCTCATCCTGAGCACCAGGTGAGGGCCAGACAGAAACTACTACCGTAGAAGCCCGTTCAAGTACACACCCATATGAAAGAAATCCAGGTGGAGTTGCTTGTCACCAAGTGAAACTACAAGTGTCAGGACTGGGTTACTTCTAGTGGAGTCACTGGCCAGTGGGGCTTCATGGAAGTCTGTAAATCACTCAGGCTGTTGCCAAGACTATTGGTTGCTCTCCACAAGCTGACTGTGAGGCCTCATCACCGAAGCAACAGTTATATGTCTTATGAATACAAAGAAGTAGAAGGCAGGCTGCTGCCTAATGAGAGCCTTCAGCCCTACTAACTAGTGTTCATGGTACTGGAAGGCACTCTGCACGGCACCAGAGGGAAGAAACTAAACACCAACCAATGCTGATCTACAATGGTGGCCTGTCTTCATGATTCACTGGGCAATAGTGGCACAGAAGTTGTAGGAGTAACCAACCATTATATGACTGGATTTAAAGCCCACAGCACAAGATGGAACTCAGGCTGGACACTGCTCAAGTGCCTATAAGCTTTAGGTTGGATAGGCTATGGGCCTAGGGGAAACCAGTTATTTTTCTGGTAAAGCAATAAAATGATTCCTGTCAACATTATGGAATACTGTATCTTGCTCAGCCATCATCAGAGAAACTTTCTCTTGCAAGTACATGAGAACTAACCCAGAGACCCACGACTGTACAATGTGCAGAAAGTGAGAGGTTTTGGAATACTCAGCTACTCAGTTCTGAGATATCTTCATCAAACCCTCCCTGTTGTGTATAGTTTTTGCTAAGCTCCAGGAAGGGACCATGCTACGAGCCCCTACCCACACAGCTTCCCTTGAATCCACAGATAAAACACACACACACAGAGTTGTTCCTTTTCAACTTGCCTTTTTGGCAAAATTGCTGGGCACTACTATTTCCTGCCTGGAAAAGTGTGCCCTTAATAATATTCTTATCTCTGCACCTTCCACCTGCTCTAATCGTGGCTCAGATACATCTAAGTCCCGGCTAAACACCTCTGACCTATAGGAGCAGCCACAGGCTGCCGCTCCTCTAGAAACCTCACATGGCTGCTTGGGCTGTTCTTTCTCTGGAGCATGGCTAACTCTCCCCCCCCCCCACTTGCATCTGTCTCTTTTCCTCCAGGACCCAGAAATCCTGCCTATTACCTTACATTCAGCAATTGGCCCATGATTTCTTTACTGACAGATCAAGAACCAACTGGGGAACAGAACAGCATCAGAACCATTCCTACACCTCCCTCAGGGATCTCTGTGGAAGGGGAAGCAAAGATGGAAAGATTATAAGAATCAGAGGGGATGGATGACCACAAGAAACCTTTCCACACACAACAGGCGCCATGCACATATGAACTTACGAACTCATAGAGACTGGCAGCATGCACAGGGCCTTCACAGATTCAAGTCAGACGGCTCTGAAGGGAGAGTGAAGGAGTCTCCCATTGCTAACCAAGAAGGTATCTCCTATTGGCATCTTGCAAAAGAAAACTTAGTTTTCCCCAATGGAGTCTCACTGAGAATGTTAATCACACTAAGAGCAGGCCCAATGCTCAGTGATAGATGGCCAACACAGAAGGAACTTACTAATGTTTTTGTAGACCTTTTGTCACACATTCCTTTGTTTGGGCATTTTATGTCTCATTGATCTTTTGCTTATATATTATGGCATCCAATTTTGTGGTTTTTTTGCTTTTTAATGTGTGTGTGTGTTCCCTTTTATCTTTTTTAAAAAATTCTATTTTGTTTGTATTTTCTATTTGTCTATTTGTTTCCCAAAGAGAAAGAGAAAGAGGACTGGAGTTGGGTGGGTGGGGGTGGGGATGTGGGAGACAACAGGGGAGGGGAAATCATGAACAGACTATATTATATGGGAAGAAAAAGAAATGGTGAAATATGAAAATCTGTGAGAGACATGGGTACAGGTGTTCTATTAAGTTCCAAATACACCACTCACATGCTTTTCATGGAATCCTAGTGCTTGATGGGAAGCTTGCTCTCCTCAGGTGATCTGTTTGTAAAGTTAAAGTAAGACAGAGGCTGGCTTTTCAGTGTGGGGGAGGGGTGGGTGCATGTACTGAAGCTGTCCAAGAACAGTTGCCTGCTGTCCGTTCCAGGAGTCTGTTCAGGACCCAGAGCTGAAGGGATCTGGCCGGGGCCAGCTCTCTCCCCGCCCCCCACCCTCAGCTTTGCATACTCGCTGAAAGATTCAGCTGGTGAAGTAGAGACCAATTCATGCAGTAAATTGATGTTCTGGGTTGACATTTGCGCCTCTGCCAAGTTCACAGCTCTTAACTGGGTTTTAGCTGCCCTTTCCAACACAACCCAGTGAGCAGCAAGCCCAGCAGGCTCGGTGGGGCAGGCCCACCCTGTGCTAGAACACCAGGAAATCTGAATCATTAGCCCCTCAGATGACTCTGGGTGGGACTTAACTTTACAAAGAATGATAAAAAGATGTGACCTGTTTGTGGTAATGGACAGTCAACCCTGGAAGATTGTCAGACGAAGATGACCTGGACGGCAACCTGGCTTCTGCTACCTGAGCTATGACCGTGCGTCTTCAGCCTTGCCAGCATGTCTGTTTGTCTGTCCTATCCTGGGCTTGTTTGTAAAATAAAACATGGTTTAATTTTGAATTGTTCTACGTATTGAACAGATTTTTCCACATTGAGCGGTTATCACTTAACATGAAGCATAGCACCTTTCTGTTGCTGTTAGCATTCTGTCTAAGCTCCGCCCCACAATTACCTGGCAATAGCCAGGCGGGCCTGACTCGCTGCAAAAGGGGGCGCTTGCCCCCCCTCACTCGCTTGCTTGCTCTCTTGCTCCTCTCTTGTTCTTCCCCACCCTCTCCTTCCCCACCCTCTCCCCATTCCCTTGCCCCCTCTCTCTCCACATGCTCATCACAGGCCTCTACTCCTCTCCTCTCTCTCTCCCTTTCTCTGCCTCTACTACCCTCCTGACTCCTCTCCCCATGCTCCGAATTAACTCTATTTTATACTATAACATCATGAGTGACTGGTGCCTGAGGGGGAAGGGATGCCTCAGCATGGGTCCACTGAGGCACCCCCTTGCCCCGCACCTCACCATAACTCCATAGAACATATCCCCGCTCTCTTTATCTTTTTTATAAACACATCACTTGACATTAGACGGTTGGGTATACCTTGGGGAGTAGATAGCCTGTCAGCAAGTGGAAAAGGAAGGGAAGAAGGAAATTACATTATCTACACCTCTTAAGCTACTTTAAAAAATTAAGTGTATAGAGTCTGTAATTATTTGAAAATATGAAGCTAAAAATTATAACTATATGACTCTAGCATTACTAGATTTTAGATAAAAACTATAATTTGGATTCATGTGTCTTATGTACACCTAAGTTCACCTTATCATTTCTTTATATAATTCAAAGTTTGATTCTACAAAAACAAAAGCGCAAGCCATGAAATGGCTGTCTGTTGCTTTGAATAAACTTGTCTGGTGGCTAAGCCTCTTGGTGAGTGGGTAACACTCACACAAATGCTCCGGCTGGCCCTGATCGGTCTCAGGTGCAACCATTTAGCCAGAGAGTCATGCGGAGACCTGGGTGAGGAGCTGCTCAGTGAGGTACTTGTGTGGCTCTAGATTTCCTTGGAATGATCGTCCCGTAAATTGACCAAAGGCTTTTCCCACTTACATCAAAGGGAACATAGTCCTTTCCCTCCATTTTCAAAATTATACTTATTTTAGGAGCTGGAGTGGTTAAGATCACTAGTTCCTCTTTCAGAGGAACCAGGTTCAATCCCAGCACCCACATGGTAAGTTACAACTATCTATAACTTCAGTTCTGGGAAATCTGACATCTTCTGCTGGCATCTGTGGGTGAGCACTGAATGCATATGGTACACAGACATATATGCAGGCAGAATGCTTATTATGTATATAAAATAAATCCATATGGGTATTTATTTATTTGTGTGGGCACTGGGTGCGTGTGCTAAGGTCTGTGTCAGAAGTCAGAGGACAACTGTAAGAATTAGATTTTTTTTTTATTCAGCATGTGGGTCTAGGGGCTAGAGCTCTGGTCTTCAGGCTTAGCAAGTGTCCTCACCAGCTGAGCCTTCTTGCTAGTCCCCCACTTCAACTTTCGATACAAAGAAAGGGGTCCCTGAATGAAGTTCTCCCTTGCATAACCTTTAGTTCATTTTTACTGTAACACTTTTCATACAGCATTTGCATTGAATTGATTCAGCCATGCTGAGAACGCTGTTTAAAATGGAACATGCAGTGAACAGGGCCTGGTGACACATACCTGTAGTTGGGTCTCAGGCAGCCGAGACAAGAAGATCATGAGTTCCAAGTTCTGTCTGAGCTACAGAGAAAGTTTGAGGCCAGCTTGGGTAGCATAGTGAGATTCTGTCTTAAAGTCTAAAAGTAAAACAGGTCTTGGGCTATATAGCTCAGTGGTCCTGCTCTTGCTTAGCGTCACAGGGGCTTAGGATCACACTACCACAGATTGAAAAAAGAATGCGGGGGCCACTGAGAGTCACCTCCATCTAAACCTTGTCTGTTTTATTGGCTCCTCAGTATGTTCACTCCAGAATTGAAGGTCTATTGTATCACATGGACCTGTAGAGATGGGTGAATCTGGCCCCTTGTCTGTTTTTTGTTAATAAAGTTTTATTGGCATACACACTTCTCTTTACCATGGCACAGTTACAACATAGACCCTGCACCAAACCACAGTGGGGCCTCCCTGCACCAGAGCAGATGCCTTCTTGACTGTGTATTCCGGTCTGCAGACTCACTAAGCTTTTGTTCTGTCAAGATGAGGCAGAGATGCTCTCCCTTCCAAAACAGACTAGAAATATAATGATTCATTTCTTAGGAAGCATGCTGAGGCTTCCTGTGGGCACTGAATGAATCTCAGGAGTGTGTGTGGGGTGCAGAAAAAGCAGGGTGTTCATAACAAGAGCTACCCATGGGTCTGCCCTTGTGCCTGGGTCTTCGTTTGTACTGAGGTTTGACTGACAGTTCAGAGAGGAGTGTTATTCTCTGTTACCTTAGAAACGGGAAGTCAACACACCAGGCAGGGCCCCTGGGGAAGCACCAAGTTCTGCGTGGAGGCAGAAGATGGAGGCAAAGGGAAACGTAGAAAATGATTAACCATTGTTGCTGTAGATACACCCAGGCTCTGTCTACTGTGCTTTGTCTAAGGAAGCAAGCCACATTGGGCTGGCAAGGTGCTGTTCCATTGAGCTATCTTCCAGCATGGCAGCTGGCAGGGACAGCCCAGTGAGACCCCTACTTCCCATCCCAGTCCCAAATGAACTTTGATGTTTCAGCTCTTACAGTACCTCTTGCCTCCCCTACTTTACCTCACCCCAAAAGTGCTAGTCTCAAAGTTGTTGTTGTTGTTGTTGTTGTTGTTGTTGTTGTTGTTGTTTTTATCCTCCCAGAGCCCTTGATGTTAGATTGGCAGTTGGTCTCCATGGTGCCTAATCTTTTTACATGGATTTTACTCTGGTTTCTGCCTATAGCATGGGGAATGTGCTTGAGTCCAGGCAGGGCAAGCCATGGGTTCTGGAATCCTTGGTATGCGTGTGAGGGTGTGTAGATCTTGCATGTATATTTGTGGAGCACATGTATGTGTGTGATATGTATTTGTGGGGCACACGTATGTACGTGATATGTATTTGTAGAGCCCATGTATGTGCCATGCACTTATTCACCTCATCCACTTCACAGGGATCTCAGTGTTGTACCTTGTTCCCGCTACACCCCACCAGTGTCATACACACAATCTTGTCATGTGAAGGATCCCCTAGGACTTGGGCTTTTGTGTGGCCTTAAGAAGGAAAACTCTCCCACTGTGATATAGGCACTCAAATCCAGCAGCTGTAGGGAGCAACTCAGGTTTGGATTCCTTTTCACCTGTGCCCTGAAAGTCAAGGTGACAGAGCTAGTCTGCTGATGCCACCTGCCAATTAAGACTGCAGCCTGCCACAGCAGGGAGCTCATGATCCCCATTGCATGACCCATTCAGGACATCTGAGTGGACATTTTAAGACTAGAGTGCTGAGGGGAAAATGTCCTTCTCACTGATGCTCCTTCTGCCTGTCAGCTGTGGGTTGTCTGGGCCACAGGCTGAGTTAGCTGTGTCCATCAGCCCCCTCAGGGGACTTCAAGGCCTTGGAGCTTCTGTTTAGCTTCTGTCCTCAGCCTCCAGCTACTGCATAAGTCCAGGTAGGCAGTTGATCACCCTCATGTGATGAGCCCAAGGCATGCACCTCAGTTGTCCCTTCTGACTGTCAGATAGCAACAGCCCTCAGAACTAGTGTCAACCAAGAGGCATTTTCACCAGCTGGCCACCAGCCAATTTTCAGGGTTTCCACGACGGCTCGGCTGGTAAAGTGTTTACCCTGCATGTCATCATCTTAGCTAGGGCTTTTATTGGTGTGATAAACACCATGACCAAAGTACATTGGAGAGGAAAGGGTTTATTTAGCGTACAGTTCTTCTACACATTCCAACACTGAGTGACTTCAGGGCAGGGACTCAAACAGGACAGGAACCTGAAGGCAGACACTGAAGCAGAGGCCATGAAGGAGCGCTCGCTGCTTACGGGCTTGGTTTGCTTTCTTGTACACCCCAGGGCCACCAGCCCAGGCATGGCACTATCCACAGTGAGCCAAACCCTTCCACATCAATGCTCTATTAAGGAAATGCTCCTCAGGCTTGCCCACAGGTCACTCTAATGGAGGTATTTTCTCAATTTTGGTTCTTTCTCCTCAGATGAATTTAGAATGTGTCAAGTTGACAACAAACAAACAAACAAACAAACAAAACAACCAGGACACATGAGGACATAGGTAACAGTTGAGGCTGACTTCTGGCTTCCACAGGCATTCATATATACATTCATATGTACTTACGTGAATATACACACACGAGTATACATACATATATATATATATATATATATATATACACATATATATATACACACACACACAAACCAGGTACAAACAGATGTATATATACTATATACACATTTTTTGTTTTTAGTTTGCATTTATTTTTGTTTTTGTTTTTGTTTTTCGAGACAGGGTTGCTCTGTACAGCCCTGGCTGTCCTGGAACTCACTCTGTAGACCAGGCTGGCCTCAAACTCAGAAATCTGCCTGCCTCTGTCTCCTGAGTGCTGGGATTACAGGCGTGCGCCACCACTGCCTGGCTAGTTGCATTTCTATTACTATGGTTAAACACCTTGACCCAAAACAACTTGAGGATGAAGGGTTTATTTCAGTGTACCCACCCTGATTATGGTCCTTCAGGAATGGAAGTCAGGGCAGGAACCAGGGTAGGAACCTAGAGGTTGGAACTGAAGCAGATGGCATGGAGTATCAGTGCTTACTGGCTTTCTCCCCTTGGCTTGCTCAACTTGCTTCCTTATATAGACCTCCAGACCATCTGCCAAGGAGCCGCCTTATCCACAGGGAGCTGGGCACTCATGGCAGCCATTAATCAAGAAAAATTGTAACAAGCTTGCTCATAGGCCAATCTGATGGGATCATTTTTTTTTCAAATGAGGGACCCTCTTCCTAAATGACTCAAACATGTGTCAAGTTGACATAAAACTAGCCAACACACACATACACATGTGAACACACACACACATATGCACATGCAAACACATAGAAATATACACACATACACAGACACACATATATATATGTACATGCACAAATACATACAGAAATACAGAAATGTACACACATATACAAACATACAAACACACAGACACAGATATACACATGTAAGTACACACACATACATACAGAGACATGGCATTTTTCGCCCATTTGGCATTGCGAGGCCTCATTATCATGGTCAGGGCATTTCTTCAAAACCTTCCATCAGCCTTGTGTTCACCAAGCACAACCACAGGGTGCCGAGCAAGCAGGGCTTTCATGGCTGGGCATTTCAAGCAGCCCAACGTGATCACACCAGAATGCCTCTGCGGGAAAAACAATATAATTCAACTTAGCGATAACATAATTAATTAGGAAGCAAATTGCATTAAGTAGCTCCTTATTTTGATGGCACTCTATCAAGAACTTAGCAGCACCGGGGCCGCCATGCTCTCTTTCAGACCTGCTCATAGCACCCGTAACAGCAGCTCATGTTTCTGGGACAACTTAGCGCTGTAGGGTCAGGGTCAGGGCTTATTCATGTCTGATCTTGCATAAACTTTACAACATGCCTGTGAAGTGACATATGACATGTCTTCTACGGGTGCATGTTGAATAGGTGACCCTAGGTCCATCACTCCCTAGGGGCTGGAAATAGTGGTTTAGATCCAGGCATGTGGGCACGGGCTCCTCTTCTTTACTGAAGAAGGCACTGCTTTTCCTTGGTAGAGCTTGGTATCAGTCTCTTGAAGAAGCACATTGAAGCTTTTAACCGTAGTGAAGTGGATGATATCTGTGCAGATTACATTCAAGAACTGTGTAGTCCAGCTCAAGGAAGTCGATGCAACACTCAACAAAACATAAGAATACAGATGAACACATGACCATTACTTAACACCATTAGCACACATGGAATAAAAATTAAGACTACAATAAGCACGTAGAGATGTCTCAGAGGGCGAAGAGTGCTTCTCGCTCTTTCAGAGGTCCCACGTTGGTTTCCTACTCCCACACTAGGCGTTTACAACCACCTCTAACTCTGGCTCCAGGGTTTTCCACACCCCTTCCTGGTTTACCTGAGTACCCCCTAGCTCATATGTGAGCTACATAAAACATAAAGAGGTTTTTAAAGAAAAAAAAGAACTGTGTAGTCATATTACAAAACAAAAGCGTCTCCCTGGCTGGAAAGATGGTTGAGTGAAGGATCCTAGCACTAACATTAAAATATGAGTGCGGTCTCATACCTGCCTGTAAGTGCTGTTGTTGAAGACAGAGACAGGAGGATCACGAGGGCTTGCTGGATGCCAGCCTAGCTCCAGCTTCAGCGAGAGAACCCTTATCGAGGGAGTCAGTGATGAAGGACACCCACATCCTCCTCTGGCTTCCGTGCATGCACACAGGGCATGCGCAGCAGTACAGTGGGGCTCGAGTCTTTGTTTCTGTATGGGACTATGAACTCAGGAGCCACGGTGACAGGGACTGTGTTGTCGGGGGTCATTAGCTTCTGTGGTAGAATTTAAAGCATAACACTGCTTCTTGCAAATACCATACAGCCCACCAGGACTGCCTTGAGGCATCCTTTCTGTGTCTGGGCTGGGTGGCATTAGTTTCCTGTCTGTAGCATACACTCTACCTTACACAAAGCCTTTGTTTTCTTTGGCGAATGTTTTCATGTTGTCCAGTATACCCCGTAACGTGCTAGGGAACTGAGAATGCCCTTGAACGTCTGATCTTCCTGCCTCCACCTCCCAAGTAGTAGGATTATAGGCACACTGCACCATTGTACCTAATTTATGCTGTGCTGGGGATGAAGCTTAGGGTGTCCTGTGAGGCAAACACTGCCAACTGAGCCACACCACTGCCCCTCCCCACCCCCTTTCAGGAGCAACTGTTAAAACTAGTTAAATCAGTGTGGTACAGTGGGCGATTCTTCTCAAACCCTCTTCACGCCATCCTGTCTATTAAGAAATTCCACTAGGATGGTGGCTGTGGTTCAGAGTCAATGCCACACACATCACTGCTAATGTGCTACTGTAGGGAGTGACCTTGTGGGACGCTGGGGCTGAATCGGACCTAAGCTGCTGGGCCTCGCAATTCTTTGGTCACGTGTGAAATCTGGTTCCCTTCTTACCTTCTATTTGCTGGGCTTTTTCACACCCCCTTCTTTTCTGCTTTCCAGTAAAGTCCAAAATAGAATGAAATTGCAAGTTGGTGTTGACCTGTGACTCTTTCTAGCCCGGAAGGAGTTGACTTTGGCACCCTTTGGCTGTTCTGGGCTCTTTCTGTTCAGTTTTAGGCGGCGACTCTAAGGAAGGTCTTTGTAATTTGTGTCTCTTTTCTCCGACTAAGGCTTTCTGCACTTCTGATAGGTGTCATTGTGGGCAGATGCCTTGGCCTGGTTTCTGAAGCCCAATTTGGTTCTCACTGCTGTCTAAATCGGGTGTCTGAAAACCACAGGAAGCCGCCTTATTCTGCTCGCGGCTGAACGCCATCTCACACACGCTACCGTGGTCTTGGCCACTGGGTTTGGAAAAAACCTCGGCAGTTTTCCAGGTGAGAGCTGCACACCGAGTAACTCCTTAGCGAATGCCCATGTGCTCGTATGAACACCCAGCAGAAAACCTGAGCCCTGTGCCTGACCTAGGATGCTGCTGCTTCAGGGCTTAGAACAAACTTCAGAAACTGGGATTGCATTGCTCCTGGAGCTCTGGGTAGAATAATCCCTTGAGAACTTGGAGTATACTTAAGATACAATGTCCATGAGTACTTACTGAGTACATGTCACTGTGGTTAGGAGGCAGTGTGAGTGTGTGTGTGTGTGTGTGTGTGTGTGTGTGTGATTGTGGGGAGAGCCAGGTGGGGGTTGCCGGGTATCTTGCTCCCAACCTTATTTTTTGAGGCAGGGTCTCTCTGGAGCCCACTCTTTCAGCCAGATTAGCTGGGCAGTGAGCCCCATAGTCTTGCCTCTGCCCCTCTATGCCTAGGATTATAGTCACAGGCTACTCAGAGGCTTTTCACATCGGTGCTGGGGATCAAAGCCAGGTCCTCATGCATGGATAGAAAGCATTTAACTCTCTGAGCACCTCCCCAGCTGAGGCGAAGATAGAATTAAAACCAGTATCTCACAGGCACCTTAAAAGAAAGCTGTACTGTCCCCCATGTCAGGGAGCTGGAGACTGAGGCGCTAGTTCAGGGCATGAGATCTGAAGTGACAGGAAGAAATCACGCCCGGTTCCATGCACCTTCTGGAAGATCACTCAGCTCAGGAAGCTCAGGTCACATGGTGCTCAATGACCTGAGACCCTTGACCCCACAGATTAGTGTCAGGGGATTTGGGTATCTGCCTCTTTGCCTTCCCAGATGAGCACGGTGCTCTCCAGATGCTCGCTGCCTTCTCAACCTGATTTTCCTCATTTCTGCTGCTCCCAGGTTTTCTAGGCCCCAGTGGTGTTTGGGTGGCGAATGATAGAGATCAACGTGGTCGCTTCAGGTCCCTCAGAGTAAAACTCCTAGAGAATCCACAGAAACTCCGGTAGAGTCCTCAGAGAGAGCAAATGCTGTTCTCTGGCTCACACAGCCACGAGTTACCTCAAGAGCTGTGGAGAGTTTGGAGATCTTTAAGATGCAGTGCTAAAGAGTGGAGGCTGCTTCGCCTGATACTTTATCCTCATGGGTGCCAGGATTGCCCTCTAGCACTTAGTAGGTGCTCAGTAAGTGTTTGCTGGCTGTGTGCTGAGCTCACAAATAGGAGCTAACTTCAAGTGGCCGTGCTCCTGTGTATGGCTATGGTTACAAGTACAAAGAAGGCAGAGAGTTGCAACAGTAGTTTCTATTACTCTATTTCTGGCTTGTGTTATGCCCCTGGGGCTCCAGGTTTGGCCTCTGCTGGCTTCACGCCCACTTCTCAGCCGCTATAGATGACGCTATAGAGCCTACTTGTTCTGGTCTAGCCTGAGTACCTCCTGGCTCATAGGCCCCAACTGTAAATGGATGTCTTTGAGAAGTTGCATCAGCTGTCCTGGCTGCCCGCGGCAGCTGAGGCCCTCAGAGGAAGATTCCAGAAGCCAGGTTGGCTTCTGTCCTCTTGAATTCCAACTCCCCAGGGCTCCCAGTGGGTGAGAACAAGGGATAACTGTGACAGAGCCCTGCGCCTCTGGGTGGGGTGTGTAGCGGATGGAAAGTCAGCCGCCCGGGCCTCGTGGCTCACTTTATAAAGTGGCTTCTGAAGCCCTTCTCCCGCCACCGGGTCTTGGCAGCCACATGGAATCCCAAGAACTGAGCGAGCCTTGTGTCTGCTGGGAGGAAAGATGTGAAAATGAGGGCTGGAGCGGACACAGGGCTCCAATGCCAGGAGAAACAGGGCACGGTGTTGTGTGCAGGGGGCTGAGCTGACAAGAACCACATTCAGTGCGAGCAGGAGCTGGCTCAGCTGTGGAGGCCTCCCAAGCACAGGGCGACATTGATCTTAGAGGTGTCTGCGGTGTGTAGAAGGGACGCAGGAGGTGAAGCTGTCTACGCAGGCAGGGGGATTCTGCACACTGGCTTTCCAATCTGGTGGTGATATCGGCTTTGGTATTGTGTGAATGGGGTCCTCAGAAGTGTGCAAAAGGGTAGCTTGTCTGAAGATGGGCTCAGAGGCTTGGATGTGTGCATTTTTATGCCTCTTTCTTTCTGAGACAGGAGTCTCATGTAGCTGAAGTTGGCTTCAAACCTCCTTCTATCTATCTAAGCTGGGATTACAGTGGTACACCATATGTCTGTTCTTTGTGGTGCGAGGGCTGCATGGAATTGAACTCAGGGCTCCATGCATGATAGATAGGTGTTCTCCATTCTCCGCACTGAGCCACAATCCTACCTGCGCCCTTTTGTAGCTCTAGGCTGCCTTTGCATGGCTGTGTGGGCAGGGTATTCTTTGTGTGCAAGTTCCCACACGCTGGAGCGTGTGCTAAGGATGTTCCTGAGATGGGCAGGCTGCCCAGACTTCAAGCATGACTTCACCAGTTGGTTATCATATAACTCTGAGGGAGCAGCGTGGCTGTAGCCAGCCTTGATGTTCTCCCCATGTGGAATGGGTGGGCACCACACAGGATAGGACAAGTGTTTCACTAAGGCGGAGCCTGGAGCCGGGCGAGCTGGTGGTTAGTTCCCTTCTGATGCTCGGATGCTGTGCTGTGTGTGCACACCCCAGAAGTGTGCAAACAAGAAGCTATGTGGGCTGCCTGTCAGGTTGACACCTGTGACAAGGAGTATGACATCTTTTCCCCTTCCCTTCTAAGTGAAAGCACCGTTACGCTTTGCTCTGGTGGGAGGGAAGCCGAAGCCTGAGAGCCTTTGCCTGCTGAAGGGACTGCCCGGCTTGTCTTCTCCCCAGCTCCAGGGATGGGGTGGGGTAGAGGGGTCTGTCCTTTCCCAAGTCCCCTGTGTGGATTTTGTCTCACATGTGTTTGTCATGCTATCTGAGTCCCCAGTCATCCCACCTCCTACACACACATACACAGGTAGAAATACATATAAGCTCACACAGGAACACACACATAAGAATATACATGTATATAGAAGTACACATATAATCACACACACAAGTACATAAACATATATACAAGTGCACGTATAATCACATGCTGTACCCAAATATCTCTCTGTCTCTCTGTCTCTCTGTCTCTCTCTGTCTCTCTGTCTCTGTCTCTGTCTCTCTCTGTCTCTCTGTCTCTCCGTCTCTTCTCTCTGTCTCTCTCTCTGTCTCTGTCTCTGTCTCTGTCTCTCTCTCTCTCTCTCTGATGTTATAAGATACTCGAGATTGTATCTGAAGACAAAGGGCTATCTCATGTAACCCCCCAGCAGTGTTCCAGCAGCATCTGTCCTAGCGTGTCACCTTCAGAACCTCTTCAGTCCTTAGGTTCTCCCTCTCTGAGCATCACCTTCTTGGAGCCTGGTAGTGGCTACTCTGTCTTTCCCACAGGAGGCACCTAATGCATGCTGGGAGACCAACTCGAGGGATCACCACCAGCCCCTCGGATGCTGGGGCTGAGCTCACAGGGCTCTCTCTAGGGCGCACTGTGCATGTCCCACCCCGTGTACCTTGTAGCTTCAACACGTCACCTCTCTACACGGGAGTGACATTTTCTAGCAACACTCCCTCCCGATGGACACCCTCCAGTTGGAAGCCCCCATCTTCCCTTTCATTTCTTATTTCCTCATGTTGAACCATCCAGTAAAGTGTCAAAATGAAACCCACTGTTTGGTATGATACTTTTAACAATCAATCATGGGGGGGGGAGGGGGGACAGCCATTCATTTGTTTGTTTGTTTTTTTGGTTTTTCGAGACAGGGTTTCTCTGTGTAGTCCTGGCTGTCCTGGAACTCACTCTGTAGACCAGGCTGGCCTCGAACTCAGAAATCCGCCTGCCTCTGCCTCCCAAGTGCTGGGATTACAGGCGTGCGCCACCATGCCCGGCTCACACACAGCCATTCATGACCACAATTCTAACCAACTGCAGTTTCCACGCCTCCGTGGTCTATATCCATTGTTTTAAAAAGGTTTACATTTTGTTAACACTTTAAAACCAAAAACATACCTATGGGTTGAACGTACATGGTATATGCCTATAATCCCAGAACAGGGGAGGCAGAGGAAAAATTCAAGGACACCAGGGCTATATAAAGACAGTTCTACTCTCAAGGGACAACCCCTCCCCCAAAAGAAAATTATACACCTAAAGTGTGTTTAGGATTCATTTTCACTGCTGCATATTTTATTGAGTTCCTGTCCCTCAATTAACATCTCAGTTCCCCAATTATGAACATTTAGATTTCTGTTGCCACTGTAAAGAAATAATGCTGTAAACATCTTTGAACACATGGCCTTTTAATTGTATTTTCTCAATGTGTCGCTGCCTCAGTGTTTTCAAGCCTGATATAAAGGAGTCAGCCTTGCTAAGGCACTTGATGTAATAATGACACCCCAGGACCACAGTAATCATAACTCCCGTAGCTGCTACACCTTTACGGGCCAGGTAGGCAGGCGTTATCTTTCCCTAGTGCCTTCCAGAGAGTCTCATAGTTACTCCCCCAATCCCTGGAGTTGAGATGGTCCCAGTTACATGTTCCAGATGCAGGATGGGAAATACGGAGTGGCTAAGGACCTGGTTGGGAACACAAGAGAGGGAGGTTAAAGGAAGCAGTTCAGAGTTGCTCATCCAGCTGGGCCTCCAGACCTCCGGCTCCCCCTGGAGACTTAGGCCCCAGGGAGCTGCCAGGAAGCCCCCTACTTCACGGAGATAGCCCAGCTCCATGTTGGGACACCCCAGACACCCCAAGGCTCCATGGCGGGGGCTGCAGAGCTGGTCTCTTGCCTGCTCCTTTCCGACATCTTCCCTTCTCCATGGCCCCAGATTCCCAGGCATCAAGTCCAACGCAGGGAGCAAGGCGTGCAGTTTGCTGACGGGATGTCTGACGTGGCTCCAGACACTCTCTTCACTTTCCACACTTGTCCTTCTGCCCTGAGGGCCTGAGGTGGAGGACGATACGTGTCAGGAGAGAGCTTAGACTGTGACCTCCCTTGTGTGTCCTTTAGTGAGGACCGGTTAACTAAATGGCAGATCTCAGTGAAGTTTGTGGCCAGACTCTTAATGCCTCATGCATAAAACAGTGCTTCTGGGTATTTTTTCCCTCTTAACCCAGGAATTGTTTGTTTTATCTCTGGCGGTGTGTATTTATTATATCAGAAACAGAAGACATTGATCTGAGATGAAAAGAAAAAAAACAAAAAACAAAAAAAACGTGGTTTCCAAAGAGACTGTCAGTGGCTTAAAATTAATCAAGGCACAGGTGTGGATGGTGGGGGGAGAAGGGGACAGGGGTGTACTCGGTGGTGATTAAATCTCGGCCATTTGGCTATGGGGACAGCACCACTTTTAGAAGCAGGTTAAGGGGATGAAAATCTGAATTGGCATATCTATAAACGAGTTATTACTTCAGCCGCGGGATAATTTGTTGAGAAAATGCCATTATTTTCCCAATCTAGGTCCCCGGGAGAGCGTGGCTGGCACAGGGCTGACTACCGCCCTTGCATGCTGATGTCCAGGCAGTGTCTCGAGCAGAACTCACTTCAGGTTAAAGCCTGTTTGTTCTGTTGAGTTTTCTTTTTCCCACAGTGTGATAAAAAGGGGGGCAGAACTCCCCTGTAGCTCTCCACAGTGTGATTAAAAGGGGGCAGAGCTCCCCTGTAGCTCTCACGCCAGGCTCCTGAGCAGGAGCCACTGCTCCTGGCTCTCAAGATCTGGTGTCTTTAGAGACTGGTGACTCCACTCTGTCCCAAAGGGAAGAGGACAGGCTGGATCTTGAATCTTCGTGGGGAGGGAGTTCTGAGGTGCTGTTAATCCTCAGCCCACTGTGATCATGAAGAAAGAATCTGCTACGGGCAAAATCGTGTCTTTGCTCCCAAATTCACTCACACAAGGAAATCAGAGCCTTGAGTTTGTCAGAACTCAAAAACTGTTTCAGAAAAAGCGAGTGGTGGCAGTGGGGCGGGGGCTCATGCTGGAGAGAGGGATGTATCAGTTTCTTACTGCTGGGGTGGATACTGGCCAGAAGTACCTGAGGAGGGAGGCGGGAGGGAGGGTTTATTTTGACTCTTGGTTTGAAGGGATACAGTTATTCATGGCAGAGAGACAGGGCTATGAATCCATGATGGCAGAGGCCTATGCTGGCCTGGTCACGTCCTGGTCCCCCAAAAGCAGAGAGACTGGGGCTGGGATAAGGGCAGGTTTGTAGTATTCCCCTTCCTTCAGAGAGTCCCCACTTCCTAAAACAGCACCATGAGCTGGGGACAAAGTGTGCAGACAGTGGAGTCTGTTAAGGATGTTTCGAGCTAAATCCCTTATAATGGCCCCTAAACGTGTGGGACTGGTATCACTGTACAAAGAGGCCCTCACACGGACATACAGACTGAATGCGGTTGGAAGGTGAGGGTAGGATGTTGTTGGTCTGCCACAGATTTCAGGGGCTCCTCTGCCCGTCCCTCTGTCTTTGGAGAGAGCAAGCAGTCAGGAATGGCACACCTGTCGAAGAGCCATGGTCATATTGCCGGAAAACGTTCTGAAGATGTGAAAACGTTACAGAGTTGGATTTGGCCCAAGCATTGTTGGCTTCCTAACATAGATACCTCGTGCACTCATTATCTCAATCCCCTGAACCCCGCCCACTATGTGTACATCTAAGACCAAACACACTTATTGAGTGCTTGCTGTATGTCCCAGCTGATCTAAGCTTTCAGCCTGCTGTCCTTGGTGGAGAGAGGAGAGAGGAGAAGACAGACTTGGCTCCGTCACAGCCTCATCTCCTCCCATGGGAGAATTGATGCCAGGCGGGAAGGGACGTGGGGGAGGGACCTTCTCTGGTCTTGCAAGGGCTGGTTTTTGAGCAGCTGGTTCTCCCAGCAGTCCTCACTCTGACAGGCCCCATGAATGACTCTGATCTCTGCTGTGCCTTGTGAACCAGTCCAGCGGTACTTGGGTGGTTGGGCTTTACCTGGACTTGGTTGTCAATGGACGTGTGAGAGAGACCAATGGGGCGGCATGATCTGGCCCTATCCCTGAAGGCTTTCTGGAGAATCTTTTGTTGATTTGGTAAATTATTCTTATTTTGAAAGTGGTCAGAAGTAGCACTGTGTTTGATGACAGTGTCCCTGAGGGAACTTGCTGGCCGTGAATCTACTGGTGATACGTCTGTGTTAGGAGGTTGCCTGCAGGGGCTGGAGAAATGGGCCAGTGGTTAAGAGCACTTGCACATGCCCAGTGGTGGTGGCACATGCCTTTAATCCCAACACTTGGGAGGCAGAGACAGGTCCATTTCTATGAGTTCTGAGGCCAACCTCACCTAGAGAGTGAGTTCGGGGCTCTCCAGGGCTACACAGAGGGCAAAAAAGCACTTGTTACTTTTTGTAAAAGAACAAAGGTAAGTTACCAGCACCACATAACAGTTCACAACTATCTGTGGCTCCAACATTCTCTTTTGGACTTTTTAGGTAGGTGTGTGTGTGTGTGTGTGTGTGTGTGTGTGTGTGTTGACCTTTTACCTACTAACTGGCCTAGAGAATGCTGTGCTGGGATTTGAATCTAGACAGTCTAGGTTTTTGTTTAGGACACTCGCCCTGGTACTCTGAGTACTGCCTTACCTCATCGATTCTTTGGTGATTAGACATTTTGGCTCTGGGGTGTTGACCACACTGGCTCATGTCACAGGAAGTCACTAGGTTGGAGATGACATTCAGTTTAGTTCTTCAGCCCCTTGTCTCTCTGCTGGCATGACTCAGTCATACTGGCTTCTCTGAGAACATAAGAGGGACATCTGACAGCCCAGGTCTGGTGGCCCTTTTGAATATAGCCCCTGCCTCCCATGGAGAAGATTCCACAGAAGCCAGGGTAGCCAGGAGCCATGCCTTGTGACCAAAGGCTTGGGGCTTTCTCCCTTAACAATTGGGATTGACCCAACAAGCCGACTAGCTGGGCACACCCTTCAGGTTCTTTTCCAAGCTAAGATTCATAATTTCCAATACCTATGAGCTAAGAATTTTCCAAAGCTTCTGTGGGAGCTCCATTACACTCAGCTGGTCCATCAGCTCTCTCTCTCCTCGTCCTGTACTGTATCAGCCCTCAGGAGGAACCAAGCCTTCTCTTCGGGGCCTTGCTTAGGGGTCTCAGATAAACACCCACTTCACTTTACCTCTCGCAAACCACAAGATCATCCACGCAATCTGGACAAGTTCTCTGCCACTTCAATAAAAAGGGCTGTTGATGGTTAGTTTTAAATTTCAACTTGCCACAGCCTAGACTCTCCTGGGAAGAGAGTCTCAACCAAGGAACTGTCTGGACCAGGCTGGTCTGTGGGCACATCTATTGGGGAATCTCTTGGTGTTAATTGAACCAGCCCACTGTGGGCATCCCCATTCCCAAGGCTGGCGCGTGAACTGCATTAGATTGAGGAAAGCTAGCAAGCATAGGCAGGGGCGGCGAGCCTGCAGCGCGGGCAAACTTGTTTCACTCTGGCCTCCACTGTGGATGTGATGTGCCTCACTTCTCGAGTTCCCACCTTGACTCCCCACAGTAATGGACCGTAACTTGGAACTGTGAATTAAAATAAGCCATTTTCTCCCTCAAGGTGCCTTTTGGTCAGGGTATTGTATCAAGGCAGCAGAAAGAGAACTTGTGCAGGTTGCTTCTCCTTTGTCTAAGAGTACATTACACATGGCTGTTCCTGGACTAGTTAGAACGGTCCCTATGTAAGCCAGCGTTCTCTGCTTGTCTTTATTTACTTATGCATTAGCAGGAGGCTGGAAACCTTCCTGAGCCCTTGCCAGTGTCGACCTCAGAACCGTCTGAATGGCAGTGCACGCCTGTTCTAGCATGTCCTCAGCCTTTGGCCAGTGTCATGCCAGAGTCCCTCAACATCACACCACCCGCTACGGCAGCCCCCCACTTCTGAGTTCCCACCTCTCACAATGCTCTCACGGGTTTCTAGTGATATTAAACCAAAAATATGTATTTCCCAACTTTGTGGAGTTTGGGAAGTTGGGTCACAGCACCATCGGACATGGCCTGTGGTGAGGGGCCATGGCTGGACCTCTACGCAACTATCTTCTTATTGCGTCTTCCTTTGGCCAAGAGGGTGGTCATCTCATTACATCTTGTCAGGTCTCCACCTTTACGACTTAGTGACTTTCTAGAGGTGAATTTTCAAATTGTTTGTGATAAAGGGGAGACCCTTAACCTGTGTCTGTATGGGTTAAAGAACAGTATCAACCCTGCCTTTGCCCCTTAGGCAAACCTCTTCACACCCCCGCTTCATTTATGTATTGTTTTCTTTTCCTCTTCCCTTTCCCTTCTCTCTGTTAATACCTCACTGTGTAGCCCAGGTTAACTTCTAACTTGTGATCCTTCCTCAACTTTGAAGTCCCGAGGTTGCAGTCATGAGCCACCACATTAACTTAGGCCTCTATTTAGCTGTGTGGTGGAATGCAGTGGGTTGGATGTAGCAGGTAGAATACGTACTTATTTGACTCTTGTGGGGCTGATATAAGCAATCCCATAAGCCCCGCGGTAGAGCTTGGACACAGGGCGCAGCATGCAGCAAAGCTGATGGATTGCAATTATTGCTTTGGTCCTGGCCACACCAGCACAAAGTGACACAGCAGCTGCCAGTTAGACGCTACTGCTGAGAACACTTGAATTGTTCTTACCATATGAGCTATTTCATTTCAAATTTTCTTCCAATTAAATTGGAATCTAAATTAATTGATTTGTTGGATAATATTTAAGATAAGTTTAGGACAGTGTGAGCCTGAGAAGTTAGTTATTAATTTGCTCTATTTCTGACAAGGGTTTAGCATCTGAACTGAGATAGACTGTTACAGAGCTCACACAGACCTGTGTCCTTTGTGTCTATTTATTTATTTGTATGTGCCATGGCTGTGATGTGGCTACTAATTATCAGGTCATTTAACAAATATTCCTGAGAGCCAGTTTGTTAAGAGAGGAAACCCCAACAGTAGAGAACTTTAAAATGGTAAGTTGGAGCAAAGTGTGGTGGAGTGTGTCTATAACCCCAATACTATGGAGGTCTGTCTAGACAGGAAGATCACAAGTTCTCCTGTCCTAGAAAGTGAGACTCGGGCAAAAGATAACAACTTTTTAAATGTTGAAATATGTAGTGAGTGTTGGGTGTGGGCTGAGTCAAAGCTGGTGTGCTGGGGCGTGTGGGTGTTGGTGTGGTTGAGGAGGCGTGTGTATGCGTGACCCACCTGGGAGGTAGGGTTTGGCTGGAGATCCTGATGACCAGAGAACCGTGATAAAAGACAGAAAAACCTTCCGAGCAGAGAGGAAAGGCCTTGGGACTTCAGAGATAATGGAATAATCTAGAAATAGAAGGATGCCAGTTCTGAAACCTAGAGGACAAAAGGAGAGTGGGAGATGGACTTAGGAGGCACACACTGTGAGGTCCTCTGGTCCCAGGAGAAATTCAGATTTTATTTCTAGTAAGATGGAAGCCCCAGTGGCATGCGGCTCCAGAGCTATTCAAGCTTTTGGCATTGTGACAGGACTTTGCCATCTGCAAGGTTTACGCCAGAGACCTTACAAATGAACTACAAAAAAAAAAAAAAAAAAAAAAAAAAAAAAAAAAAAAAAAAAAAAACTCACCCCATCCCTTCAGATAAACAAATTTCACAATATTTTAGGCAAATGGATGAGTTTGTGTTGGGCTGCATTCACAGCTGTCTCTGGGCATGTGCTGTCTGGGGCCACAGATGTGCTATCCGTGGGTACCCTCTTGTGTGTTCAGATGCTTACAATGCTACAAAAGGTCCCTCTGGGCACTGGGAGGAAATGCATCCATGACCAGCAAAACCATGAGTTGAACTAGCCACTGATGGCCAAGTTTATAAGGAAATTTGGACACTTGATGAGGACTTTGTTGGATTGCCCAGTGAACTAGAGATGGATTGGCTCTGGGAGGGTTCACAGGAAGAGAGATATCAAAAGTCATTCCTGCGCTGGGCATGTGGTTCAGTGGGTAGTGTCTGCCTAGCATATATGAAGCTCTCTCTCTGCATTCAATCCACAGCACCAAAGAAAACAGGTATGTTAGTAAACCTCTGTAATCCTAGTATTCAAGAAGTGGAGGCAGGAGGATCAGGGGTTAAAGGTCATCTGTGGCTATATGACCAGTCTGAGACTATTCTTGGCTACATGAGAACCTGTCAAGCAAACCAAACCAACCTCCCTCCCTTCTGCAGGTGGGAGACAAGCACTGAATGGCTGGTGTCCCTGTGAGCTCTCACAAGTCTTCCATCTGTATTTCCTTCTTTGGTCCCTGATCTGTCACTCTTGTGGGAGCTGGTGTGAGTCCAGGTAGCCAAGGGCTCATAGGAGGGAGCCTATTTGGACATGGGCTCTTTGTTCTTTGTTGGCTTGCAGTCTGGCTTTTCTTTCTACAACTCCTCTCCTTGTGGATCTACTTCCTGCTGCTGGTGACCATGCTGGGATTACAAACAGATCTCTCCAACCCAGAGCTGACATCCCTGGTTGGGATGCCAAAGAAGTGAAGGAGGTGAATGATTATTTAATTGTATGCAAATGAGAAATGGTGATTTCCACCTACAAAGGGCCAGAACCAGGGTCCCCTGAGAGCAACACCTGAGCGGGCTACTTCCTGACTTAAGGCACTTCGTGAATTAGTACTTGACTAAAAATACCTCAAGA
This sequence comes from Apodemus agrarius, assembly GCA_964023405.1. Classification (NCBI taxonomy): domain Eukaryota; kingdom Metazoa; phylum Chordata; class Mammalia; order Rodentia; family Muridae; genus Apodemus; species Apodemus agrarius. The sequence goes on from OZ030005.1 coordinate 110,627,453, forward strand.
GCTTGTGGCGGCTTAAAGAGCTGTCACTAAATTGAAAACAGGTTTGTGAGCAGCTGATTATAGGAGGATTAGAAGTTGGTGGGGAGTCCCCCACTGTGTTTTAACTCCTGGCTCACCATCCGCCTCAGATCCCATCACCTTTAATACACCGCTGGATCATAGCTTGCTTTTCTTTCTTTCTTTCTTTCTTTCTTTCTTTCTTTCTTTCTTCCTTCTTCCTTCCTTCCTTCCTTCCTTCCTTCCTTCCTTTCTTTCTTTCTTTCTCTCTCTCTCTTTCTTTTCCTTCCTTCCTTCCTTCCTTCCTTCCTTCCTTCCTCCCTCCCTCCCTTTCTTTCTTTCTTTCTTTCTTTCTTTCTTTCTTTTTTTTTTTGCTTGTTTTTTTTTCCAGACAGGGTTTCTCTGTGTAGCCCTGGCCCTGGCTGTCCTGGAACTCACTCTGTAGACCAGGTTTTTAACAATTTTTTTGTTATAGCTTGCTTTTCTTTCTTCGAAAGTAATTCTGCATGTGTATGCACATGGAGGCCGGGTGTGGACTTCAGATGCCTTCCTCAGTAGTTCTCTACTGCAGTATTTGAGGCAGGGTCTCTAACTGAACATGAAGTGCCCCAATTTGTTTATAATGGTTGACCAGAGGACTCTAGGGATCAATCTGTCTCTGCCTCCCCCGGCTATGGCCACAGATACAAGTTAGATAACCCCATCTAACCTGTATTTCTCTCTCTCTCTCTCTCTCTCTCTCTCTCTCTCTCTCTCTCTCTCTCTCTCAGATCTGTTTGTTTTATTTCATGTCTGTGACTCTTTGCCTGCGTGTATATATGTGTTTCATGTGTGTGCATAGCCTTTGGTGGCCAGAGGGCTGAGTTGGATTCCTCTGAAACCAGAGTTGCAGACGGCAGTTGGGAGATATCTGATGTGGGTGCTGGGAGTCAAGCCTAGGTCCCTTGGAAGCATAGTGAGTCCTCTTAGTGAGTCCTCTTAAGCACTGAGCCATCTCCCCAGACCCCTTGCGTTTCTCTTTTAAGTTATCCATGACCAGAAAGCATGTTGCATGCATCCTAAGCTTGAGCAGAGGGGTTGTGAAAATGTCCTAGGCTGGATTAGGCAGGAAGCTTGGTGTGTCAGCAGCAGCCTCTCGGGCTTACCTGTAGGAACACAGACTTTCACAGGACAGTGATGGGACGTTGCTGTTCTGCTGTCTTTGGGCGCTAATGCTCATCCTTTTTTAAAAAATTTTCTTAAAAGCAAATTATAAATTACCAAAAGTAAAGGCGGGAGCTAGTGCCTGTTGGGAACACGAGCTTTGCCTCTCACTGTCCGCATTGAATCTACACAGAGTATGAAACCGTACACTCTTAGACACGCTGTTGACTGTGCCGGCTTTTCCTGGAGCCTTCGCCAAGGAGCAAAGGTTAGCTGGCCACGCTTGTACACGCTCACAGCCCCAGCATTTGGGAGTCTGAGGCAGGGGGTGGTTTTGAGCTCTAGGTCAGTCGGGGTCACAGGTTGACACCATGTTTCATAAGAGCCAAACAAAGCCAAGACCTTCCTGTTAAAGACCTTCCTGTGCGCTGGTATTCTGGAGAGTGGCTCCCTGCACACTCCCTAGAGTCTGTGCTCAGTGCTGCCACCCATGGGTGCCCCTCGTACCCTTACCTGAGGCCAGGCCCTCTCTGACCTGATTGTTCCCACTGACACACTGATAAACTGTTTGGCCAGCAGACCTTGGTCCCACATTTTGGTATCAGCCCTCAAGCTTCTGCAAGAAGCAGGATGACAGGATGACCCCATAACCCTTCGTCCCAAGTCCTCATCCCCACACCTGGCTCCTCTGCCTGACCTTCAAGTCAAGCTCCTTGTCCCCTGTTTCCTTTGCAACAGTCTCTAGGGATGAAGCCCCTCCTCCTGTCTGGCTTCACATTTCCCCCTTTTCCTTCTTAGGTTTTTAATGTGCTTGGGTTGGAACCTGGGCGGGGCCTTGCGCATGCCAAGTGGTGCCTTTGTCTGTCACCGAGCTCCATGCCTAGCTCCAGTGAGGGTTTTCTCTAGCAAAGCCTGTGCGGTGTGATGCATGTCAGGGAGGAGGAAGCCGGGGCCTGGGGCAGAATGGAGAGCTCGTCTCCATCTGAATTCTGGAGAGCCTGGGCCTTGTGGTTCCCCGGTTCCCAGGGCTCTGCATATACATGTGGGGTGGACTGCACTCTGCTCACCAGGTATATGCCTATGGCATAGCTGGAAATAGAAGTCACCCAGCCCGGGGTTGTATTGTGACTTGTCTCAGTCACACTCAGCCTCAGTTTTTCTCCCTGTAAATGGAGAACGAGACACCTGTCCCATGAGGCTACTGTGCAGAGTGGGTGAAGTAGTCCCTGCCATGGAGTAGTCAGAAGTGTCTGCAGTGTCACTTGTCACAGTTAGGAAACTGCAGGTGCTGTCATACCAAGGCTCACTGTGCTGCTCTTGCAAGCATGAAGACCTGAGCTTGATCCCAGCACCCACAGAAAGAGCCAGGTGCAACAGTGAGCACCCATGAGCCCAGCATTAGGGAGGCAGAGACAGGAGCATCCTTGGGACTTAATGGCCAGCGGGCCTAGCTGAATCAGTGAGCTCCTGGTCTAGTCAGAGACCCTGCCTCAAGACCTAAGGGGCAGAATGACTGAGAAAGAAAGTTGACATTGGACCTGGTTCCCACACTGCATGCTTCCATGCCCTCGCCTCCAAGTCAGATTCCTGAATTCTTCCATGCAGTCATTTTACACACACACACACACACACACACACACACACACCTTCACATGTTTATGCATGTGCACATACATACTCTGGGCTACTACTTGCACAAATCTTTATTACTGTAAGAGAACAGCCAAGGAAACAGAAGAAAAAGATTGATCCCGCCTCCTGGTTTCAGGACTTTCTGCCCACGGTCCTTTGGCTGCCTTGCTCCAAGACTGAAGTCGCTAGAGCACTGCGGTGGCGGACATTTGTAGCAGGTGCTTTGACTCTCATTGCAGATAGAAAGCAGAGAGGGACGGAGAAAGGGGGGTTCAGACGCTTCTTAAGGCACACTGCCAGTGACCCTCTTCCTCCTACCACCCCTATTCCCCACATCTGTAACCTGTTCAACCAAGAACTGTCCATTAGGAAATCACCATGAGCCAGTCACCTTGGGGCAGTCCCACCCTGTGAGAGTTTGAATCTGGGATGTCCCCACAGGCCTACATCTGGACACTCAGTCACCAACTTTTGATAGTGTTTAAAAGCTGTACAGCCTCCAGGAGGGCCCCAGCTGGCAGGAATAGGTCACTCAGGGTAGCCCTTTGACGGCGACACCACCCCTGGTTCTGACCCATGGTCTATGTGTCTTGGCTTGCAATGACCTGAGGTGTTTGCCACCCAGTCATGAATGTCACCAGGCCTTCCTCCTAAGGGGCTGAAATCCCACTGAGACCATGAGACAGAATAATGGCACTGTTTCTGTCAGGTATTTTGGTCATGGTGATGTGCAACTCACAAGGTCACCAGGCTGGGACCAGGGCTTTCTTTCAAACACAAGGCCTTGACAAGAGGGGATCACAGGAAGGGGAGGGGATTACAGGAAGGGGAGCGGTTTACAGCAAGTCTAGATAACAGTGTTGCTCCCATGAAAAATGTTTCTGACTCTGCTGGATTATAACTATGTGGAAGGGAATCTCATGTGCAAGCACTGTTTGACTTTTGGGCTGTGTAATGTGTATATTTATTTTATTTATGGGCTGTATAATGTGCAAACCAAGTTGGCCTCCAGCTGGTGATTTTTGAGTCGGCCTCCCAAGGACTGGGATTACAGGTGTGCATCACCACACCTCGCTTAAGATCACTGTTATTTACAAACCTGCGAATCTGGACTAACGGAACCCCAGGAAAAGAAAAATAATGCCTCCTTCTCTCCCTTCTCTCTCTTACTCTCAATCTCTCTCCCTCCCTTTGTTTCTCAAACACACACACACACACACACACACACACACACACACACCAGAGACAATGGACCCATACAACCTAGGCATTCATCAGGGATGTTGAGGAAAATGCTCCCTGAAGAGTGGGTGTGATGTGGGGACCTGCAGGGCTCTCCCAGGCTGAGTGGCCTGTGGGATGAAGAGGTGGGCCAGAGCAGCTCAGAGGGCCTTGCCCAGCACACAGGAAGCCGCAGCTCGCCCTAGGCTGTGGGAGCCACTGATGGTCTTTAGGCAGGAGCATCATGATCGGATGATAGTGATGATCGTGCTCATGACAGCGCTGTGCTGCCAGAGCCCCTCTCCCAAGGTGCCCTTCTCTCCAAAGCTGGGAGTGCTTCACAGATGTTACCTAATTAATCATGGCGCTTCCCGCCGGGGGACATGTGGGTAGCTAATGTCCCCCATTTTTCAACGGACTGAAACAAGGTGATGGGAGGCTCACAGGTAGCCATGGCAGAAGGCTGTGCTAGACCTGAGAGAGGCCCTGACGCTGAAGCTGACCTCCCCCTGTTTACTTCTCACCATCACACCCTTGCTACCCCACTGCCCTGCCTGGTTCCTGTGTTAATGTGAAACAAGTTGAGTCATCAGCGAGAAAGGGCTCTCAGGTGAGAAAATGCCTCCATAAGATCCAGCTGGAAGAGATTTTCTCAGTGAGTGATCAACCGAGGAGGGCCCAGGTCATGATGAGTGGGGCCATCCCTGGGCTGGTGGTCCTGGGTTCTGTAACAAAGCAGACTGAGCAAGCCACGAGGAGCAAGCTAGTAAGCAGCATCCCTCCATGGCCTCTGCATCAGCTCCTGCCTCCAGGTTTCTGCCCTGCTTGCGTTCCTGTCCTGACTTCCTCCAATGATAGACTATGATCTGGAGGTGTAAACCAAATAAAGCCTTTCCTGCTAACTTGCTTTTTGGTCGTGGTGTTTCATTGCAGCAACAGAAACCCTAAGACACCCTTTCAGTGTAGAGTGGCGAAGAGCAGAGCAGTAGCCTTGGCCGCGGGAGCATTCTGGTGTGTACATCTCAGTACCGTAAGGATAAAAGAGTCAGTGTAGATGTTCAGTGTTTGGAGATGTCCAAGTCTGCCATGTGGTCAATCAGTGTCATGCCCAGCTCGGGGCACACGTAGAGTCTTGTGGTCTTCTTCTGTTGTCATAGAAGTCTCTCTCACCTCCCTCTCTCTGTCCCAGCTATTTTCCCACACTGTCCTCCAAACAAAAGTTCCTACTGCTAGAGGCAGATCCTGTAGTCTTTGGAAGGCAGTGGCTAGGATTTCTGGGGGTTTTCGTTTTTTTTTTTTTTTTTTCCTGAACAAATTGGATCAGGGGTGTATGCATCATGTAGAAACAGGGCGAATTTATTAAGACAGAATTTCCTAAGCAAAGGGGTGGGCCAGAAAGGTAGGAGATTGATGGTCCTGAGGCTGGACAGTCAGGACCCTATGCATATGAGAAAGTGGTGCATTGCTATATGAAGGACTTCTCTCAGAAGCGTGTGTGTGTGTGTGTGTGTGTGTGTGTGTGTGTGTTGGTTGCCTTCTGATTTCTGCCACACTCGGTACCTGGTTTTTACACTTTGTCTTGGCTATCATCTCCATCATTCACACACACACACACACACACACACACACACACACCTCAGCTTTAGTGAAATGATGCCCCGCACCTGCACCCTGTGTCCACGAAGTGTGGAGGAATAGTGTCTGCCATGTGCTTGGATAAGGCCTGGTATGTTATAGAGGCTTGTGACATTTAGTAAATTGTCAATGCTCTTAGAGGAGAGACTTAAAATACATCCCGGCTGGATTACTGCTCTAAATTGGTTCTCAGAGTCAGATAGCTTGAAATGAAGTGTTTTTCCTGTTGGTATCTCTCTTAGATGTGTGTGTGTGTGTGTGTGTGTGTGTGTGTGTGTGCGCACACACCCCACACACACTCATACACCCACTCACTCACACACACTCACACTCATTCACACACACTAACACTCACACTCATCCACACACACTCATTCACACTCACACTCACAGTCACACTCATTCACACACACACTCATCACACACACACATTCATATCACACACACACACACACACACACACACACACACACACACTGGACAGGCTCCAGCTTTGCTGTTCCCAGCCTCCTCCACCTTTCCAGCAAGTATTTACTAATCCATAAAGCGCCATAAACCAGGCTTAGGCTGCTATTTAAAGCAACTCTGTATCTAACCCCGCTGGAGCACGGGCCTGGCCCTCCCCCAGCCCTGCCCCTTTGCTCCCTTTGTGTAGCCACCACTCAGGGAGTCCACTCTTCGTTTCCCCACAGCAGGGTCATCTGCCCACCGAGGGTCTCTGACAACTAAAAAGGGTAGGATCCTCACTCACCTGGCTCAGCCCATTCAATTAAAAGATGGGCCTGCTGGCTTTTTATTTTCAGAATCTTACTCAGTTGTCCAGGCAGGCCTTGGGCTTTCCATTCTCCTTCCTCAACCTTGGGAGTAGTTGGAATTGCAAGCATGTGCTTTCTGCTCTAGAAAACCCATCATCTCTGCCTCAGTTTCTCCATTTGTTATAAGGGCCAACAATGCATTAAAGGTGCTTGCTACCAAGCCTGTTAGAAAGCACAGGCACACACACACACACACACACACACACACACACACTCACTCACATTAAATAAAAGCATAGTGATTTTTTTACATAAATATATAAAATCAAAATCAAAATAAGGGAATTCTGACATTCTTGGATTCTGTTGATGAGACCCCAAGTTCACCAGTTCGGTGTGTCATTTCCGAACTCCTGTGCCTGAGCCATCTTCCAGTGGCTGAGGAGGTGGTTAGGAAGATTCTCCAGCTCTCTTTGGTCTCAGGCTTCATGCCAAGAGCATCCCAGGAAACATTAGTCTAGGTGATGTTTACGCCTCTACAGTCACCCTTAAATGTCCCTGCACCTTGCAGCTAGGAGCACTCTGCAAGGGTCATGAGGCTAGCATCTAACTGGGTTGGAAAGGCAGCCTGGCCTGTCTCCAGAGTTTCAGACATTGTAAAATCACGTTGCCCTTTCCCTTTGACACAAGCCAGTCCCTAACTCAATTCTTAGAATGTAAATATTCCTTTTGTTTAAACCATTCATCTTATCACTGCTGTTCAAAGTCAACATTCATTGTGCGGGGACCATCTGTCCATTGCCCTGTTTGCTTCTTGGACAAGAGCCCAACTCTTTTGCCAGGAATCCTGACTCTCAGTGAGTGGGGAACAGGAACAGAAACTTTATAACAAGGCTCAGGGTCTGAGGTTTGGCATCCCTGGCCACTGCCCACTGCAGAACAAATACACAAAGAAAAAAAGTGTGTTTGAGGCTGGGGAGATCGCTCAGTGTGTAAGGTGCTTGCCACACAAGCACTGGGAGCTGAACTTGCATCCTTGCACCCATTTAAAATGTGTGTGGCAGTGTGCGTCTACAATCCCAGTGTCAAGGATCGAAACTCCCCCAAATCCAAGGGGAGTGAGAGACCTTGCCTCAAAAACTGATGATCGAAGTGGTACAACCATTACCATCCATAGCTACTGACCCTATCTCCTGACATCAGAGGGCATCAGGCACACATGTGGTGCACAGACGCACATTCAGGCAAAATATCCATATATAGTAAATGAGATAACTAAATCTAAAAAACAAACAAACAAAAAAACAACAACACATCTTAAAAGGTGGATAGAGTAAAAGAAGAGAGCTGTCTGATTTGGGTATATACAGATTTTTTTTCATGAGCTCCCAAGCAGTGCAATGCAGCCAGTATCTGCCCAGCCCTCCCCCTGATAGCTCAGAAAATGTGAGCAGCCGAGAGCTGATGTAAAGTGTATAGAGGAAGTTGTCACAGGTGGTGGTTCCTTGCCAACCCAGGCATATCCAGTGAGGGACCTTGGTTTCGCTGACACCAGTCTTGGTAGATTGCAGTGAGCTACCAGAATGGTAAAATTCAGCAGTGGGCTAGTGACCACAGCCAGCCAAGGAGGAAGGATCTTCTTGTCTTAGGAAGGGCAGGAAAGGTTTCAGAGAAAATGTCTGAGTGGAGTTGCAGATGCATACAGATCCTCTGGCTGGGCAAGAACTGCTACCTTGCAGCAGAAGGGAGGTTGACTGCCTGAGTGCCTGGCTCGGCCTTGGTAACTGAGACTTGGGGTGCTGGGGTTAAAGGTGGGTGCCCCCACCACCTGGCATCCTCCAATGTTGTTCATCAAGAGCTATCCACCTAATTTTTGGAAAGAGGGTCTTTCAATGGCCTGGGACTTTCTGAACAGGCTAGCTGGATGGCTAGTGAGACTCACCTCGCTGCCTCTCTGGTGCTGAGATTACAGGTATATGTATGTATGTATGTATGCATGTATGCATGTATATATATATATATATATATATATATATATATATACATATATATATATATATATATACACACACACACATATGTATATATATATGGATGGATGGATTTTACATGAGATTGCACTCAAGTCCTCTCTTTGCACAGCAGGCACTTTATGACTGTTATATACCTACCCCCACTAAGCCCTTGTCATCATTTAAAGTGAGTAGCCAGGTCCCAAGCACTCTTGGTCTGTAGAGGAAGGTGAATCTTCTCTTGGATTTCACCAATGACTCTGACCTTAGGTTGCCTCATTTCCTGGAGATTTGACCTCCATATCGGAGAAATGAGCATGTGTGTCTGTGCTTTCTGGAGTCTCTAAGACATGAAGCATTAAAAGGCCCTTGCACATGCAGTATGCTCAAGGCCCTGAGGTGAAAGGTCACAGTGTTTGGACACAAGTCTACGCATTCCTCCTGGATACTGTCAATGGAGTCTAACACATGGACAGTAGACCACCGCAAGAAGCCCAGGAGAGCATAGAACAAAATCGTAGACTCAAAACATTGTAAGATGTTAATTTCTCTGTTGTTTCTTTTGTAACTCAATTGCTTTGTTTTATAAGCATGAACTTTGTAGATTATATCGGGGCGCAAGGTCGGAGCCCTGCATCTCTTTCTGTCTCCTAATACCTACTGCAATATAAAAATCTCGTGAGTAAATGTTAGCCTGTGTAGTCTGGGGAGTAGTGACCACAAGAAGATGCCTGTGTATTAGTTTCTTTCAAAACACAATAGTCAAAGCAACTTAGAGAAGCCGAAGCTTATTTGGCTGATGGCTCCAAAGGGATAAGAGTACACCATGGCGGAGAAACGTGGCAGGCATGGCGTCTGGAACATCATCAACTGAGAGCTCAAATCTCAACCCCCAAGCATGAAGCAGAGTTAGCTAATTGGAAGGAGTGACACACTTCCTCCAGCGAGGCCATACTTCTCAAACCCCTCCAAATAGTGCCGCCCACTGGGGATCGATAATCAATGCCCAGGATTCATTCAAATCACTATAACCTGTATTTGTTTCCAATGTAGTAAGTACTCATGTGTAGGCGATGACTACCTGGGAATGTGTGTGAGCTGTCTCCCCTGCCTGCAGCATCCTGCATGTTCTTAAATATTGCAGTGGGGTGATTCAGTACACATGTTCGTCTGTCCACGGACACCCCAGCAACTGGCTATTGTCACTTCCAGAATTTCTTTTACCCCATCATCATAGTCCCTCAAGCCTCCAGCCACAGGAAACCACTGATCCACTTCCTGTCTCGGTAGGTTCATCTCAGAAATTATAGAGTGTGTTCCCCCAGGTCTGGCTTCTACTAGTTGACATTCGGGGTTTGGAGCTCCAAGCTTGGCAAGAAAAAAAAAAAAAAAACCCATTGCTCATTCCTAGCGTATTACCAGGTAGGTGCGACTAAATGGAAACTCCACAGTTCACTTCTTCTTTCACTTTGAGAAATGTCAAAGCTTCTGAAAGAAAACAATAGTTGTCTGTTGTTCTTCTGGAGGTGCGTAGTGCTTGACTTTTAAATGAAGATGCCAAACAGCTAGCCCTCTGTGTGTGAGCATAGGAGAACATGCTGGAGAGGTCACACTTCGTTCCTTGCTGTCTTTATGCTCTTCTTCCATTGTTACCCATAAGGTCATTTGCTTGTGGTTTTAATGAGACAGGGTCTGATTCTGCAGCCCCGGCTCTTCTTGAACTTGCAGTCCTCCTGCCTTTGCCTTTGTCTCCTCAAGGCTGGGTTATTGTGTGAACAAACATAAGTTTCTGATGTGTGTGTGTGTGTGTGTGTGTGTGTGTACAAATGTGCATGTGTGTGTGTATAAAGGTGCATGTTTGTGCCTGCTTATGCGTGTATATAAAAATGAGTGTATGAGTGTGTGTGTGTGTGTGTGTGTGTGTGTGTGTGTGCCTGTGCCATTCCATGCTTATGTGGAGGCCAGAGGAAGATATCAGGTGTTTTCATCTCAACCACTCTTCACCCTGGTTTTTGAGAAGGAATTTGCGACTGAAACTGAAGCTCACCATGTTAGCTATGCTGGCCGTCCTGCAAGCTCCTGGGATCGGCCCGTTCCACCTCCAGTGCTGCATGCACAGGCGTGAGTGGTCATGACTGGCTTTCATGTGGATGCTGGAGATCTGAACTCAGGTCCTCTTGCTTTCACAGTAGTTCTCTTGGCTGATAACCTGAGCTCAGGGTTGGGGCCTGGAGGTAGCATCCGTGATGAGCAGTTCAGGATAGATCCTGTTGGTGGAGGACACAAAGCACATGGAACCCCTTTCACAGGGATGGCTTGTGTTCACTGAGCGACAGAGCTCTGCATTCAGGACTAAACAATGCTCAGGAGCGTTCAGGGGAGGCAGGTCAGGGGGGCTGGCTTCCACAGAAGAAAATAGGCCTGTGCGATTGGCAATCCTGTTTCTCCAATACTTACTCTAAGTTGTGTTTCCTATAAAAGAATTGTATAAGATCCTCCTGTCTCTGCTGGCTCAGCACTGTGGTCATAGGCATACATACGTCACTAGGCTTGGGAATTTTATATGGATTCTGGGGATTAAACTCCAGTCCCCATGTTTGTGTAGTAAGTAATTTATCCAGAAATCCACCTTTCCAGGACATATTTTCTCTCTAGTCAGACTGATTTCTCCAGTCAGACTGATGGATAACTATCACCACACCAGCCTCTAGAATGTTCTCATCTTCCCAAACTGACACTTTTTATTTATAGAGCAATAGCTCCACATCAGGGTCCAGCTCCTGATTACCACATCTACTTGCCTGGACTTGACCACTGCAGGGACTTTGTGTGAATGGAATCATACAATACCTGCTCATTTATGTCTCAGAGAAGACTCTTCAAAGTCCATCTTCATCCCATGGGTCAGAATCCAAGTCAGAAAGGTCTTCTCTCCAGGACCTACCACATGCTAGGGATGTCCCAAGGTAGTCATAGCATTCTCTCATTGGCTGTGGTGGATAGCATTGCTGTGAACTTGATCTGCGAGTGTTGGTGCATGTATGTCCTTGATTTTAATCCTTTAGGTACCATGTGACTCATTTAGGAAGAGACCACCACACTAATTTCACTTATTATTCTTGTTCATGCATGCATGTACATATGTGTATATGCATGTGTACATGTGAGAACACACATGTACGCATGCACATAGACATCAGAGGATAACCTCAGGTGATGTTTCTCTAGAAGTCATTCCACCTCTTGTTTCATACAGGGTCTTCTTCCATTATCCTGAAACTTTACCAAATGAGCTATCTGGCCAGCAAGTTTTAGGGGTCCACCTGTCTCTGCCTCCCATCTCACTAACTCTAGTATTACAAGCAGGCTCCATTGCTCCTAGCCCTTACTACATGGGTTCTAAGGTTCTCATGTTTACAAGGCAAGCAATTTACCACCCAATGCTAACTCTTCTGTTTTTAAATGATGTCAATAATCTCTCTTAAAAGCAATTGCTGCTTTAGGATTTGGTGGCAAACTCGCACTTGGAATGCCAAGGAGGAGGAACATGAGTTCAAAGTTAGTCTGAGCTACGCGGTGAGACCCTGTGTTAAGGAGGAGGGTGGGTCTTCGCTCCTAATCATTTTGTATCCTTCTAAGGAAAGACTCGATTCTTAAAAGTGTGGCTGTCTGGATATATGTATACATATGTATTCATGTGTGTGCCTGTGCGTGTGCATGGTTTTGTGTGTGTGTGTGTGTGCGCGTGTGTGTGTGTGTGTGTGTGTGTGTGTGTGTGTGTGTGTGTGTGTGTAACTGAGTCTTGTCCCCATTTCATAGATGAGAGAATGGGAACAGGTGCTTCTTGACACTCCCCAGAATAATAGTGGCTTCTGAAGACCCTACATGTCACAACTCACAGCTACCCTTGCTGTCACATCTGTCTTTTCCAGACATACCCAGAAAAGGTTTGAGATACACCAGAGAAGGTGTCCCAACAAAAGCTCACCCTGCTTGCTTTCTCTTCCTGTAATCCCCATTCTGGGGAGGCAGAGAAAGGTGGATTCCTGGAGCTCACTGGATAGCCACCTTTGCCAAGATGGCGAGCCTAAGTTAGTGACACTCAAATATAAGCTACTGAAGATGTGTGACTTTACCTTCGCATGTTTGAGTGTGCATGTACTGACATGCACTTACATATATTCTCATGCACACACACACAGACACACTGGCATACCTATATACATGTTCATGCATACACACACACACACACAAGGTGGATTGGAGCAAAAGATCAGCTGCAGACAGGAGTGTATGCATGTTTGACTCGCTGCACCTCTCCTATGACAAGATGCCAAGGTGAGAAAGCATTGCCCTATGTCAGGCACCATCTCTTTCCCGCTGAACCTAGTTCTTCATCTGTAGAGTGGGTCTCTAGGCTCTGGGCTCCTTGCAGCTCCTGTATGCATCAAGGAAAGAGCTATTTTCCTCAGTTGGAACTCAGCAGATGGATCCTGAGCTGTATTCTGATGACACACCTTCCAAACTGCACAGGCCCAGTGTGAACTGGGTCAAGCAAGTGTACACAATGAACAGGCATCGGGTGGCTCAGACAGACAGAATATAATATGCTTGAGTTTGGGGGACTCCGGAGGGTGCTGGATATCTCTAGGACAGGGAGTTGATGAGATAGTGAACTGGGGCATTGGGGGTCCATTCTACACAAGGCACCTAACAGTGGAGCGGAGATGTGCGATGGGCAGTGTTGACAGAATGGTGTTTTAGATGGTCATCTATTTTGTTGGACCTTGGATGCTGGGATCCTTGTTCTTTCCCCTTTGCTTCCTCCTCCTCCTCCTCCTCCTCCTCCTCCTCCTCCTCCTCCTCCCCTCCTCCTCCTCCCCTCCTCCTCCTCCTCCTCCTCCTACTCCTCCCCTCCTCCTCCTCCTCCTCCTCTTCTCCTCCTCCTCCTCCTCCTCCTCCTCCCCTCCTCCTCCTCCTCCTCCTCCACCCCTCCTCCTCCTCCTCCTCCCCTCCTCCTCCTCCTCCTCCTCCTCCCCTCCTCTTCCTCCTCCTCCTCCTCCCCTCCTCCTCCTCCTCCTCCTCCACCCCTCCTCCTCCTCCCCTCCTCCTCCTCCTCCTCCCCTCCTCCTCCCCTCCTCCTCCTCCTCCTCCTCCTCCCCTCCTCCTCCCCTCCTCCTCCTCCTCCTCCTCCTCCTCCTCCTCCTCCTCCTCCTCCTCCTCCTCTCCTCTTTCCTTCCAGGGATAGAACCCAGGGTCCTGGGCATGCTGGGTACAAGCTCTCATTCTGAGCTCCAGCTGCAGCCCAGCCTTCATTTCTCACAGCCTGCAAATGCCCCTGTCATTTTCCCAAGCTGCAAATTGACCTTTATCTAACCTAGATTGATTTTTTTTTAGTCTTTTCATTTTAGACAGAAGCAAGGTATTTTACCAGACTTTAATATTCTGTCAGATGTCCCTTCTTGATTTTCTCATCGTCCATAACAATATGTAGGACTGAATAATTTGTAAAGCTTGCTGTGTGGGAGCAACCTCTTGGCTTCCACTCTGTGGAAACTGTGATGATCCCTCTAAACGGAAAATAGAAATTATTGGAAATTTGCCTTAAAATCTCCAGCATGGTGTCTCACTGAGTGGCTGATCAGAGGAGCCTTAGCTCTGTGCAAAAAGCGTAGTGAATATTGTCAGTGCTCCCTCCTCTGTCTTCCCCCCTCTGTGTACACCCACATGTGTGTGTGCATGTACATCCATGTATACATGCATGTGCAGAAGCCAGAGGACACTAGTGCCCTGTCTTATTGCTACCTACCTCATGCCTTTGAGACAGGATATCTCACTGAACCTGGGATAAGCTGGTGGCCAGAAAGCCCCAGTGACGCTACTGTCATCCCCCACAGCATGGGGATTACAGGTGTGCTTGCAGCCATACCCTGACTTTTACATGGGTGCTAGGGATTTGAACTCGGGTCTTTACGCTCATGTAGCAAGTATTCTTACCCACTGGGCCATTCCTTGAGCCCAAGAAAGATGCTATCTAATGAGAATTTATGTCACTACACAGAAAAGCCTCATCTTGATTGGACCAGCACAGGTTTCTTCCTGTGTAACTCATGCCAATCTCTCTCAAAGTATCAGTTTCATACTTCTTTTCTTCGATTCTCCAGAATAACATGTTCTGGGCTGGTAAGATAGCCCAGCCAGTAAAGGAGCTTGCTGCTAAGCCTGATCACCCAAACCCAGACAGTATCAGGAGGGAACCAACTCCTCAAATTTGTCCTCTGACTTCTACAGGTATGCCATGACAAAGATTAAATTGACAATAAATTATTACAAATAAATAAATAAATAAATAAATAAATAAATAAATGTGAAACAAAACAGGGCCTAGAGACCTTTCAGTTATTTGCAGTACTAGAATGAGGACCTGAATTTGATTTTGAGATCGCTATTATATTTTTAAAATGTGGGGTTGGTGCTGAATGCTTCTGATCCCAGCACTGGAGAGGTGGGGAGACATGGATTCTTTTCTCTTTCTCCCTTCTTCCTTCCTTCCTTCCTTCCTTCTTTTTTTTCTTTTCTTTTTTGTTTGGATTTTTCGAGACAGGTTTTCTCTGTGTAGCCATGGCTGTCCTGGAACTCACTTTGTAGACCAGGCTGGCCTCTAACTCAGAAATCCACCTGCCTCTGCCTCCCAAGTGCTGGGATTAAAGGCGTGTACCACCACCGCCCAGTGAGACATGGATTCTCATAACTCACTGACTGGCCACCTTGGTACAAATGAGTTCTAAGATAGTGAGAGACCTTGTTTAATAAAACAACAAAAAGTAGGCTGCACTTGGAGACTGGTACCCATGGCCAACCTCTGACCTACCCTACTTATGCACCTCCTCACATGTGTGTGCACACATGGGTACCTCCACATATCTACATGCGGGCCCCATTCTTCTCCACTGGATACTAACCTGCATGCTTATTTAATGTGGCTGCTAATGAAATAGTCTGACTATTCAAACAGCTTGGTGATGCTTGCCTAGGGAGACAGAGGCGCATGGTCTTTTAAGGTCATCATTCTCTAACATGGTTTGCACACAGTTTACACAGCACTTACATTGTTTTAGCCATTGTGATTGAACAAGAGATTACTTAGCACAAATAGGAAGATGCTTCCATGTTATGTGCAAATACTTGTCTATTAGGCAGGAGGACCTTGAGCCTGTGATGATTTGGGATCTGCAGGAGATCTTTCTGGAAGAATCCCTGAGTGTGCTGAGGGAACATTGTCCTGCCTTAGAACCTACACATTGACTGAGACTTCTTCTCTCTACTTTTGACATTGTGCCCCTCTCACCCTCTCTTTCTAAATGGATTTTATCTTACTCTGTTAAAACGTGTGAGCAGTTTATGCTACCTGCCTAAAGCAGGGTCTTAATTAGCCTTAATTTTTGAAGTCTGCAGCTGTAAACTGTGTCGGAAAGATTGAAAAGATTAGCAAACTAGTAATAAGATAATTGTCCCTGAGAAACGCTGTTAGCATGTAAACACAGTTAGCAAGTGAGATTGGAACGACTATACTATCCCCCCCCCTTCGGTATTTAAAGCTGCGTCTGTGTGATTGATTATAAATGCAAAGTATAGGAGTGAAATATGGGATGCTTTTTTTTTCCTTATTCATTTCCTCTTCTGTTCTAGCTCAGAAATGAAAGTTGACTTGGGGGAACCTGATACTGGCCTCTCTCCACCTTCCTACCTAAATAACCCCTGGATACTAGTACCAGGAGTGGGGTTACTCAGAAAAGTTTGAGAAGTTTGAGACAATAGGCAGACAATGTGGAGATCTTCTCCTAGTTTTTAGGATGGAAGAGACCATGAACACATTCCTATATTTTATTTTATTTTATTTTATTTTATTTTATTTTATTTTATTTTATTTTATTTTATTTTTTTATGTGTAATATTGGAGACAAAACTCAAGCATTCATGTGATGTGTTAAGATGTGCTCTCCCACTGAGGTACACCCCTGGCTTTGGGAACATACTTTAGATTTCTGACATCCATATATGAAATATAGCCACCAGAACCAAATTCATTAGCTGTGCCATGCATCACATACACAATAACCTTTCTGCTTTCATAGCATAGATATTAGCTGACCAGTTATTCACTGTCATTTCTGCACTAACTTTTCTTTGTGAGGAGGATGTTCCTTACTTTACAGTAAGGGGACCGCCCTGGCATTCATTCTGGGTTCTAAGCATCTGTCTTCCATCTGTCTCTTGAGTTACAAACTAACATGGCTTGAGAGCCACTAAATTCCGAGTCAGTAAGTATTCATCCAGGGCTTTCTATGGACCAGTCCCAAGCTGGCTCCATTAAGTACCCAAATAAAGAGGACAGTCCTCAGCCTTGGGAAAATGGAGCAGGTTACCTAAACAGCACCCACAAACCTCTAACTATTGTGTTTTTGCTTTATTGCATTTTATAGGTACTGTAGATTTTTCACACTGAAGAACTATGGCCCCCTCCCGTTAGGCAAGTCCATGGGCACCAATAATAATTCCGGTGATCATTAGCATTTTTATCAACTGATTCTTTTTAAGTTGTGTGCCTGATTTTGGACATAATGCTATTGTACACTTCATGTAGTATCATATGAACATAACTTCTGTATGCATTGAGCATCCAGGAAGTTGATATGGCTGGCTTTAGTGCAATGGTCACTTTGTTGGTGCCATTTGGTGCTGAACCTACGGTCTCTGAAGTGCAGACGTGTGTGGATCAGGGTGAGAAGGCAACCATGGGGCGATGCTCCACCTCTGGCCACACAGACTGCTCATAACCAAGTGTCCCTGGCTGTATCACATGCGTTTCTTAGGCTGTAGCATCCATCCTTTGGACAGTGTATCCGGCTCATTTTCCATTGTTCCCAGCTTTTCTCTAAGCCCAGTTTCTCCACCAGGCGTGACTTGAGACCCACTAAGCTAGAGATTCTGAACCCCAGTTCTCACTTCCACCACCCCCCCCATTCACACCACACAAGAGCATCTTAAGTAAACATATGGTGTTGGCATGGGTGCATTGACAGACGGCTGGGCCCATGCTTCTGCGAGGGAAGGCTGATGTTCAGCCCAGGTGAGCAAATGCCTTTGGGAGATGCTAGATAACGGTGTTACCACAACTTCGGTTTTGCCATCTTTCTGTGAAAGTTGGTCATTCTTTCATGCCTAAAACCTCATGCAGGCAGACCAAAGCACCTCTGATCTGAATGAGGCTCTCCAGTCCCAGTTCTTTTGTTACTTCTGCAAAACCTCTGGTAGCCACAGTCCCAAAGTTCCCTCCCCGCAGAGGCTCTGGGGCACTAGGGGTGATTCCCACTGGGTAGCGAATGAGAACTGAGATTCTAACTAGGGTCTCTGTCTCCCATTCTTTCTCACTCTCCCCTGCAGATGTCTCAGTGAAATTCTGGGAAGGAAGCACTTAGCCCCTTGAATGGAGCCCGCAGAAACACCAAGCACAGTATACATGTGAGCTAGCGTGCCCCTCCCGCCCGGCACAGAAAGGCACCGAAATAAAGAGGAACATTGTGGGCTCTGGCTCAGCCCAGCAGGAATTAGCACAGAAGTTGTACCCTGGGTGTCAATTATCAACTTGCCTGGGGATCTCAGGCTCTTGGTTGACCTTGGCAGGAGGTCTGACAAGTTGGGCTTTCTGGGTGTAGAATGCGTCGGGTTCAGAAACAAAGCCAATTGAGATGGAGTTGAGGAGAGTTGCTTATTCACTGGAGAATGGAGTTTATTGTACGTTGGGGTGCCCTGTACCCCCTTCCCTTCCTCTTGCCCTGTCCTGTGCCTTTCTCCCAGCTGGAGCTCTGTGAGCAGCGAGCGGCATGTTCTCTCAGACTGGGCTTTCTCTGGTCTTCCTGCCTCTGGGGGCTGCGCACGTTTTGGGTTCCTTGGGCCAAGTCTCTTGTCGTGGGAGATGAGAGCACTTCCTTCCAGTGAACAGCCCCACAGTCTGCAGGCAGCTGCAGAGGTGGCTGCAGGAAGCCTGCAGACAGAGAACACCAGGAACTCCTTCCTGTCCTGCCTACTCCTGCCTGCTCCCTCTGCCCTCCTGACCCACATCCCCCTCCTCCATCCTGATCCTCCTCCTCCCTCCTGAACCCCTCCAACTCAAAGTCCCCATGAGACAAGACCAAGAAGCAGGGGAGATGGTTCCATTGATAAAGTACTTGCAGCTGAGTTCATATGCCCAGCACCCTGTCAAAAGTGCTTATTATGCAGGCATTTGTTGTCCAGCGCTGAGGTGGTGGCAGGAATATCCCGGGATCCTGTCGGGCAGCCAGTCTATCCAAATAGGCCAGCTCCAGGTTCAGTAAGAGCAACTGTAGAAGACACTTGATATCAACCTCTGGCCTTCACACTTACAAGTGCACACGAAAAAGCACACACACACACACACACACACACACACACACACACACATCCAGCATACCATGAAGAGATGATATAGAGGCTGATCATTCATCTGTCACCATGCTCAGCCTGTTTCTGCCTCTTTAGAACCTGTTTCTCCTGTGATCTCTACGTGGCATGTATATATATGTACATGACGTCAAGAAATGTACCCTGGGAATTCATCCTGGGGGCCTACTGGAGAAGTTGTCCACAGACAACATGGAGAGTTTGTTTGTCGTGTGGACATACGATAAAGCTGGCACCCTGATGGTGGAGGAGTCCAAGTCCAGATGCTTCCTGGACACAGGTCACCGGTCAGAACTGGCTTCAGCACAGAGTCCAACTCCAAGAGGCAGAAGCTCTGTGATTCTTACTGTGGCCCTGCGGCCTGTCTGCCTTTGCCACGTCTGCTGGTATCTTAACAAAGGGCATCCAGTAAGATTCGGAAATGCCACCTAATGTCGAGATGTCTGAAACTAGTTTTAAAATGCTTTGCTCATCATATAGGCCAAAACAGCCAGCACCCAAATATCCTGGTTCCGTTTCCATTCTTGATGTTCAAGACTGTAGTGGTAGCAAGGCTAAACCAGCCTTTCTGGGTTTTGAGCAAGTCTCATGCCTCTCTCAGCCGCATTTCTACCTCTTTTAATTGGGAATGATACCCCAGGATATTTCTAGTAGGGAGACCAATAGACAAATGATGTCACAAAGGATACTTCCTCGTAGTAAAAATATAGAAAGCAATTGTCCATGTGTCCAGACTTTAGGGGCATTTTGTTTTCTAAATGTCTATCTGTCTTGGAGAAAAATATGTAGCTTAGTCTGGCCTCACACTTGCTATGTAGCTAAGGATGGCCTTTACCTTGTGACCTCCTGCACGTGTCTCCTGACTGCATGCCCCCGTTATGTGCAGTGCTGGGGAGGCATGCCAAGCCAGCGTTCTACCAACTGAGCCCCGTCCTCAGCCCCATGGCAAACATCCTGCCCCACAGCTGTTCTGTGAGCGTGGAAGGATGATGGAATGAAATGTTGCTTCTGCTTTTATTGCGGTCACTTGCTGATCATGGTTCCTTTTAAGGACCCTGGGATGACAGCTGTGAAGATGGCCACCACGGGGCTGGGGTTGCTCCACTGTAACTTGGATTAGGACGAGATGGAGCTCTATCAGACGAGATGTCCACTAGCGCACCACACCAGGTCCTGATTTAGCCTAGCATACAGTAGGTATTGTGTTATACCATCAGCACTGAAAAATAAAGTGGCCGTTGTCATCACTGTCATCAGCAGCAGCAGCAGCAACAGCATCACGATCATCAGCACCATCAATGTCATGAAGAAACAGAAGCAGGTTCAGAAAGGCAGCTTGGACGCTCCTCTGCTGAGGTGCGCTGAGCTCCACACGGACTCTAACTGTAGAGAGACCATTTTTCTCCTTGGGCCCACAGAGTAACCATGTATTTCCAGCAGCTCTCCCAGACCAGGGAGGAACCTCTGTCCATCCCGGAGCCTGGCCTTCAGAGCTCTTTCCTCCCTGCCCTCAGGATTGTTGTTGGGTTTTGGGTTTTTTTTTTTTTTTTTCTTTTTCCTTCCAGGGCCTGTGTTGGCGTTTCTGTGTGTGGTCTCTTGGAAACAGTCCACCCATGAAACACAACTGACTCAGTCTTCCAAAGCTGGGATGTGGTGTCTTTGGTACAAAATATGCTCTGGTAATAGAAGATCAGAAAAGAAGGGGAATGGGGGAGCCTGGGAAGGCTGAGAAATTTGTTTTGGCAAAATGGGATGTATCAGGGATTCTGTAACATCTAGAAACTTGGACTCCAGGCTGAGGTTTTGGCAGGGTTGGAGATCAAACCCGGGGATCACATGCTAGGCAAGTGACCTATGGTTGGCTACATTCCCAGCCATACTGAATTTTGATTCAGACAGGAGCTAGCCCTTAGGAAATGCCCTTCTCGCCTGGAACTCACACAGACTCACCAGAAAGCAGGAGGCTGGACTGAGGTCGGTATACATGCAGTCAGCCTCATAGGAAAGATGGAATTTATCCGTGACAGGTCTGTTCATGTGCTGTATTGAGATTCTGAAACCAAGTAATGGGTGAGCAATGCCCGCATGGCGAGCTGGGGCTACGGATCACTTAGTGCGTCCCTAACGTCTGTGACGCGCTAGCTTCAGTCTGCAACACTGCACAAACCAAGCATGGCATGGTGGCCCATCCCCGGAAATGCCAGCCCCCGGAAGGTGGAAGCAGGAGTGTTAAACCTTTAAGGTCATCCTTGGCTACGTAACAAGTTTGGAGCCAACCTGGGCTTCATGCAGCCCATATAGTTATGTCTCAAAAACCATATTGTATACACACACACACACACACACTCACACACACACACACACTCACACACACACACACACACACACACACACACATTCATAGGCCCCACAGAGGGACAGAGCTACACACCCGCATCTCCAAGTTCTCTTCTTTTGCTCTTCTTTTGTTAATTTTAGACCTGGGGGTCGAATCCGTACTGCCTCCCTGTGGAACAAAGTCCGCACCTGCCAATCCCCAAAGCCACAGCACAGCGTCACTGAAACAGCGGGGAGTAGACGAGACACTCAGCGGCACTCGCACCAGGGTGGCTGCCGCCATCTTGGTCAAGCCAGTGAGTGAATGGGACATTGGCAGATGTCCAGGAATTGCTGATGACGCAGCTAAGCTGGAGGCGTGGCTTGGGTTTCCACCCCGGGCAGACGTTCTTGCAGGAAGAACTGAAAGGCCACCCGCAGACGCTAAGGAGGGAGCGATCATCTGGGTTGCCCTGGGTAGAGGCTGAGGCTGCTGCGTGGTAGGGCTTCTTTGCGGACTAAAGTGACTCTTTACTTAAAACGAAGAACACTGTAAGGTACTTGTCCTCAGAGGAAGGTTGATGCCATGACTTTCCCACTCTGGGCTGAGACTGAGCCAAGGCTAGCAAACTCTATCTCAGTCCATTTTCACAGTAAGCATGAGAGAGAGGTTTTGCTGTTGCCATCCTCACTGATCTTGAGTGTACTCTGAGGTGTGTGTTTGTATCTATGCATGCCGTGTCACATGAGTGGGTGTGCGCATAGAAGCTGTGGGTAGACAAGAAGGAGTCACCTTATACTTTTGGGGATAGGACCTCTGTCCGGGACCCGAGGCTGATTGTTCGTTGGCTACCCTGGCTGGCCAGTGAGTTCCAGGCCCCCTCCTGTGCCCCCCTCCCCAGCTTTCGCATGCTGTGGGGAATGAACTCAGGGCTTCACGCTTGTGAGGCAGACAGTTATTTTTCTCTGGATTGACCCCTCCGTTCCTATCATTTACGTAACTGTAACAACCACGGACTGGAACACCCAGAGGGAGGAAAGGAGGAGACCTGGTACCAGGAGCATCTGATCCAATCCCCTGGTCTTCGTAGTTTCCTAGTAGGTACCAACCATTAAACCAAAAGGTGGTGGCGAGTGATTCTGATTCATCAGACGCTTAACCACGGAGGCCTTGTTACATGGTGGGTGGGCCACTGGTGCATCCATGGCCTCGAGCTCTGAGCTCCGAGGGCTGGCTCTCACGATGCGGCAGTTGCCTTCCCACAGCTGGGACTAAAATCCTTCAGAGAACAGCCTAAGGGAGGATGGTTTGATTCCTTTCTGGCTCAGGGTCCATCCATAGGGATCACACTGAGGCAGGTATCACGGTGGGGGGAACATGGTGGGGCTGTTCACCTAATGGTGAATAGGGAGGATGGGGGAAGTGGAGATGGAGGGGAGAGAGCGACAGAGAGAGGGGGAGGGGAGGGAGAGAGAGAGAGAGAGGGGACTCTAATGAGCTGCTCTCTTCCTGACCTATTTCTCGCTGGGCATCACCCTCTAATATTTCCAAAAATTTTTCCAAATCGCTTCCCCAGCTAGGGACCAACCCTCCATTACATGAGTCTGTTACAGAGTCACTTCAGAGCTAAGCCAAACCATAAGAGATACCTACTAATGATCCACCCTGGGCAAATTACTTCTCCAAACATCAGTTTCACCATCTGTTAAATGGGCTTTTAATGTCACCTCTTAGACATGAAATTTCTGTGACCCACTTAGCAAAATGTCTTACATTCGAGAGGAGCCTAACGCTCCCTAGTGTTCCGATTACCGTCAGTGGTGGCCAGACGCGAGCTTCCTTATTTGTTGTGGTGTGTGTGTGTGTGTGTGTGTGTCCATGAAAATATATATCTAGGTGTGTGTGTCTGTGGGAGGAACTGTTCATGAAAACGTGTTCAGGTTGGCGGTTGCCAGAAGGTGTTTTCCTGTTATTTCTCCATCTTAGGTTTAGGGAGCTGAGTCTCCTGGGCTAGACTGGCTGCCAGGCAAGCCTCTGAGCTCCACCTACTCCCTGCCCCCTGTGCTGGGTCATGGGTGCTCACTGCTGGGTCACCGGGCGCGCGCTGCTGGGTCACCGGTGCTCACTGCTGGGTCACGGGTGCTCACTGCTGGGTCACGGGTGCTCACTGCTGGGTCACGGCCGCTCACTGCTGGGTCACAGGTGCTCGCTGCTGGGTCACGGGTGCTCACTGCTGGGTCACGGGTGCTCACTGCTGGGTCGAGGGTGCTCACTGCTGGGTCACCGGTGCTCACTGCTGGGTCACGGGTGCTCACTGCTGGGTCACGGGTGCGCGCTGCTGGGTCACGGGTGCTCACTGCTGGGTCACGGGTGCGCGCTGCTGGGTCACGGGTGTGCGCTGCTGGGTCACGGGTGCTCGCTGCTGGGTCACGGGTGCTCACTGCTGGGTCACGGGTGCTCACTGCTGGGTCACCGGTGCTCACTGCTGGGTCACCGGTGCTCACTGCTGGGTCACGGGTGCTCACTGCTGGGTCACGGGTGCGCGCTGCTGGGTCACGGGTGCTCGCTGCTGGGTCACCGGTGCTCGCTGCTGGGTCACGGGTGCTCACTGCTGGGTCACCGGTGCTCACTGCTGGGTCACGGGTGCTCACTGCTGGGTCACGGGTGCGCACTGCTGAGTCACGCGTGCTCACTGCTGGGTCACGGGTGCTCACTGCTGGGTCACGGGCGCGCGCTGCTGGGTCACGGGTGCGCGCTGCTGGGTCACGGGTGCTCGCTGCTGGGTCACCGGTGCTCACTGCTGGGCGAGTGCTGGAGATGCTCAGCTTTGTCCAGTGGGCACTTTGCCACTGAAACTGTCTCCCCAGCCCACGCCCTTGTGTTCCAAGGCAGGATTCCTTGTTGAACCTAGAGCTCACTGATTCAGTTAGACTGGCTGGCCAAGGTTTCTCTTACATCCTCCTGACTCAGCCTCCCCAGAGACGGGATCGTGGGCGCATGCGCTGCCTCGGGCTTTTCTGTGGCTGCTGGAGATCCCTGCTCATGCTGGGACAGCAAGCACTTCCCTGCCAGCGACCCCAGGTCCACATCTCTCGGGTCCAAAGGACAGAATTGTGCATACAGTGGCAGGCGGGTTTGTTAGCCATTCATGTGCCAGGGGTCTCCACACTAAGGAACGGAGGCACTCGGTGCTGACTGAGTTCCCGTGAGGCCATATCTGTGAGAGCCTGGCCTGCAGACAAAGCAGAACTCTGCTCCCCTCGGTGTCAATCTGTGACCCTGACATCCCTTCCTCATCACTCAGGACCGCTTGCCAGGCGTATGCCTTGCCTCCATCACGGGGACACCTACCTGTGAGAGAAGTCACCAAGGAAATCCCATGGAGACAAACGTCCATGATGTGGGACTGAGGCTGTGTAGGGCGTGAGAAAGGGGGAGAAGAGACTACATAAGCCTAGGGAGAGCACACTGAAGAGAAGACAGCGGCAGCCTTAGGCAGTTTCCGTGGGGCGGGAGAGATACCTTATCCGTCTAAGTTAGGAAGAAATTAATAGCTGGCATATTGCAGAAAACTCCTCAAGACGTGGATGGCACCAGCATTAGAAGTATTAGGAGTCATGTGTGCAGAAGACACTCAGTGGCCAGCTGAGTAGAGACACAAGGTCTGCCTTTTGTCACCTCATCATCTTACATCCTCCTGACACAGTGTCCTCGGGACCCTTGTAGGTGAGAATGTCCCAAGGGCATTCAATAAAACTGTAGGTCCTTTGACCGCTTGCCTAGAACTCCCAGTGAGGTGAGTTCCTAGTGGGCCTATGTCCGGCATCAGGGAATCCAGTTCTCTGGCCCCGGCTCTCTCCCCTTTGAGCACTGTTTATAAACAAATTGCACCCCACCGCCTAGCCCCACGGAGAATATCTGTGATGTGGAGCAGGATTCCTCCCCAGCCAGGGCTACAACTAGTGCATCAGTTTGGCACAGAGAGAGCATTTGAAATGCCATGGTGACTTTTATGTGCTTTTTGCTGACATGGCGTCCGTCGGTCAGTATCCACAGCAACTTGCTTTTCAGAGGAATTACGGCTTAGTAACGTTGTGCACCCAGTGTTCGTCAGCCAGGCATACAAAAACAAAGAGAGGATTATTTTGACCTCATAAGCAATATTTTTTTTCTGAGAATCTCACTGGAATAACTCTGGTTAGCTTAGATCTCTCTATGCCTATCAAGCTGGCCTTAAACTCGCTAAGATCCAAGTAGATGCTGGGATTGAAAGGCATAGATATATTTAAATAACTGTTTTAGTGGAATGCTCTGGGAGACTAGTGATGTCAGCTGCTTGATACTCTCAAAGATTAGGACACTGCATCCTAGGTCTGCCCAGGTGACTCTAGGTCTATATTTATTAAACTGGAATATTTATTAGGAACGCCCCCCATATGCCCCACACAGTAAGTTCTAGATCCTATACTCACAACAGCTTCTGGGGAAGCTAGTGTATCTCCTGTTCCGTCCCCTGAGGTTGCTGTCTGCTGTTTGCTGCAGGTTGAATTCGGTGTGCCTCATGGAGGCTCTAGCCCCTAGAACCTCCAAATGCTACTGTACTTGGTATAGGTTCTCTAAAGAGATGAACTGATGCCTGATGTGGTATCATTGTATAAAGAACAGGTTTGGTTACAGAGACACCAAAGGTCCTGAGGTGGTTGTAAGAAGGGGCCCCTGTAAGCCAAAAGAGAAGCCTTCAAAGCAAACCTGAAGCACCTTGACCCTGGGCTTCTGATTCTACAAAAGTAAGCTAATGGACGTCTATTGTTTATATTGACCACTTTGTGTGTTGCTACGGCGATTCAAGCAAACACTCACACAGTAATTAACCATGATTTGAACCAAAGCTAACTTCTAGCCTGCCCTCTCATCCCTGCAGATGACCTTGAACAAACTTCCAGTCTTCCTCTAGCTTCTACATTCTGTGATGGTAGGCATGTACCTTCATGCCCTGGTTATACGGTGCTGGTAATGGACCCTTGGTCTTTGCACATGGTGGTAAGCACTGTACCTACCCCCTGAGCTGTGCCCCCAGTTAAAGCACATCTCCTTGCTAGACATTTTTCAGTTCTAGCCACAGTCATAGAGTTCACAGTGAGAGAGCCAAGCTAGTCTTCAGACACATCTCATGGGAATGACTGAGACACAGGGTATACTGTAAGGGCCCGCTGACTTCAGAGGTCTTGTGTGAAAGGAATGAGTCATAGTCACCTCTACCCCGAGCCATCGCCTAACATCTAACAACACAGCAGCTTGTGATGTCCTTAGAGCAAAACCGAAAAACCCAGAAATGCCTGGTGTGTGCCTGGGGTTCTAAGACACACCTTTCCCCTCCCTGCTGTCTCTCCTGAAACTTAATTGCTTGTTAGAAGCTGGCCTTTGGTCTCCGTGGACTACATGATATTTGAGTCCAGCTTCCTGATCTTATGAAGGCGACTTGTGATGGACAGATGAGTTTCATTTCTCTAAAACGGTAATCTGGCTCTCCTCGGATTGAGCAGACAGCCCAGAGGCGAGTGTACACAGAGTCTCTGTGACTCATGCACAGCTTCCTTGTGGTGACTGGCGGACACAGTGCGGGCTGCTGGCCCAGAACACAGAAAGCACATGTCAACTGATCTGGCTAAACCCTCCCAGTCCTTCTGGGGCAGAGACCTGCTTCATTTTCAGTCATGGCTCCTGAGTTAATTTCTCTCGATGGTGTCTATAACCTTAAAACAACTAAAAGTGTAGGCGCATGGGTGGGGTGTGGGTGCGTTCTGCTCTTTGTGGATGTGATACTGCTTATTGTTGAATGTATGCCTCTGGTAGACAGGAGCCAAAGTGCAAGATGTCATTTTGTAAGTCGGTCTATATTCTCCATGAATTGTTGTAAGAGAGAGAGGGCCATCGGTGGCTCTGTGCTCTGCCGTGTGACCTCGGGCAGGTTGATCCAGCTTCTCTGTCTCTCCTGTCTGAGGGTTGTTACAGAGGGAATTGAAATGATGGACACATGGGAGACAGGCCCAGGGTCTGGAGTGTGGAAAGGATTCACCCAGTATTAGTTGCTGTTGTCGGGGAGCATTTCCAACTTCCCAAAACCCACAGGGCTTCAAAATCAGGAGAAGGGACATCAGGCCAGTTCACCTAACAACTGCAGATGCTGACAATTCCAACATCTCTTCTGGTCCCAAACATTTTGAACAAGGGGTGCTCACATTGTAGTGTTCAGCTGTTCTAAACCTTGATTGATAAAGTTAATAAATCCAAGGAACAGAAGCTGTGTAGCTCCTGGGGAAAGAGACTCCTTGGTGGCCACGTCCTTTAGTCTTATTTTGGCTTCTGGTGACTCCTGAAGAATCTTGTAGGATGCAGAAGGTGAACTCGGAGGCCATCCAGTATCCTTATAGCCAAGTGTATCATGCTTAATGCCATGGTATAGCTAGCAGAAGGCCTAACCCTGGTAAATAATAGCTGTTTATTATAGTTGTTTCCCTTTATTTCCTTTGAGTGTATTTTTATACTTAAGAAAAGTGAGTTCCCCGGGTGGTGGTGGCACACGCCTTTAATCCCAGCACTTGGGAGGTGGAAGCAGGCAGATTTCTGAGTTCGAGGCCAGCCTGGTCTACAGAGTGAGTTCCAGGACAGCTGGAACTACACAGAGAAACCCTGTCTCAAAAAAAAAAAAAAGAAAAGAAAAGAAAAGAAAGAAAGAAAAAGAAAGAAAAGAAAAGAAAGGAAAGGAAAGGAAAGGAAAGGAAAGGAAAGGAAAGGAAAGGAAAGGAAAGGAAAGGAAAGGAAAGAAAAGAAAAGTGAGTTCCCGGGTTGTGGGAGTTTATGACTAAACATTCAGTTAGGGTCAGTGTTGAAAGAGTGTAACAGCTAGTTATGACCACAGTAATGTTGTATAACAAATTACCCCAAACTCACTGCACAAAAAGAGCAGACATGTATTTTCTCTGTGCTTTCTATTGGTTGGGGGTGATGGGGGGTCTGTAGATTGGGCTTAGTCTAAGCTGCAGGTTGGTTCCACGCCTCTCGCCACACAGTTCTCTGCTTCTTCGCACCAGTAGCCACCTGAGTCTTAATTCTTCTTGAGGTAGAAAAGCCACAGAAGGTCATGTTCAATCACAGCTTCCCTTCTGTGTTTGACATGTTCTGAGGAACTCCCAGTGGATCAACTGAAGTGGCCAAGGCCAAGCAGAACCTCAGCGTCCCAGTATCGGAGAGTGCGGGTCTAGGGAGGGGTCGGGCATGCCGGTCACAGATTCAGTCTCCTTGGTCAGCTGGCTTTCCATTTGCCTTCTCCAAACTGTCATTGCAAAAGGTGCCCTGAGTGCTCTCCCTAGCATAGGAGCTTCCATGGTCCTGGCATCCTCATTACAATTCCAGAAGCACTCCACTGGAGTGGGCGAGCACGTTGTGAATTCCCCTTTGGTCCCTTGAAGCCTTCTCTCTGACAGACAGGAATTTACTCTACTGTAAACCTAAGAGTCCCAATTTAGACAGACAGGATGGATTAGGCAGACGGCATCATTGACCCAGTTCCACTTCGTTAGCCTTTCCAATTAAGGAGGTTGTTACTGTGAGTGAGACCTCACAGATATGCAGTCATACCTTGAGTCCTCAGGACCTAGCTGGCTAGGGAGAGTCTCACATTTCCAGTGTGCACCCAGGGAGGAGAAGGAAGCGTGCTTGGCCTGGGCACAGCTGAGTGTTAGTGACACAGGCCCCTTGTGAGGGCTTCATCCTCCTCCTGGCCAGTTAATTAAGATGCTAAATAAGGACCCTTTGTACTCCTTCTCCCAGAAGCTTTTGAAATAAACCTTGGCCTCTGACTGTGTGTGACAGGGTCTGTGATTTGGGGACTCAAGATAAAGAGTAGATGCTGATCCGCGTCACAGGACCAGTCTCTTGGTATCCTCCTCATAGCTGGCAGAGATTTTCCCATAGCTTTCCGAGGAAGGTCCTTCCCGGTGAAGTTGTTCTTAGGGGTTCAGGATTGAGTTCCCCCTTTCTTCGCCGTCTTGGGATTCTGAGCATTGAAGCATGAGCCCCTGACAATGGCCAAATGGGCCGTGAAGCACAGCTTAATTAATCTGGGCACGCACCCAATGCCCCGTGCAGCACTGGCTAGGATTTGGCTTTGGAGAAGGTGCTAATTTTGAGGCTGAGCCACGGCTTCTTCTGCTCTGACTCATATCTAGATGAATATGGACGGAGGGACAGTTAGAAGAGATAAACAGGCTCAGGCTGATGGTGAGGTGAAGACCAGGGGCTGTGCGGGACAAACAGAGTCTGCTGTCACAGATGGGGAGGATGAATCCATCTCTGGAAGAGGAAACTGGGGCCTGCCCTGCGTGGCCAGTCAACAGGGAGCCGGGCTCAGCAATCCGGCACTGCACATCGTTGACCATGTCAATGACGAGTGTGGCTGGAAGGGGAGCATGGGTGGAATAGGGAGCCTGCGCCCCACCCTAAGTGGCTCAGTGACCCTTGAGTCCTGGGGGATCGTAGCTGAGGGCTATACTGGGAAAAGGGTGGGAGAGGCTGTGGAGGGAAGGCCCGAACTGTTTCTCTGAGACTCCTCATCAGTTCCTCCTGGGTCAGCTCCCTGTAGTGCTTTCCTGGGTGCGAGGACTCTCTGCTCAGACAGCATGAAGGTCAGAGTGAGTGAGGGGTCTCCGTGGCAACGTCCCTGGAGCTGTGCCAGGGAAGTGCTGGGACTCGGGACTCAGAACTGGAATTGGGGGAAGACGAATTTTCTTCACGTTCAAGGAAAGCCCGGAGAGAGGTCAGACTGTGCTGGAGACCATGGCTCAAATGTGCCACGGGGCAGACACCGTCAGACAGGGATCAAGGCGAGGGGAGGGGCCTGCTATTGTGTTCCTGTAGTCCTGACACTCAGGAGGCAGGAGTGTGAGGATGGCCATAGGTTTGAGTCTAGCCTGGCCTGCATAGCAAGTACCAGGCCAGCTTGGGCTACACAGAAAGACCTTGTCTCAGACAGTCATAAAACACTATTTAAAACTGTTTAACAGAAACAAGGCCTGATGATGCAGGCCTGCGAAACCAGCAATTTGGGAAACTGAGGCAAGGGGATTACAAGTTAAAGACCAGCCTTGGATACAGTGAGTTCCAGCAGACGGGTCCAAGCAATTCCCTGAGACCACACCTCAAAATACAAATTAAAATAAGGACCCAGTGGAGTGCTTGCTATCATACATGCAGCCCAATGTTTAATTCTCTCTCTCTCTCTCTCTCTCTCTCTCTCTCTCTCTCTCTCTCTCTCTCTCCTACAGGAATTAAAATGTTGTGTTTTTTCATGGCACTTGAAGAAGGCTAGCCTAGTGCTAATTTGCACCTAGAAACCTGTATTGGAACAATCAGCTTTGAGAGAGTCCAGTTTCAGACTGGATTTCTTCTCGGACTCTGATACGCACAGCCCCTCTGTGTAGAGGCTGCTAAATGTGGTTTTCCCAGAATCGGGAACACATATGATGGCTAAGTTCCGTGCAGACATGGTGCAGACAGAAATAGCCTTTATGTGCTGGGTTTCCTGTTTTCCTTGGAAACCGCTGGGGAAGGAATGCCATCACCTCCTATTAGTCCTTGCTCCTCCGTCTGCCCCTTCCCTGCCCCTCCCCCAACCCAGAATTCATGCTTAGTGACCCCAGGCTTTACCACCCAGCATCCCCAGTCAATTGGCTTTTGTCAGCACTGAGTGAATGGGATGTTTCTCTGGCCTGAAAAGATCTTTCCTGGCCTGCTGGGGTGTGCGCCTCACACAGGAAGTGGCTCCTCCTTTTCTCTCTCTTTCTCGTGTCTTCCAGTCTTGCAAGATTAGACATAATCGCGCAACCTTGTTATGAACCAGAGCGTATGTCTAATTCTCTTATGCACCCAAGTTTCTTTCATATGGGGAAGGCACTTTTTCTTGCTTTTCCTGTATGTGTATGAGTATGCATGTGAGTACACGTTCTTATGGGTACCTTGTGGCTACACGTGTGTGTGTGTGTGTGTGTGTGTGTGTGTGTGTGTACAGATATGTGGTGTCAGAGGTCAGTCTCAGGTATCATTCCTCAGGAGACAGCCACATTGGTGGGTTTTTTGTTTTTGTTTTTATTTTGGTTTTTGTTTGATTTAGGGGATATTTGTTTGTTTGCTTGCTTGCTTGCTTATTTTGACGAGGTCTCTCACTGGCCTGCAGCTTGCCAAGTATGTTATTCTGACTAGCAGTGAGCTCCAGGGATCCGCCTGTCACTGTGTCCCCAGCGCTAAGATGAGGAGTGTGTGTCCTTTCCTAGCTTTTTACTCCGGTCCTTGAACTCGGGTCCTCCGCATCATCCTCTGAGCCACCTCTCACCCTCCTTCTTCCTGGCACCTCCTTGCTTGGCACAGTGATCTCCATGTGGACAACCTTGGACCTCTTTCATCCTTAGATATGGACAGGAGGGCTGGGCTTCAGCAGGGGGCAGACTGGGTCTGAGAAGACAGGGTGCGACTGGCCCCGCCCGGCTGGGGATATCAGACTGGGTTGGAAGGGATGTTCAGTTTGGAAGTTGACTCACCACTTAGGAGGGTTTTCTCTTTTCTCCCCACAGGATCCACACCCGAGTCCGCTGATCACCCTAGAGACGCAGGTGAGTGTCCCCTGTGACCTTTGCCACCCATCTTCACCTTGAGGTTCTGTGATGGCTCTTCTTCACGGGGCAGAAAACCTGGGGAGAAAAATGGACATTATCTCGTTAAAGGGCTAATTATTCTTCCTATCACTTTAGGGTGGCTTAAGGTGACTTGTCTTTCTGAAGGGTGGTCTCTTGGCCAAGTAATTGGCCACCCCAACTGGATTAACTGTCAAAGGAGCAGACAATGGCATACCTCCACCCAGAGATAGATTCCAGTCTGGACTGGCAGTCAAGTACTTTCCCATAGTGGGCCTTCAGCGATACTCTAACAACGAGACCCAGCTCCCAGAGCAGAACATTGTACTGTCTGCTTGGGTACTGGGACATTCTGAACAATATAGAGATAGCAGTGGAGTGTCTGTGTGGGTCCCAAGATGGAAGAATGCGGCCTGGCTCTGATGTCTTCTTGGTGGGTGCCTGCCTCAGACTCACTGAGACATAGGGAGAATATAGTTCTACATCTTCAGGCTTGTGGTGTCGGCTGGGGCCGTCTAGCCTCCAAGTTATTCCTATTTCATTTTAAATGTGCCTCCTGACAGACTCCTAGTGAGAATCAGGAATGATCTGGAGGACATCAGAAGTGTGTGGAGGGAGAGCCTGTGTGAGCTTTAATCCCGTGGAATGAGGCCTTTCCTACTGCCTTTGAAAGGGATGTGTCTCCAGATTGATGACTTCCTTAGCTCCATGCTTTGGTCAGACAACAAGGAAAAAAGGAAGACAGGCAGGACCTCCTTTGGAGCCCCAGCGAGAATGCTTTCCAGGTGCCAGACACTGTAAAACATATTGAACAGTTTGTGAATGAGTAACAGCCCTTTGGGGGATTTCTGTGGCATGCTGGCAAATATCACCTGCCTACTCCTTCCTTCCCCTGCCCTGGGTCTGAAGCTAAGCCATGGCTTCTACATGGGAAATAATTATTTCTCATGATGGGGAAAAGTTACCCCTCCAAGGTGCCAGTGGGATCAAAGTTGAAAGGCATTGTATCATCAGTACTATTAGTAATATCACAACTTTGAAGAACTGTACTTGTGTATATATAAGTGTATATATGTGTGTATACACACACATCTATATGCATATATTTACATAGCATTGAGTAAATTCTAAATGATAGAACTAAGCATAAAGGATTCCTTTGGTTATCCTTCAAAACTATTTATGTGAATTCCCAGATGTTTATATGTAACACTTTGGGAAGTGTCTGCCTCCCTGTCTACCCATGGGTCATAAGATAATTCCCAGGATACGTTGTTAGATAGACTGTAGGGTAAAGAGTCTTCATTCCTTGCTCCATCCTTCCCCCAGCAGGCAGCGTGTTCTGCTCGGGAGAGCTATGGGCAAGCAGTCCTTCTCCAGAGCGCCAGAAGCCAGTTCTTCTCCGCTGCGTTTGGCCTTCCCAGGCCCTTTGCTCTGGACCTCATCCAGTCAGCTCTTCAGAACTTCCATGGGAAGAGCAGAAAAATATCCATGGCTTTAGGAAACATGCCACAAGGGAACAGCACCCCTACAAAGTGGCCACCCTTAAGGTTGTGTGAGCTCTGGGGACCTAAGCCTGGGGCGGTGGTGCCAAGCACACCTTCAGCATCACCACCACACACTGCGGGGCGGGGTCCCAGTAATCTTCCTTAATGCTCCCACCGGTCTCATCTGGCTCACTGTCTTTGCGGTGGTGAGAGACGCTGTAGAACATTGTTGCCTTGCTGACTGTCTTAGGGTTTCACTGCTGTGAACAGACACCATGACCAATGCAAGTTTTATAAAAGACAACATTTAATTGGGCCTGGCTTACAGGCTCAGAGGTTCAGTCCATTGTCATCAATGCAGAATCCAGGCAGATATGGTACAGGAGGAGCTGAGAGTTCTATACCTTCATCTGAAGGCTGCTAGTGGAAGACTGACTTCCAGGCAACTAGGGTGAGGGTTTTAAGCACATACCCACAGTGACACACCTACTCCAACAAGCCACATCTCCTAATAGGGCCACTCCCTGGGCCGATCATATATGAACCATCACACTGACTTCAGCCTTTTCACGTTGGAGAGGCAGTGTGGGGAGAGATACGTCAGTTGGTAAAGGGCTTGATCCAGAACCCACATTTCAAAAACGAAGCCAGATATTGTGGATGCTGTGGTGTCCTCTAATCCCAGAACTTGGAAGACATTAGACAGATGGGTCCCTGGGGCTCATTGGCTAGCCAGCATATACTACTTAATGAGCTCTAGGTTAATGGCAGACTCTCAAGTTGACCTCTGGCCTCTACAAACACACACAGACAGACAGACAGACACACACACACACACACATACACACACACCACAGCATTAGAATGCAACCAAGATATGATCTGTGTGTGTGTGTGTGTGTGTGTGTGTGTGTGTGTGTGTGAGTTGCTCAAAGGCCGTAACCATATTTGACTTGTTGCTGGACTCATTCCATAACAGGATATACAATGGGATTCTGCCCAGCTGCCCTCTGTGCAGCAAGTCTGGCAAGAAGGGTCTGCTAGCTTTCTGGCAGAAAGTAGTGTCCTAAATGTTACCCATGTGGCATGAGCAAGACAGCAGGTGTGAAGGCCTTGGGAGAGCTTACGCTGCAGAAGCAGCGTTCATATGACTTCTGAGCCCTGGCTAGGTTTCCTCTTCCTCCCACAGTGCCCTTTCTGCTCCCAGTGGCTTTGCCTGCTGTGTATTAGAGTCCAAGACTCCACTTCCATTGTGTGTTGTACTTCGTCATGTCCTTACATCACACATGTATGTAAATATGGCTTTGCTGACAGTTCAGGTTTCACAGGATCCAAGGCCACCAAGATACCCATTTTCTTCCTGAATCCCACTGACCCTGGTAGTGATTGCAGGGGCCCTCACCTGCGGCCTAGTATACCTGCTTGACACAGGTTTGTGGAACTGAAGGAAATGTACCAACTGGTCTCTGGGAGTCCTCATGCCTTCTGCATTCAGCGTGGGGGAACCTTTCATCTTATGGCAGCAGCAAGACTCGCTGCTTAATGGTTAGATTAATATCATGAAGGAGTGAGCAGTGCCCCGGTCCCTGACTTCAGATTTCTCTTTAGCACATGGATCCTGTGGATGTCTCAAGCAATTGCTGCTTGGCAATGGTGACCACTAATCTGGTCTCTGGATGGAAGTACCTGGGAACTTGATGACTTAGAAATAAAAGAGTAAAACAAGAAAAGTCTAAAAGGACTTTAAATTTGGTTAGTGGGCTAGAATTATTATTGTTATTCATATTACTACAGCCACACTGTATTAGATTCAATTTACAGACTTAAGAGTCTTAAAAGTCAAATAACTTACCCAAGGTCACATAGAAGGGACATAGCTCTGGTGGGTGCCAGGCTCAGAGTTATATGACATCAGACTCTTGCTTGCAGCCTCTGTTTCATTAAGCTAGAGAGTAAAATTGGTATCATCAGTTGAATGTTCAATTTGCTAATGCTTAGACAAGGCCAGGTGTACCAGTTCTGGTATTTGTACACTTCTATATGTGGATATACTCAGAAGTGGGTGAGTGGATGAATGTGTGGATACAGAAATGGCAGTCAGACATTAATGGTAGATAGCAGAAGATAGATAGTGTGTGTCTTAATTACTATGCTGTGCCGTGAATACAGTGACTCGGGCAACTACAGAACAGTGGATGTCAGCCTTCCTAATGCTGCGACCCTTTAGTACAGTCCCCCATGTTGTGGTGACCCCAACTCTAAAATTTTATTGCTACTTCATAACTATACTTCTGCTACTGTTATGAACTGTAATGTAAATATCTGATATTGAAATCCCCCAAAGGGGTTGTGCCCCACAAGTTGAGAACTCCTGTTGTAGAAAGGAGAGTTTATTGGGGGTGTACAGTTTTAGAGCGTGAGTCCATAACCATCACGGAGTGGAGCATCGCGGCAGGCAGGCAGGCAGGCAGGCAGGCAGGATGTTGGAGCAGTAGCCGAGAGCTTACTTCTTGGTTTATAAGCAGAAGGCACTGGTCACACTGGGACTGGCATAGGCTTTTGAGACCTTAAAACCTGCCCAAGTGATACACTTCTTCCAACACTGCCACACATCCAAATCGTTCCTAAATAGTTCCACCCACCGAGGACTAAGTATTCGAACATATGAACCTATGAATGCCTTTATTCTTCAAATTACTACAGAGGTAGATGATAGATACATAGATAGATAGATAGATAGATAGATAGATAGATAGATAGATAGATATTGACAGACGGATGGATGGATGGATGGTAGATGTGTAGGTAGACAGAAGATGTATGCATAGGTGGCTGGATAAACAGAGGGAATTCTTTGCACTAATATCTCCAGCTGTACACAGATGTGTAGGTAGAGATGAGGGTGGACAGACACTAGATAGATCTAGACAGATAGATGCATAGATGCCTAAAGACAAATAGATGCCTGGATGGTGGACAGACAGACAGAGGGACTGCTTTGCTTGAAAGGTGTTTTTATTTTTTTGTCCTACTGGCTGCTGTAAGACCTGTGGGTAAGTCCCGTAGACTACAGAGCCAATCGAAAAAAATTTCATTTCAGAACAACAAAAAATAGACTGTCTCCCTGAGCATCAATAATATTGTGATAAATCTGAATGCGTACTTGATTCTTTTTCATTGATCCTCAAGGGGGACCATCATTTCTGAACCCACTCCAACTGCCAAGGCCTCTTTTCATTTCATTTCACCTTCACCACTCAGTGACTCCTACTCCCCACTGCACCTCTGCTGATTAGCAAATGGCTCTGGCTCAGATGCAGGGACACCTGGGGAGCTGTCCTGAAGGAGCTCTTTTGTAGAGTAAAGATCTGTCAATCTGGGTATTTCTGAGGTTGGCTCACTTGGAAGGGAACAGAAGTTCATTTACATGGAGATCTCCCAGGGCCCGAGATCAAGGGCTACAGGGGTGGGGGGTGGGGGGGACATTCCCGACTGCTCAGTTTTCAAATCTAACCAGGTACTTGAATTCCTTTGATCAGCTAAGTGGGGGCACGCAGGGAAGGAGTGACAGTCACATTATTTAAAGATGTTACTAGGGCCAGGAGGATTGCAAACAAAGCCGGGGAATATGGAAGGGAAGGAAAGCTTTAAAATTACACTGTGTAATCCATTCATCTTGGTTTATTCAATAAATAGCTGTGAGGCCACGCAGAGGCCAGGCCTTGTGTGAGACATCAAGGATGTGACAGCAAGAGAAGCAGAAGGCTTCTGCCTGGAGTCATGTTGGAAGAAGCAGATGAGAAACAGACAGGCCAGACAGGCGTGTGATTGTGCCCTTAATATGAGTTGCCATAGTGAATTGCATGTGCCACGTATGCTTAGAAGAGAGTAGAAGGGATTTGATCCGAAAACTCTCTCTCGGGAGGTGAGAGGTTTGCTTTGTTTTTTACTGTTTGATACACTGGACAGAATCTCACTATATAGCCCAGGTTGGCTTTGAAATCTGGGTCCTCTGGCCTCAGTCTCAGCCTTCCAACACTGGGCTAATTACACTTGACAGGAGGTATGTTTTTGAGTTTGAAGCTGATACAGTAAGCTTGCTAAGAGATGCTAAGAGATGAGAGTTAACCTTGCTAAGAGATGACAGGAATCGCATTCCAAAAACTTTTGCATATTCCGTCTGGGTGCCTATAATAATAATGCCACTTTTCCTTAGGATCAATTAAACCGTGCGGGCTGCTTCAAACTCCTTCAGTGCTTTGTGTCATCATAATGTCAAGATGGATAAGGAATTACCTTATCAAGCTAGAATCAAGGAAATGAGGGGGAAAGAGAAGGGACATAATTTCACAGCCATCCGGTCACTGGTCACATAACTGTTCAGTGGGAGGAAGCTTGGGGCCTCAGTGTGTTGTGCTCACGTGGGGACTAATGTCGGGAATCTGGACAATGGTCGCCATTAGCTAAGTTATGGACTGCTGCTGAAATGAACTTGAGCCTCATTATAAGCCGGTTGTTCTCACTCACCTAGGGTGGTGTTGGCCGGCCAAGGACATTTGACTAGGTATGATTAGAGATGTGTTTGCTGTCAAAACTCAAGAGACAGGGGAACTATTGACATCTTGTGTGTAGAGAGCAGAGAGATCTGTTGGCTATTCTATATTGCATGGGACAGTCTCCCTCCATTCAAGTGTTATCCAGTCTCAAATATCAATAGTGTCAAGGTTGACAAAGCTTGGTGTGAACTTGTTGTGTACTTGTTTGCTTTGAAAGAGTTTATTACACAACGATCCTTCAGCCCTGCAATGTTGGCTTCTTTGGTATTATTGTTTATGCTCAAAGGTCACTAACTTCAATTAATGTAAGATTTCAGCCAGCCTGCAGGTGTTAGCCATGGCACATCCATCCCCTCTGCATCGACATTGACCTTGACTATAAACACAATAAACTACCCCCCCCAATATTTATAACTATGTGTTCCGTGTGCACAAAGGTCACATCTTGTCTGATAATTATGACTGGGGAGGGAAACTCACCAGGAGAGATAATTTCCTACAAGATTTATGGCTCATTAATAGAGAGAATATTCAGGGTTTCGGTTTTTGTTTTTAAGAAATTATGGTTGGGAGTGTAACACATTTGCCTAGCAAGTCTATCCATAGCATGGCTAAATCAAAGAAAAACAGAATGAATGTTCGTTCTGCTGCTTGGCTGGGCTTCAGAGAGGGCGTGGTCAAGGCTTTGGGACTGCTGGAGCGAGTCTCCCGGTTTCTAGGCCTAGGCCCTCTTTCTGCTGCCCAGCACAGCCTCTTTGGTCTAAACTTCTTCCTGGACGCCTTCCTGCCACCACCAGGATTAAAGCAATTGCAGTCTGTTCGCCGCTCTTCCAGCTCTGGGCTTCGATTAACCTTCTCCTCCATAGGGAGCGGTTTTTGAAGTAATGAGGAGCTTCTGAATGGCCCTTACCTGCGTCTCCAGTCCATTAATTCTTATGGTGCCCAGCATCTGTTGAGAGATGGAAGAGACCAAATTGCTTTTCATCTTCTGCCTCCTTGTGGGAGCAGGGCCTCTCGAGGGCGGGGCAGACCAGTTTGGGGGGACAGCAACCCCTTTTCTGCCGTCAGCTCTGTGGACTCTGGTTTGCAGATCTTTAATTAGCGTTGGTGGGACTGGACCATTGTCTAGGCAGAGAATGGGAAACTGTACCCAGGGAGGAGCTGAGGTCTCGTGGCTGGGAATCCTTCCTATTCCCTGTGACTCGGAGTGACGCTGTGAGGCACCATTCCACAAATAACCAAGCCAGTTCTCCAAAGCCCAGCCACATGCATCTGCAGTCACAGGAAATAGATGCTCTTGACCCCACCCTTCTTCACTAATCCAAGCTCAAACGCTGATCTCAGTTGATCCCTTCACTCAGAATACATGGAGTCATTGTTCTTCCTGACAATAGCAGTTGTCACTTTTCAATGACTATGACCTACATCTCCAACAGAAGCAACTTTGGGGAGGAAACATTCCTTTAAGTTCATAGTTTAGGAGGCCTCACTCCACCAAGACAAGGAAGGAGAGGTAGGGCTCATGGCAGTAGGGGTCTCATATAAAGCAGATATTGTTCACCTGGTAGACCAGATGGTAGAAGCAGAGTCCAGAGCCAGTAGGAGCTCAAAGGCCTGCTTCTAGTAACCTGCTTAGGCCACCACCCCCAAATAGTACCACAAGATGGGAACCAAATTGCCAAAATATAAGCTTCTGGAGAGCAAATTTCAGTTGTACTTACTGTAACAATGATACCCACGGAGTACACTTGCTTGACATGAGAAGTATGTGTTGTATGTGTACTTAGCAACCTAGCACTTTCATGAAGTATATACTAAGCCCTTATATGTCAACAATAGCCAGTGAAAAAGTTTACTTTGAACTGAGACCTATATATTATGTGTACTTAGCAACCTACTACTTTGTTTACTAAATCTTTACTTGGACTACCACTGAAACTTAGAAAGTTTTTAGTATGGATTCTACTACTCACATTTTGTCATTTGTCCTTAGTGGAATTCCCCTTTCACAGATGAGAAACTGAGGTATGAAGAGTCTCCATTATTTGCCAAATGAAACAGTATTTGAACTTAATACTTTGGTTTTAATTTTTCTGGAGGGAGGGAGAATCCATGAGACAGGCAGGAGTCTTAACCCCATTTTACAGATGATCAAACTAAAGAGCAGTGTTATGCCTGGCGATAGGACAGGAGCCACAGCCAGGTGATAGATGAAGATCACTGCTCTTGCTGCTATGTCGTTAAGATATTGCAACAAAATAAAGATGCAGCTTTTGTACAGGGAGTGATTAGTGTGGGTGTGGCTTTCATGTGGTGTAGATCCAGATAGTGCAAATACTGACTGGTATAATGTAGATAAGGTAGACCACGTGTGCTTATAGAGATAGAATTAGTTGGGTACATGTTCGTTAGATACATGGATAGACTAAGTATAGATTTGTGAAGGTATCTAGTAGGAAGAATAGACATTTTCTTCCAGCAGATTGTGTCTGCCCTCAGAGAGTCCCGTGCATTTCAAGTACTGAGGCAAAATCTTAGGAAACCGCCAAGGGAGAGACAAGACACCATGGCCCTTTGCACTGAATCACAAGCATCAGGAGCTCCCCTCCCTCCCCCTGACATCTGGCATAAGTGTCACATGTGCCAAGGTCTGTGAGGCATGGACTGTCAGCTCCATGGGGTTTTTAGGTAGAGCCATACAAACTGGGGATCTTAAGAGACTGTTCCAGTGCTAGAATGTTGAACCTGGAGTATAAGCGTTTCTAGATTGGCCAGAGAGGACCTGGATGAGGCCAACTGTTGATAGCCCCTTCAGGTTTTCTACACTCCTAGGACTTTGCTAAGTACTGTGTGTGCATAGCCTTTCTATCATGCCCGTAGTTCTTTGGGAAAGGGGTTGCTAATCTATCCTTTGTAGGGCAAGAGAGTGAGTACATTGGGAGCCTGAGGCCTGGCCTGAAACAGAAGAGCTTCCGAGTGGCAGAGCAGCCTCAAACCCAGTTTCCTCCCAGTCAAGTCAGTCTTTGTCCTAATTTACACTGTGGGTGAAAACTGGGGCCCAGGGAGCTGGACAACTCTCCTGGTGTCCCAGCAGTACCTCCAGCTGGCTCGTGTGCCCTGGACAGTCAGATGAGAAACAGGCGTCCTTAAAACCAGAGCGTGGGCTCAGGTGGAAGGCTGGTAGTCGCACTCTGGCATCTTCATCGTCCTTGACTGTCTCCATGTTGGATATCAGAGAGACGGAGTGTGCCGGGTGTCTCCTCCCCGTCCTCATTAGACCCACTGCTCACTCACCCGCCACCTCCCCCTGGGTACTTACCATCAGTAAGGGCTTTGTCATTGCCCTGGCTAAGAGAGGCAGGGCTGGGAGGCAGGGTAGGAGGTCAGCAGGCAATGCAGTAAGGTAATTTTCCATGCTTGGCTGTGTCCTTGTGGAGCTCTGCTACCTGTGGACACCCATGACACAGCCACCCCTCCCCTGTCCTTCCTCTCCAGCGCCAGGCTGGTGTCAGCGCCTGCCAGGTCTAGCCTGCCTTGCAGGCCTAGCATCCTCCTTTCCAGTTTCCTTTGTAGAATCTCATTGTATTCTCTTCTTATACTGTGGATACTAGTGCCACTTTGGGGGGGGGGCAAAAGGGGGTCCACTTTTAGTGACACAGTGCTGCTAGGGGGACTCCTAAGCTGAGCTGCTGTCATCGTGTGCTGTGTTTTGATATAAGAAGGGGTCTCTAAGTGGCAGGAGAACCCCTGAAGGTAAGAGAGGGGCAGATGGGGCTCCCAGGAAAGAGTCTGGGCGTGTCATGTTTTGGTAGAGGATAGCGGCTGCCATCTTGTGACTATTTCTAACTAAAACGGAGCCAAGCAGCAAGCAGGATAAACACTTGTTCTGAGTTAATATCTGATGACTCACACTGAGGACTCGAACTCCGGGCCCTGCCCCGTCCCATGCCCTTCCATCAGCTTTAACTCCGGGGCTTCTCTTCCAGGAGGGACCAAGCTCTCTCTCCAGTCTGGGTAAGGTCTGAGCCTGCAGTCTTCCTTTGGGTCTTTACCAGATAGTCAGACACACCAGAAGGAGATAATCTCTTCTAGCAAGGAGACTGAAATCCATCCATTTCCTGTTCTGTTACACCTCAGGAACCGTTAACTGCCCTGATACTCAAATCTGATTTCAAAGAAGTGCCACCACGTGTCAGCCTCTCTATGCCGTTGAGAACTCTTGGGCGGGTTCCAGCAGTTTCTCCAGTACATTGCAGCTCTTCCTGTGGTTTCGATCATTCTGAAAAGGAGTGTTTTCTTAATCACAACCCGAATTCTGTTTTCCGAGAGGCATAGTAGCTCTTGTGTTGCTGTTAGAAGCAAGTAATGGGAGGGTTGGAAGTGGGTAAACCAAAGTGAGCTGCACGTGGCAGATGGGTGGGGCTGAAGATCATTCCAGACTGTTGGATGCTGGAAGAAAGAACTTCAAATTCTGTAAAGGCTTTTGAGACATGTGCTGGCAGTATGCAGGTACTGTGCCAAATGCCACCAGGCACCAGTGCTGGCCCAGGAGGCACCTTCTCATTTCACGGCCTTTGCTCAAAGAGATCCTTGAGGCTTTGTCTGACTGTGTGTGGGTTCTGTCTGTCCTTAGGACATATGGAGAGGAGGTGATGGTGGTGGATAAGCCACCAGGAGCCTCCACATACCCCCTTTGCATAGCTGTGCATCACAGTCCCCTCTGGCCTTCCCACCTCCCTTTATCACCTCCCCTGGCAGGATGTGTCCAGACTTAGTCAGGCAATGGATCAGGTCGTGACTACCCCCCACCTTCATTAGAGGGCTGCTCCTGAGACCCAGCTCAGCAGCTCAGGTGGAGGCTGGACCATGTCTGTTTAACTTATTTAAATTAATTACTTATTATGTTTTGACAAGGGGTCTCATGTAGCTCAAGCTGGCCTAAAACTTAATAGGTAGCCAAAGATGACCTTGACTTTCTGATCCTGCCTCGTTCACCTCCTGAGAGCTGGGTTTCAGATGTCATCCATCATTCCAGGGGTTAGCCAGGACTAAAGATTGAACATAGAACTTTGTGCATACTAGGTAAGCCCAAGTGATCTAACCTTAACGCCTCTTTTCTGCTCTTCT
This sequence comes from Apodemus agrarius, assembly GCA_964023405.1. NCBI lineage: Eukaryota > Metazoa > Chordata > Mammalia > Rodentia > Muridae > Apodemus > Apodemus agrarius. Next base: position 110,670,502 of record OZ030005.1, read on the forward strand.
GCCCACAGCTGTGCTGGGCACTTACTTGGGCTCTAAGTCTTCCCTAATCCCCCTCTTGACTTGTCCATAGCTGCTCAGCTGTGGCACCCCAACACTGTGAGACGTCTCATCCTTCACTGCCATTTTCACTGCAAGGACACTCAGCAGCTTCCCTGGTTATCCACTCCCAGCCAGCGCTGCATCTTACAATCTGACAGACAACAACGTCTTCAGACTTAGCCACAGGTTCCTGGAGGACAAACCATCCCTGGCTGAGAACGGCCTGCCAAAGCAAGGACTGTGCACAAAGACTAAAGTCCATGACTATGACCCCAATGGCTCTGTGCTGATGGCATAGAGTAAATGCGTGGTCCTGTCAGTTCTTATTTCTAAATGACCTCATGTAAACTTGGTCTAAACACAACATGCACCAGGTGTCCCCCTTCTCTGCACTGATTTGCCAAACAAAGTGCTTCTGTCATTTTTTATATTTGAAAAATAGCAAGACAAAGGTCACATGTCTTTGTAACGATGTGAAGGGCTCCATCTTTTCCTTGGAGAATTAGAACCCCTCAGTCCAGCTGTCTATTCTAAAGAAGGCATCGGGTTAAATGCCAAATAGCATGCTGACCTGCATCCCTAAAGACTGCAGGGATGACATTGACTGAGGTTTTAGATCTGTTTGGCCAGGCAATCTCAGGAGGGTGTGGGCTCCCCTGACAACATCAGAAATAGTCTGTGGCTTTGGGGCCCGACACCATGACGTGTTCAGACCTCCCTGGCGTCAATCCCTGGATTTGGTGAAAGAACCCTGTGTACGGGGCATCAGCTTAGGACAAAAGGCCACTGTAGGTCCTAACGGCCTCTGGGTGTTGCTCCCAGGTTGTTTTCTGAAGGTGGTTTGGGTTGGCTACAAGCATGGTTTATTCTTGTTTTCTATTTTTACAAATTCTCCTTTGGGGACTTGTGGATCCTTTCTCAATTTGGATTTCACATTTGCAGTCATCAGTGCTATACTGTATGGCTATATTATTATCATACTCTTCATGCAATGAGCATTTATTGAGAGTCCAAGACACTATAGAGCTGGTGACAGAGCAGTGATGTTGACATTGGTCCTGACCTCCCAAGCATACATGCTGGAGAATAGTAAATGAGAACTGTAGATACATCAGATAAGACCATTACTAAAGAAAGTAAGTCAGACAGAAGGCTGTGGACGAGTTAGCTAAGTGGGGGAAAGAGTCCACCTTTAACATAACAGGACCATGCACAGTACCACGCAGCAACCCTTGAGCACAGTGCAAGTGAATGAGCCCATTACACAGCCGTATGATGGGGGTAGCTGGTACAAAGGCCCTGAGGCAGGGTACTCTCGATGTGGTAAAGCCAGAACAGCGAGAGGGTTAGGTCAGGAGGATGCTGTTGAATTTAGAATGAATTTGCTTTCACACTACATTGGGAATTCCTGGGAGTATTTAGGGTAGAAGAATCACACGGTCTGACTTCCGATAATGGGATTTGTGGCTTTCCTGGCGCAAATGATCTCTAGGGGGTCAAGAACGGAGGCTGTGGCAAGAGTCACAGTGATGCCATAGTCATTTGGACCAGTGTGAAGAGTGAAAGTCAAGGGAGTTGCTGCATCTGTGCATGTGATCTGAGAGTAGAACCCGCTGGTCAGTGTACTGAAGCAACACAAGTGCCTGGTAAAACAAGACAACACCGATGTGGAAGCCAGTGAACTGAAGTCCCTAGACCTTTGCTCTATTCTTAGATAACTGCTGCTCATTGTTATCATCCGTCTTTCTGCGCACCCATCTGCGGTGTGTGTGTGTGTGTGTGTGTGTGTGTACGTGTGTATGTGTGTGTGTGTGTGTGTGTACGTGTGTTTGGTGACAGGCATTTGTTTACTTCCAAGAAATAGAATCTAATGAGGCACATTTTATAATGACGTGTGTTTCCTGTCTCTTTATCCTCCTCACTTCATATCAGCCCATATTAATCTTCCTGGTTATTCAATTTCTATTTTGTCCAGCTCTGTTTCAAGCACCTGGCTTGGTGTCTGGTACGTGGAAACTGTGAGATAACTATTAGTTGACTCTATGCTCTGTCCCTTTGCTGTGAGCTGGTTTCCTGTTGTTAGACACGTAGGTGGCTCCTTTTCGTTTTCCTGTTTTCAACACAGCTGTTAGTCACTCTTACATCCGTAGCAAAAGTGACCAGATTTCACCAGCCCAGAGGGCACGTGTTTGAAATGATGCTAAGGGGAACTGACTTGTCCTGTGTGAGGCTCCTTCAGACCTGTGAGCCCTTAAGTGATTTCCTGTTTTTCATTTCAAAAGCATGGGGGCAGTTGTTAATATGTGTCATTCTTGACAGACTCCTGGGTAAAGGATTGAAGCATTTGCTGAAACAGGTATTTGCTGGTCCCTTACTTCCTTTCCAGGACTCCAAGCCCCACTTAGATTCTCTGCCCCCTTGAAGCAGAGGAAGCAAGTAATAGCCCCGACACTGTTTGAGCACTCAGCTATGTGCAGGTCACCATGGTAAGTCCCTCACAGGGGTAAACTCACTCAATCTTCATGCTAAGAAGGTTCCAGAAACCCCTGTGAGATCGAGTGGCTGTCATCAAGCTTGTAAAGAAAAAGAAGAAAACTGGTGGGGGGGAAGAGAGTTAAGTCACCCAAGGTCACACTGAGAGCAAGCTTTGGATCTTAGCAGAACTCAGCCATCATGGCGCAGTGGGTGGATTTAGTAATAGCTGTGACTGCCTTTGAGGCTCAACCACTCTGTGATATTTTAAAAGCAAAAAAAAAAAAAAAAAAAAAAAAAAATCAATGCATTCTTTGGGGAGTCAATGGTCTTGTCACAAGCTCAGGGTTACGCCTGGGCCCGTGGCCCAGCCTGTGGTATGGCAGCTGGACACAGGGCTCTATGCTAGACCTCTGGAAGACAACCAAGCCACAAGCATGCGAAAAGACATGCCCAAGGCCACATAAGAAAATAATACCACCAATTTCCACACTGGGTTACGTTTCCCCTTGACCAAGTACCCAAACGAACTGCCGAGCTGAGCTAGTGATTTGACTGTGGAGGTGATAATAGAACTCTGGATTGGCTGAGACAAGGTGTCTGGTCAGCGAATGGATGGATGGAGAGCAGAATGAATGATAGATGGGCAGATACATAGTGAATGGACAGGTGGAAGGAGGTATGGATGATAGATGGTGGTAGTTAATGATGGAGTGATGGAGTGAGAGACGATGCATGCAGGCTTGGGTGGTGAATGGACGGGTGTTATCGTAAACAGTGGCGGAATAGAGGACTGCAGAGAAGGAAGGATCCTGGTGATGCGCAGATGTAGAGCTTGATAGATTGTTAGACAACATTCACATGATGATAGATGATAGATAATTGACTGATAGAGTATAGATAGATAGATGATTGATAGATATATGTTAGATGATTGATAGGTATGTGAGACGGTAGATAGATAGATAGATAGATAGATAGATAGATAGATAGATAGATGGGAGGCCGATGATGAATATGTAGTATATAAATATCTCTCTCTCTCTCTCTCTCTCTCTCTCTCTCTCTCTCTCTCTCATAGGCAGCTAAACTACCTCAGTTTATTTTTTTGGAAATCCTAAACATGCACCAGCCAGTAGGAGGATATGCAGGCACCAGGACTTTGTCTCCAGTGAGCCCATAGTCTAGAGCAGGTCATTGCCACCATTGTTCTATCCTTTCAGCATCTGGAAGAAACTCTGCCATTCGGTCTCTGAATAATATTCCAAAAGAAAAGTAGGTGCATTGTAAGGCAAAGGAAAACATCTGTCTGAAATGCCACATACATAAAGCCAGAAGTCTACAGGCGGCCCTGTGCTTGTCTGTGTTTAGCGACCCTGTGTTTAGCATGCTCGCTAACTAGACTTGGCAGCAAATTTATTAACTACTGTCATCTAGAAGAGATGGGGGTAAATAGTAACCTGAGATGTCTGCTACCAGGTAGTGTGACATGAACATGTCTGCAGCTTGTATCAGTGTCGAGGTCTTGGGTACTGCCAATACCATTGCAGTTATATTCATAAGTGAAGGAACCGATACTTCTTAACCAGAATTAGCAAAAATAATTGCCTGTATAAGTACAAGTTCAAAGACACCAGCAAGCTCTCTCCATAGACTCCTAAGTCCATAGCTTCCTGGACAGGCCTTGGGAGGTTAGGGAGACAGACGTGTTAGTGTAGATGTGTCATGTAAGTTCCCACAGAGTAGCCATGTGCATGATTTATTATATTATATAATAATAATAGAGCCGGGCAGTGGTGGCACATGCCTGTATTTCCAGCACTTGGGAGGCAGAGGCAGGTGGATTTCTGAGTTCGAGGCCAGCCCGGTCTACAGAGTGAGTTCCAGGACAGCCAGGGCTACACAGAGAAACCCTGTCTCGAAAAACAAAAAAAAAATTATTATTATTATTATTATTATTATTATTATCATCATCATCATCATCATCATCATCATTATTATTATTATCATCATTATTATTATTATTATCATCATTATTATTATTTACCAGGACACATGTGTGGAGGTCAGAGGACAACCCAATAAGATTAGTTCTCTCTTTCCATCTTTATGTGGATTCCAAGGATCAAACTCACGTTGGCAGGCTTGTATCATTGTGCGGCAAGCCCCTTTACCCACTGAGCCAGCTCACTCTCTTCTGGATTTCTTTTCTGATTATAGCCGGATCTTTGTATTGGATTGATTTCCATGCGGAGAGTGGAACCCGGCACCTTTCAGCAGGCTAGGAAAGTACTCAATCACTGAGCTACAGTCCAGCCTATGGGAAGGGCCTATTGGTGTTTCTATCTGTGGACTCTTCTCCATTTAGTGATGATGTCTGGCACTCCCAACAGAACACCCATGGACCAGCTCCCTAGGGAAGCAGCTGTTTACAACATGTTCTAAAGGGTGAGTGAGAGTTAAGTCGGGATCAGAGCACATCCTTACATACAGATAAAGCTGTCCCTGAAGACAGAGGTGGAGCGTGAGCACCAACAGGAAATTATAGGAGCCACTGGCAGCGGAGGCAGAGGGCAGGGATCAGCGTGTGATGTGGCGGATGCGGGAGGAAAGGGCTCCAGTACTGAAGACCCCATCAAGAAGCCCCAAATGCTCCTGCGGGTGATATGGAGCCACTGAAGGTGTCTGGACAAGCTCACTAGGAGATCAATTTGAGATCCCTCTGCCGCTGTGTGGGAATGGGCTGTGGAAGTGAGTCGGAGACAGGAGGGACTAAAAGAGCACTTCGGAAGAGCTTTAATGGTGGGTGAATGGGATGTTGACAAACAGAGAGGAAGGAACATATTTAAGGAGCATTAAAACAAAAGTAGGTAAAGTGCTTGCTAGCTATTCATGAAGCCCTGGGTTTGACCTCCAACACTGCACAAAACTGGGTGTGGTGCCACGTGCTTGAAATCCAAGCTGTTGGAGCAAGGAGACGAGAGGATCAGAAGTTCAAAGCTGCCCTTGTCTATGGAGTGAGTTCAAAGTCAGCCTGGGCTGTATGTGACTCTTACCTCAGAGAGAGGTGCAGTGTAGATAGGCAAGGATCTTACACGTGCAGGGTGAGTGCAGGGGCAGTTAGGAAATGGGTCAGTGGGTCAATAACAGCGGACAGGTCTGCAGTGAGGAAAGACTTGTCCTTGGAGACAGTTGTCAAGAACATGTGTGTCTACAGGTTCAGATGCAGGCTTATCCCACCCCTTGCTGTCGTTTTTTGTGGTAGGGATTGACTTCGACCCCAGGATCTCATATGTGCTAAGAAATGTCCTGTGGAGGCTCTTTAATCTGTCTCCACAGGAGACAAAGTTGGCAGAAGGCAGGGACAGGCACATCTCCGGGCTTGTCAACGCAGACTTTTGCACCTAAGATCTCCAGGAAAGTTGTTCCTTGTTCAGTTCATGGAAGACCTTCATAGGCCACTGTCTTCTCTTGGCTGTGAATACAAACAGAACGAGTTAGACTTCCCTGCTTCTCTAAAGGAAACTTGTTTTGTTGGTGTTGGGGTTTTGTTTGGTTTTGGGTGTTTGTTTGTTTTGGCATTTCAGTTTGTTTTTGCTTTGTTTTGTTTTGTTTTTTCAGGGGTAGGCATTTGTGGGCCTTATGGCTGAATATTAATTTTTTCATCCAAGCTGCAGTGTATTATATAAGATCGTATAAAATCCCATTATGGCTTTTTCCTGGATATCACAGATGCAGAATATTTTATTCCTGAAGTGACTGCTCACAAATTTGTCACTCACTTCTCCTGTTGGGAAAGCTGCAAGGCCTGTCATCTACAGAGATGTGTGAGTTTCCAGAGCTGTCACTGACAAGGTCTCAGGCCCAGGGAAGGCTGACTGTGATGCAGAGATCTAAAAGAAGCCCACACTGCAGGAGTGGACACAGCCAGGTTTTCCAAATTCAACTAACCAGAACCATCCACAAAGGAAATCCTTTTTGTTTCCTCCCAGAAGGCTAAAAGACAAAGAACTGAGAAAACCTGTATTTTACAAAGTAAGAAAAAGAAAAGTTGTTCTGGCCATCTCTCAGTTCAAGTCCAGATCCTGCCCCTTCTTCTTCACCATCCCAATAGCTACGAGTGGAACCTCTAATGTTCTTGCAGCCACATCCTAAAACAAAAGTTGAAAGCAGTGGGGAAGGGGCTTAGCTGAGTCAGCATTCCCTATGGAATTTACAGGGGAGAGAGTTGTTCTCATTCTTTACAAGGTCTGTGTATCAATCTGATAGTCTAGTATATTCCAGGAAAACACATGCATGTACATATGTATGTGTGTGTGCATGCACACGTACACACACACACACACACACACACACACACACACCATACCAGTAAGCCATGGGGATATAGGATCAGTGCACCCTGATTGCCATTGACCACTGATCTCTTTTTTTCCCTTTCTGTTAATCTCTCTTAAACACTGGACATTCGCTTATAACGTACCATTATCTAGGAAATTAGATTGTTTGACTTTTCCTGCGGGAAAAACAGTCGGGCAACAGAGCTGGAAACTCTGGGAGATGTTGTTGGTGCCTGGCTACCTTGCATTCTGGAGGTGACTCAAACACTGTCGTTTCTGTCCTTGCTTTTAAAATAATCATAACTCCACAGCCTAGCAAGTTAAGGCCCAGCAGGAAACTTCAGTTGGAGCTGTGTCCCCCATTGGGTCCTCTCCACCTTTTCCCATATACCAGGCACCCCACCCTGGATGCTTCTCCTTGTCCTTGGTCCCTGTCTCCCCTCCATCCAGAGCAAACTCAAGACTCTCCTTCTCCTCTGTAGCTTTTCCCAGTGTGTTGGATGGGAGCCGGTGACTCACCAGACGAGTTTACGAACAGCAGAGCAAACTCTAAAGACATTAATAGCTCCGTCTGTATTTTCCTAGTTACATCTCATTTGTGGCAAATTAGACTAGTTTTCCTTCCAATATATGGGTAATGTTTCTTTTTTAAATAAATTCACCACAGTAGAAATACCAGTTGGCTGACTAGAGAGCACTAGAAAATGAAAGACTTCTCCCGCCATGCAGCCGAGCAGGGGGAAGAGCAGACAGCAGCTGATTTCACCCGGGAAGGCGGGTCTCTCCCTTGCGGGCCCCTCCTTCTACAACCCCTAATGTATCAAGAAAGAATTTTGTTTTTTGTTTTTTTTTTCCTGAGTCAGATTTTTTACTAGGTTTTTGTTTTGTTGTTGTTGTTGTTTGTTTTGTTTCTGCTTTTTGCTTTTTTGTTTTGTTTTCCCTTGCTATATGGCATACACCTCTTAGGGAAGGTCTTTGTAGGTATCATCAATAGATTGTTAGTACAAAAAGAAGAAGAAGAAGAAGAAGAAGGAGGAGGAGGAGGAGGAGGAGGAGGAGGAGGAGGAGGAGGAGGAGGAGGAGGAGGAGGAGGAGGAGAAGCCGCCTCCTTGGAGAATTCTCTCAGTCCCTCCCCTTGGCTCTAACTTTCGAGATCACTCCCATGGAGGTTGGCAGTGGTGCTTGCCTATCCGGGACAGAGAGGTTGAGATGAAAATCACAGAGCTCAGCTCTAGCGGTCACTTTCCTGCTGAGAAAGACCTTGGAAACTCTCACTGCAGTCTGAAGCCCACTGGAGCCCAGGCTCCGCTCATCCATCAAGATGCACCTGTGGGAGATGATGCTTCAAGAAGACTATTAAATGATGACCAAGTTCTTGTAACAGCCTGTCTCGGGTGGCTGAAATGGAGAGTAATCAAGGAAGTCATCTGATTGGTCCCTGGCTGCATGCGCATACTCAGACACTTGCACATACACTGAAGAGATTAAAGCTATCTCAGCATTTAATATGTTTTAGATCTCAGACATTTTGCTACTGACTACACACCACACGGTAATATTTTGGAAATTTGATTGAGTCAGTTTCTCCCATTCTGTCCAACTTCTGTTTTGCCACGTGGCTATGAGGATGTTTGAGGTCCCACATGTGGCTCTTGGGGTGGCGAGGGAGAACAGGCGGGATCTGGCCTTGAACTGAGAGGTGACCAGGAAAACATATTTTTCTTCCTTTGTAAATTGCCGATTTTCTGTGCTCTTTGTCTTACAGTCTTTTGAGAGGAAACAAAAAGGATTTCCTTTGCGGATGGCTCTGGTTAGTTGGGTTTAGTTAACTGGCTAGTGTCCACCTGGGCAATGTCCCCTGCCTGGTTGCATGTGTGCTTAGCCCTCAGTGGTGTTCACCGGCCTCTGCCTCAGGGTCTGTGTGGGGAGAGGGGAGGCTAAGGGATTCAGAGCACTTGCCAGCACACACATGACTATCAAGGGTCAAGGGTGTAAGTTCTAAGCACTCATGGCTGGCTGATCTGAAATGAATTTAGTCGCTAAATTCCAGATCTCACAGCCCCCATTGCTTCTGGATTCTAGCATATTTGCCCTGTGGGTGGGCCTCTGTGATGTGGCCTCTGAAATATCTTGCTGGGTTAACCATCTCTTTCTGGAGGCAGTGTTGTGCTTTAGCTCACTTCCTTTGGCCCAGAGAGGAGGCCAGCATCCCAGCCAAAGTAGAGCAACCTGAAAAGGAAGGCTTACTAGTTACATGGACTCCCTGAGAGGGGGCATGCCACACTCCACATCTAGAAGCCCCCCAGGCCGCTCTGTGGCATAAAGCTGAGGCCATCCCATCCGTTCCCACTGGAGGGTGTGATCACCTTGTCAGGAAAATACTGTGGCTGTCAGAGACTGGAAGACCAACCTGAACTGATCCCTGTAATCAGAACTGTTTGGTGAGGGTCCTTCGCCAGGAAGCAAAATGGACAGAGGAGTTTTTGTGAGGCCACCTGAGACTCTCCTATTCCACCGCTCATGCTTGTGTCTGTGTACCTCAATATATAAAATGTCAGCTCAGCAGAGTGGGAAAGAGTTGGTGAGAGAATATGTGGGCTTGGATCTTGGCTTTGCTGTGCAGTAATAGCTGGCTTCTTGGATCTTAGATACTCCTGTCAATAAATCTGTAACCCCTACCACGTGGATGAATGTGTATATGTATCAATGCCCCTTGTAGCGCACGCACACGCGCGCGCGCGCGCGCGTCCACACACACACACACACACACACACACACACAGAGTCAGGCTTATATTTACACATAAGTACACATAAACATGTACACACCGGTGCACACATGCATAAAGGCATACGTGAACTATCACATAGCTATTTCTTCATCCCAGAGAGCAGCTTCAGCCTCCACCCCTTCAAAAAGTAAAAACATAACCACAACCAAATCAAAACCAGCCATGGCTGGGAAGCAGATGTGTCAGGCAAGCAGACCGAGCCCTCAAGCCAAAGCTTACATCTGGCCGTCCTCAGCCGATCTCCGCTGACTCCATTTGGACCTGGTTTGCGTGGCTAGAGGCAGACATTGGCTCATTCTGTTCTGGGGCCAAGGACCATGAGTGTTCGTTTATGGTGTCCTAAGAGGACATTGCCTGCTTCCACCATTGTTCTGACACCGTGACCAAGATCATCACCTCAGGGTGGTGAGGGTGAGACATGACCTGGAGACGCAGCTCTGAGAGAATTTGCTTATAGTCTCTGGAGCCATCACACTCTCCCAGACTTGGGTTGCTGCCATCTTGACTGAAGATGTGGCCTTGCCTGTGTGTGGTCAGCTGACTGATGAGACTCACAGTGTGGCTGCCAATAACCAAGCGACCAGCTAGGGCATGGCTGAGTAGAAACAGTGCCTTCAGACAAATCAGCTTACTATCTGATGGCTTTCAAATGTGCTGACCATCTTTGGCCAAAAAACAGAGTCTTGTCCAAACTTTCCAAGAGGACCTGCCCATGAGACGCGCTCCCCTGACAGGCCACCCCCACCCAGTGTCCAGGAGCCACTAGCAATGCTCATCCGGCAGGGCAGACAGCCCTTCCTCATCCCACCACGGAGCACCAACTGTTCTCCATGGAAACCCAGCTCTAGGTACCCAGCCTGCTCATCCTGAGGGCCAGCTGCAGTTCTGCTTCTCTGACTGGGGTGTCTAGAATCTGGCACACAGCCAAGGGCATTTCATAATCTCTAGGCTGGACCAAGCGCTTCCTTGTTCCTTCAAGCAGAGCTTGCTGGGGAGCCCAGCCCACTCGCTGCTCCGCCGTTGTGCAGAGAGCTGTTTATTTGGGAGAGTGTTTTCATGTTCATCACTGGACAAACAGTTCTTTGATGAACCCTTGCTCTGTCAGGGATGGTTTCCGGACTCATGGACTCAACAGATGTTCGTGTGTGTGTGTGTGTGTGTGTGTGTGTGTGTGTGTGTGTGTAACAGAACAGTAACCTTTTGGGACTGCCCTCACAACACACCTGCTTATTAAACACAGCGGTGGCACCCACATTGGTCTGAGGGAAGCATTACCCTAGGTTTCCAACATTGTAATGCCATTGTAATGCCATTTCAGTAATGAGGATACTAAGGATGATTAATTGCTTTCTCTGGGGATGTGCCACTCGCAGGTCTCTGTATCGGAATTAATAAAGTGAATACCGAGGAATCATTTCTAAAAGACATCTGTATTGTTTTATATTATTTTTATTATTGTGCGTATGCATGTTAGGGGTGTGTCCTGTAGCCCAATGCAGAGATTAGGGGAGAGTTCTGTAACATCGGTTCTCTTGTGCCCGTGGGTTCTGGGAATCAAACTCAGGTCACCAGGTTTGTGGAACAGACACCACTGAGCCACCTTAACAGCCCCGAAGTAGATACTACATTTGCTATCCAGTAAAATAAAAGAGACAAGTATCAGAGTGGCTGGTTCGTGATTTGAATCTAGATCGGAACCTGTTCAGAAACCATGTTCTTTGTCTTAGCCCAGGGTTTGGTGGATGTGAACACGAGCCAAATCCAGCCAGCTGTCTCGAAGGAGACGGCCTGAGAAAGCTCGGGCAGGAGGATGAGGGCTTGTTCTGTCGGAGGACAGCCATACTCATTCAGGATGAGCTGCTTTGGGCTCTGAGCTACTGGGGCAGAGCTGTGGTGTGGACACAGAGATCACCCGACCTGGGAAGTTGAGAACATTGAGTCTCTTGACACTTTACTGAGAAAGGCTGCAAGTCTCTGTGCTAGACTCTCAGGTGATGGTGTGGGATGACGTTTAGAAGCAGGTGGATTGAAGGGCCAGGAATGTGAGCATTCACGTATGTGTCACTTGTCTGGAGGCTCTGGGAGCCTGATTTTCTTGCGAGTTAAGCCCTATACCTAGAGAACCATAGTAAAATTATATCATACATTTGCACGTCTTCTCCCCTCCTCTTGGCGTGTGTGTGTGTGTGTGTGTGTGTGTGTGTGTGTGTGTGTTCCTGCGCTCACATATGGAGAGCATCGGGCAGTCCAGGCATCATCCTCAGGCACATCATTCTTTCTCTGGCTTTGAAGTCACAGAGTAAGCTAGGCTGGTTGGGGGGTGAGCGGCAGGAATCTTCCTGTCTCCATCTCTCCCGTGCTGGGAGCCTTTTACCTGGTTTCTGAGTGTTGCTCTGAGGTCCTCACACTTGCCCAGCAAACACCTTACCCATTGTACCCATTCAGCCATTTCCCCAGCCCCTTCCCTGCCCTTTAAATTGGAATATACTGAGCACAAGGCAAAACTTCTTCATCTTTCATCCCAAGCACAGGAGGTTGGACTCTTCAAGAACTCCCATTGTGGCTGCCTGGTCCATGGACCCAGAGTCTTTTTCATTCTCCTTTGCAATCCATCTCTCCTTCTTGCATTTCTCGCCTCCATTATCTTGAGATCCTTCGGATGGTACTGATTGTGCTGTGGAACCCACTATGCTTCTCAACCCCAGAGAGGACCCTGTTCATCAGCAACGTACACAGGATACAAGCAGACACTTGAACTGCCTGTCTCTTGTTCTGCTAGCTCCCCTGTGTAAGCTGCAGAATCTCCCAGCACCACCACAGCCTCAGGGCACAGAGGACTGATAACCTGAGGACACAGCAAGTCAGCCCAGTAGACCCTAAGTGTAGCGAGAGCCTCACAGGTTGCCAGCCTCCGACCTCGTCCCTTGGCTGATGTGGCCAGAGCCAGGGCTGGCAGCCAGCTACTTTTACCTAGTTCTCAGATGTGAGCAAGAAAGGTCAGTGGAATCCTCTGGCTCGCCGGGATGGAATTTAAGACTTGAGAGAAAAAACAGACTTGCCTGTGAAGTCCAAGTGCAATTTTGTAGTCGGAGATTTGTAAAATAGAATCTGATCACAATCAGGTATGAAAGGCGATTGTTCCCTTCAAATTAGTCTAGCTGAAAATGGTTAAATGTATTTGTGCATAGCTGTTTCATCTACTTTGAATAATTCTTTTTAAAACGCGCACACTTGAGTCTTAAACATGCTTTTTAATGAAAATATTTGGTGTGCAAATAAAAGGCGAGTATATTCAGGGTGTCTAGCACAGTCTGATTGTTGATATGCTGGTAATGACTGCTACCATCTAGGGCAGTTCGGCATCCGCCTGGGGCTTGTGCTTGCCAGAGCTGGTTCCTGCTGTAACCACAAGGTTTCTTTTACTTTGCTTTCCTTTGCTAGTAGTATTTTATTTTATTTTGTTTTGTTTTGTTTTGTTTTGTTTTGTTTTGTTTTCCGTTATCTGTAGCTCAGCCCAGCCTAGAACTCTCTGTGCAGCCCAGGTTGTAGTCCCCAGACCCACGACGAACCTGCCTCGGTCTCCCTCGTGCACCAACCGTCATGTGCCCACATTCCTGGCAGGTTTGTTTGCATCCTGCTTCATCACAGTGAACGTGGAATACCAAAAAACTGTCTGTGTTTAATGGATGCAATGTGAAGGTTTGGTCGCATTCACAAACCTGTGTAATGACACCACTGTGAGAGGAAATAGCTCTCGTCTCCACATATTGCTGCTTTTTATTTCCAAACACTTAAAATGAGTTCTATCATTTTACAAAATGTTTAAGTCCACATGGACAGTGTTCTTAACTCTAGGTTATCGTCGTACTGCAGAGATCCACAGTATTTTCATTTTGGATAGCTAGGAGATAATCCAAAGGGACACTCCCTCCCCATTGTCACAGGCATGTGGTTCTGTCCATCATTCTGTGACCTTGGATACGTTCTCTCACTTATAAAATAAAGAGTAGTCCTGTAATGAAGCATCTCTACTTCAGAGGCAAAGAAAGGGGGTTGATGGGTTCAAGGCTAGCCTGGGCTACAATGAGTTCTGGACCAGCCTGAGCTCTACAGGAAGATCTTGTCTCTAGAAAAATAAAACAAAATTAAATAAGAAAAACAAAAAGACACACAAGACATGGGTAGCAGATTCAGATGAGAGGAAACTGGGAAACTTTGACATAACTGATCATTTCGAATCTGTGTTTGACAATACCTGAATGCAGTGATTATATCTCTGAATTTAAGTTAGCCTTCATCCCTGTCTCTTTAATATAGATTTCCACAGACAAACTAACCAGTTTTGTCTGTAATATTTGAGAGTGGCCTTACTGATGGGATTTAACATTTTCATGGTATAAACATGAGGCCTGGAACCTCATAGCTAAGCAATATACCCGAGGTAAACATCTGCAGGGAATATTTTCCACTCATAAACCGGTGCATCTCGTGATTGGAAAGTTGAGAGATAACCAAGGAAGTCAAAAAGTGACCATTTCAGTTAGTTACATATTTCCCAGCCTTTGCCATGGATGTGTGTTTTGACATAGTCACTCTGAAATTATTCCTGTGGAAAATTTGAATTTCCGTTCATGATTGTATTGGCCCAAACAGAGATTCTCTCGTCACAAGGGGTTCAACATTAGCCATCTGATGTTCAACCAAACCACACAAATATTTCCTGAAAGTACATTCATGGCAAGTCTCTCTCTCTCTCTCTCTCTCTCTCACACACACACACACACACACACACACACACACACACTGTCTGTCTCTTTTTTTAAGACTTCTTTTATTTCTTTGTGTTCCATCTGTGAGAGTAAGCAGCAGTTCTGAGGCACACTGAGCATGTGGAGGTCCGAGGGCAATTTCTGGGAGCCAGTTCTCTTCTTCCACCTGAGACAGGGTCTCTCTTGTTACCTTTGCTCCAATCCTAGTCTCTGCTTCCCACCTATGTTAGGAGTACCAGGACTATAGATACAAGCCACCCACTGTTAACATAGTGGACAGAACTCATGCCATTGGGTTGTGCCTCAAATACTTGTATCTACCAAGCTATTTCACCAGCCCCAGTGTCACATTTCTTGCTTGTATAAAATCCCATCTCATATCCGCAATCAGTTATGTAACTTTAATTGAACCATATAGTAAAGGATGATAAAATAAATAATGTTCTTATGCATTATTATAAATGACTCAATTCTGTTAGGATAAAGCTACTTGTTTGCCATTATAGAAAGAATATTTCTTTATGATCACCTTTTTCTGTATGAGTACTAAAAAAAAAATCAGTGTTTTGGATCATCCAGATGACTAAGCAGGTTAAGTTCCTTGCCACCAAGCCTGATGATCTGAGTTCAGTCCCCAAGACCCACATGGTGGTAAAAGACAACCTACTCCTGTAAGTTGTCTCTACAGACATGTACCATGTATGTTTACCTACCTCTACACACAACTAACTAACTAAATGTAACATTTAAAATTAATATTCCACTAAAAAACTTGAAAAAAAAAGGAAATCAGGAAAGCGAAGTTAATTTATGGTCTCGAGATGGAATTTTGGGTGTGTTTCCTTCTGGTTTAGTGGCCTTCAGAAACCTTTATTTTTTCATTAGGTTTGTGGATATTAAAGAGTAAAATTTTTCCATGATTTACAATGGGCATGCATCTGTTGTAGATTGAAAATATCATAAGTTGAAAGTTCACTGAATCCACCCTGGGTCTTGCACAGTACGACTTAGCAACACAGCCAGTTGCAGGGTCCCCTCCTTTACCTTTCTGGTCATAACTGGTCACAAGGGAAGGGTAACTGCTGGTGTGGAAGGAAAGCAGAGGCTGCAGGCAGCCAACCCCTGGGAACTCTTGCAATGCAATACTTTACATAAGGTTTCTAACAGGTCTCTATCACTCCTGTACTATCATGAACATGACAGAAATTTAAATCATTGTGTGCAGGGGACCATCTGTGTATGGAGTCTGGTGAGGTTTATATACTATGACTGTGAGATGTCCCTTGTTAAAGTGCCCCTCATTAAAGGCCCCTTCCCAGCGTGAGCTGTGGAGCTCTCCCTTGGAGCAGGTTCCTTTAGGAACTTTTGGAGAACTGAGCCTGGCAAGGCTCAGAAATACATCAATGTGGTTTTTTGTGTTGTTGGTGTTTTGAGACATGGTCTCACTGTGTAGCCCAGGCTTACCTAAAAGGCACTGCAATTCCCTTGCCGTGGCCTTCCAAGTGCTGCAGTTTTGAAGACACACCACATTTTGCTTGTTTTCTTTTTTTCTAAATTTTATTTTGAATGTCAAAAGTACTTATTTTTAAACAGCTGCTTTGTTTTCTCACTATATATGGATACACTATTTTTTTGAGATTTTAATTTAATTATAACATTTTCCCTTTCCCCCAGCCAAATCTTCCCATATACCCTTCCCCACTCTTATTCAAATTCATGACCTTTTTTTCTTTCATTAATTACTCTTGAATGTGTGTGTGTATGTGTGTGTGTGCACATATATACATTCTCCTTCAAGTTCATAGCCCCTTTTGTTCACTAATTGTCATATATATATATACGTGTGTGTGTGTGTGTGTATTATTTGTCTCTGTGTGTGCATATATACATTCTCCTTCAAATTCATGGTCTCTTTTGTTCACTAATTGTTACTTCTTGCATATGTGTGTGTGTGTGTTCCTAAATATAACCTGTTCAGTCCACAAGTTACTACATGCCTGTGTTCTTCCCTTCTTTTCCTGAACAGTTTATTTTTGTTTCCCCCTTATCTCCTGGTAGGGAGGGGCTAATAGAAGAAGTAGCCAACCAAGGAGCAATGCTTGATGGTATATACAGGGAAATCAGGTGAACAATATCAGTCTGGGATTACTGTCCAAATCAAGCATCCTTTGATACCTAGCTGTTTTATCCAGTCATCCCTTAGCCTAAGAACACTTCTTTTCCTTACTTTATTGGACAGTGTTTACTTTGTGTAACCTAAACTTGACCATTTTTGAATCAATTTGGGTTGATTTTTTTCCCATGTAGCTATGACTTAGAGCTGTCTTCATCCATATACTCTTGACCTGTCTCCAAGTCTTGACCCTAGGTAGACTCGGGCATATTCATGGGTATGTACAATACTTGGTCTTTCTTTCAATAGGACAGAAATCCTCAAGGAAGGAGCAGAGTGGGAGTGAGATCAGTTACCACTACACAGAAATGAGTGGTGCTAAGCTCTGGGATGATTCCTGAGGCTCTGCCAGCCCAGGGTCCCCTGGGCCACTTGTGCCCGTCCCGTGCAGGGGATCAGCACACAGTGGTGATGAAATAACTGGCTTCAGTTAAATAATTCGCTGTTTATGGCTTCTCTGTTTATGAATCAGTTAAAAGCCCTTTTAAGTGAAATTGGATCGACTACAAAGTGTTGGTTTCGTGTGTTTTATTTGCAGTTTAATCAGTGTGATCCAGCTGCTGGAGTGGGGAGAGTGGAGCTGGGGTTTTAATTATCCCTGCTTTGCCCGAGTTAGGAATTCCCAGTGGTGCCGTCTGTGCGAAGATGCCAAAACCCGCATTGTTCTTTAATTAGCTGTTGTAATTGTTTTAGTCTAATCTCCGTGATTAGCGGCAGCTTAAATACAGCAGGAAGAAAGGCCTGTCCTCCATGGCTGCCCCAGCACACACAGCCCTTCTCCCTTCTGCAGATGGATGGCACAGCAAGTCAAGGGGAACGCAAGTGGTGCTGATGGAAAGTGATAAAGACAGGCAACTGGGACAGGGTGGCGGCTTTGGGCATGGCTTGATGGCTTCCTGTGCCAGAGAATGAAGGGGCATTCAGATGGGGCTCTGTGTATACTGCTGCACCTCTCTGGAGATGGGGAAATGGGGTGCATGGGTAGCAGCTGTTGTTTTGGCCTCAAATCTCCTCCTTCACTCACAGAACAGCAATCTTTGTGTCTTGCTGTGTGGGCATGTGGAGGGCAGTGGTCATTCTCCAGTGTCATTCCTCAGAGACCATTCATCTTATTTTTTGAAACAGTGTTTCTCAGTGGGTCATGGGGTCAGCAATTAGGTTAGACTGGCCAGCCAACAGGCCCTAATAATTTACCTTTTGTGCTTCCCCAGTCTGGGACAGCAAACACGCACCACCATGCCTGGTGTTTTTTTTTTTATGTGAGCTTTGGAAGCTGAACTCATTGTCCTTAAACTAACATAATGGACACTTGACCAACTGAGCCATTTCTCCAGCCCTTAGCTGCAAGTTTTATTGAGCACTTATTTAGTGCTGGGCATGGTGCCAGGATCCTAGTGGGATGGCGCTGTGTAGAGTCCCTGTCCATACTGTGAAGAATCAAAAGGGAGACACAGAGGCTAGTCAAACCCTTGAAAATGTGATTAGCTCATTATGAATGGTGACATGTGAAGAAGAAAGCCAGGTAGAGGTTTAGCCTGAATGTTCCAGAGCAGTGAAGTGTAAACAGATCCAGTGAGTGACAGATATCTGGGGAGAGCAGCCAGAGCGGGAGCAGTAGTCCTGGCACTGGACTGGGGCAGGGAGAGGATTTTGTTCTTCCTCACTGGGATGTCAGAATGAGACAGCTTCTCCCATAGATGCTCCCTGGCCTCATATCATGTCTCCAGTGGCCCTGTTGAAAGCATGAAACTCCTCAAGGGACTGTACCCCACCTGGCCACAGGGTTCCCGGCATGTAAAATGGGCATTATGACAGCCACAAGCCTGTGACCTAGCTCAGAGAGTTGACTGGGAAATAGTGTAGTCTCCATTCTGTAAGGCCTTCAGAGCACTGCCTGAGAGAGGGTCAGGCTCAGGGGGTGGGAGCAGATGTCAGGCACCTGGCACAGGCGCAGCCTTCTTTCCGAAGTCAAATGAAATGGGCTCAAAATTCTACATTTGCTGTGCCTAAGATTTTTGACCTTGGTCTAATCATATGACCTTGCAGTCCTCTTCCTGGGGCATAATGTCAGCTTACTCAGAATTGCAGGGAGGGTCAAGTTCAGGGCTTAGCTTGGGGACAGCATGTCACCCTGCTCAGAGAACAGTAAATGTTGTCGGTATATGTGCGGTGTGGTCACGCTACACCCCCTGCACGTTCCCTCTTCTGAGCCTTAGCAAGGCTCTGTCTTCCTTATGTCCAGAAAGGACAGTTCTGCTGTAGGGCTGGCTCTCTCAGCCTCGGCACTCATGCTGTCCGCACTAGGTTATTACGTGGGGGCCGTGCTGAGCACGTAAGACTTAAAGTGTCTCCCTCTCAAGCCGTGAAACCCAGAATGTCACCAGATGTCACTCGGTGCCTGTCTCCCAGAGAAGGCCACTGCGTGGGAAGATAAAAGAACAAAGGTACTTTCACTGGGCTGTGAGAGTCAAAGCCGCCGTCAGGGGCGGTTGGGGAGAACGGACAGTGTCTCTATGGCTCTTTGAACAAGAACAGTTGACAGCGGGGCCTCAGTGCGGGTTCTGTGGTGGACTCGTGGACAGAGATTAGCACACTGGCTGCTCAAGACGCACAGCTGGGGACAGGAGACACGGGTCTGGATGTGGCTTCAAGGTACCTCGGAGCTCCCAGTTGCTTCTGACAGGCTGCCAGAACTGAGCACTGCCTGAAGGGAAAGGCAGAAAACTAGTGAGAGAGAAGCCCCGAGGTGTGCCTCACAACCTATAAATGTCATGGTGGCAGCACGAGGTGCAGCAGGGGCCAGGTGCTTTGGGCATGTCTTATAGACGTCATGCGCGCATGTGTGTTAACTTGTCCCATGTCAGAAACAATTCTACCAGTTTGGCACCGCTATGATTAGCCTCGTTTTAATAGCAGAACCCAGAAATAAAACTCTGTGGGATTGGCCCAGAATTCACGTCCTATTGCCCCAATAGATGGGTCAGGAGGATAGGGGTGGTCCCTGGGAATCATGTGTTTGAAGTTCCTGGGGACCTTAATGTAAACAGACTGGAGGACATGTCTGGCAGACGCCTGTTCTCTATGAAGCATTCACTGATTTCTTACCGGGCTCGTGGTGCTGTACTAGGACCTGGAAACACATTCCTAACCAAAGTGAGTATGGGCCACCTTTCCTGCAAGCCGATGGTGGAAGAAACAGATAGGAAGGCAGCAGTATTTAGTTGGTTGTGAATACTGCCTCGACTGTTGTAGACCAGTAACGATGGCTGTGTTGGGGCTGCTGAGGTAGACGCCTGGCGGAGGCTGAGCGTTGAGGAGTAAGATGATGCCAAGGAGCGCAGACCTGGAACGAAGGCCATTCCGTGAGGTCTGTAGGGGCCGTGAACTCCCTAAGGCTCAGCATGAAGGAAGACATGAAGACATGCCTGGACAAGGATGGGATAAGTGTGGAGGGAAGGGAGGGTGGGTGTGGGGTGGGGTGAGAAGGTTCCCACAGGCCATTGTCCCCATTTAATGACGTAGAAAACCATGGCACAGGGATCTCTACCCACAAGCGTCAGAGCCAGAAGTCACTTTCCTGGCTCTGACGTGGAAGCCCCAGGTGGCTCACAGACTTTATGCATTGCTTCTATTTTGTTTGTTTCTGAGACAGTCTTGTGCACTCCAGGCTGGCCTTGAACTGTCTATATGGCTATACGACTAAACTCCTGAGGGCTGGAATTGCAGGGAGGGCCCACCACAGGCAGCTCCAGTTTCCAGTCTTGGACTCCCTTGATTCGCACAGCTGTCTGCTCTGCTCTGGGACTCTGCAAATAACGGTTAAGATGCACACCCTCCTGCAAACCCTCCTGCTCTGCCCAAGAACTGGACATTCAGGGAACGCTCAAGCACGGAGCCCAGCGCACAGCGGGCACTGGAGGCATCTCACAAATTTGTCTCTTCCACACACAACAGTAGCCATCTGTTTTATTTTGTTTGAGACAAGAGTCTTGTTATATATGGCCCAATGGCGCCTGGAACGGGGACCCCTCCTGCCTCAACCTCCCCAGTGGTGTTTCTGCAGGGGAGTTCTCTCACTCCCAGCTACTGCAGTTCTTGTGATCTTGACAGAAGCACTTTACAGCAGAGGCACAGCCACTGTCCCCATTTACATGTGGGAAAACTGAGGCCTAAGGAGCAATGATTTTTATTCTACATCACCAAGCAAGGGTAGATCTCTGCCTTCTGCCCCCAGTTTGTCCCCCTTGACCTTCTAGGTTCCCTTCTGTACTGTCCAGAGAAGCAGGCAGCTCCCCGCAGAGTCACAGAGGCCATCCAGAGGCCTCTCTGCTCCCCTTGAGATGAACATCTCTGACCTGCCACTGCCGGTCCTGCATTTTGTTGAGGCGTGTGCTTGGTCCTCACATGTGGGGCACAGATGTTAGCTCCTCACAGCCACAACCAGCTCCCTCAGCTCTGGTAATCCCCAGGAAGTGTCTACAAAACCAACCAGAACTGTGGCTGTGGAGTGGCCTTCGCCCTTCCTTGCAAAGGCCAGGCCTGGACTGGGGGCTCTGTCTGTTGGGGAAACTTACTGGAGGGTCAGGTGCCCTGTGCTGAAGCTGTGGAGTTTGACAGTTAGAGAGATGGGTGGGGTGGGGGCACAGCGTTCACTCCTAAGCACTTCCTCAGCCACTACCACGCACCTGCGTTGCCTGAAACATTGCTATGTCGGGAATCTGGAAATGCAGGTTTGTGCTTGATAGATCCCGCCTGAGGAAACGGACCATATGCACAGAAACAGATACACCGTGAGAGAACCTGGGAGTAGCTGCAGCAGTGCTGCAAGGGACGAGGACTATTGTGACATAGAAAGTGCGCCAACCCAGGTTCAGATACTGGGAATAGATGAGACAGACAGTTGATGTCGTGGAGGAAAGGGCTCCAGACAGAGAAGCATCAAGCGGTGTGTGCAAATGTCCTGGGGCATGGATAAGCTAGACCTGGCATTTGGAAGATATCAATGAGCAAAGAGAGGACTTTCCACAGGCAGGTGGGAGCTCAGTACCTCGGGGGCCTCCTAGACCCCGAGAAGCAGCTTGACTTTTATCCTCATTACAGAATGCAGTTATTGGCTTGGCGGGATAAGAAGCGACTGTATGTAAAATTTGCACCTAACCTGCCACATGTCCCGGGCACCTTGAGTGTGGCTTGGTGACGACATGGGTGTCGGTGCTTCCTTTTTCTCAGGAATACCTTCTCTAGGCTTCACGTGCCTCTGGGTTGAATCTCCCTAGTTGCAAATGACCCAGAGAGAAATGCCAGCTTGGGGAATCATGAAGAAACAAAGAAGCAGCATGGCAGACCAGTACGTAGATGCTCACGACCCACTCCCATTCATCCCAAAGGGGTCTTGAGTCAGTTTACCCAGAGAGCCAGATATGTACACAACCGGCTTTACCTCCAGATCCTTCTGTCTATGCCAGCTGAGCTCAGGCAGAACAGTATTAAGTGCCAGGACCCCGTGCCAGGACCCCACCTCCCCTAAATCTGCACCTGCATGGCCAGGCAAAGCTTCATAGATACAGCCTGGCAATAGAGAACTCCCCATCCCCAGGGCCTGGGTGGCATGCATGTGTATAATAGCCCTTCACCATGTGGTATCCAAAGACTGAGTCAACAGGCTTAATCTCCTTCAAATCCCACTTTCTGTTGCTACAGTCTGGAAAATTGATCAGATAAAGGCGGCAAGCTCAGGAGAATGCCTGGGAGTTATGCTTGGGAAATCTGGTGACTTGGTGGCCAGCCCAACAGGTACTGGCTTGTCTAAGAACCCATGATCCTTGCATCTACTGGGCCTGGGCCCATGGGGCATCCATATCCTGATCTTCTTCTGGAACCCTTTTAGAATATGGAAGACCGTCATGACATTGATAGCAGTCTCCTATCAGAGCACCAAGACCCCAGTGTGACAGTGGCCAGAACCACCTTGAGCTTGCTGAGGTGTGATCAGGCCCAGATCACCCAATGTGAGTCAAGTATAATTGGGTGTATGGTCCCAGGAACCTAACCTCTGAGTCACACCCAGGATCCCCGACAGGTGGAGGCCCTGGCTAGCTGCCTAACCTTGGAACCCCACCCGAGATCTCCCACAGGTGAGTCCCCTGACTGGCTGGCCCCTTTGAGCCTACCTGGGAGAGTCCCTGTCACCTCACCGGCTCATCACCTCACGGGTTCATCACCTCACGGGTTCATCTAGCAGCTTTCCTGAAGCACCTGTTATGCTCAAGGCCTGATACTGTGAACTGGAGGATAAAGGCCATGGGGAATGGATGTCACCTCTGTGAAATGACAGGTGTCACAGAACAGAGATGGGGCAAAGTCTGCCAATAGGGACTGAGTGTCAGAGTTATGACATGTATGATTACTCCCAGGGGCCAGAGATTTTAAGGCACAGAAAATAGAGCCAAATGAAAGCATCTGAAGCATGAGAAATGAAAAGCCCCACACGGACTCATGCCTTCCTTGCTCCTGTTGCGTTTCACCTCTCTGCATCACCACCTCCCCCTCCCCCTTTCATCTGCACCTTCTCAGCCCTTAGTGCAGACATGGTCTTTCCTCCTCCCTCTGGTTGAACTCCCTCCCAACTGACCAGTGATGATATGATATGTCTCGTTTTTTTCTTTGTCTACCAGGAAGCTCCGAATCTTATCCACACTAGTGGAAATCATTCTGTTATTTATAGTTTGAAGGCTTTCTTCCCACCTTAGTGCTTTCCTCTGCCTCCATTTCCCATTCCAGACAAGCACTGTCTAGTGCAGTATCTGTCCAGTTCTGCGTCTTTCCCTTCAGACCTTTCTTGGATGGAATAGAAGGACATGCATCTGATTTGGTTTCGTACAGCTCTGCCTGGCTGTGCCTCTTTGCCTCCCACTGGCATGGAGGTTTTGTGGACAGCACTCTTATCGACTTCATCTTGGGGAGGCAGTTGGGATAGGGAACTGGAGGGGGGGTTGTAGCTTGCTGGAAAGGTAATGCTGAGTCAGCTCATGCAGCAGAGAGAGGGCTGACTAGGCACTTTTCCTCCCCTGCATGCCCAAGGGTGCTTTTGTCCAGGTGATGGATGGTCTTAGGGAGATCCCCAGAGGCAGAGCGCCAGGCTGCTTGCCAGAGAGCCCAGACCTACATCAACAAGATCTGTCTACACCCGGGGCCTGTTGCGTCTCAGCTTTCCTTTAGCGGAGAGCGTTAGATTGCAGAAGCTGCTCTGGCTAGAAGTCCTGAGCAGTAACTGAGAGTTTCTGCTCTCTGTCGTGTGCTTGTTTGCTGTCGGGCATGGAAGACAGGGCCCCGTGCATGCTGTGTACAAAGCAAGTGCTCTACCAGGTTCCCTAAGAGACTGTCTCAACCCCGCAGTCTGTGGGATTGAGCAGGTTTTTGTAGACACCTTTTCTCACCAGAGTCCAGACACTCAGAGCCACTGACTTAAACTTTACACCCACAATCAGTGAATGCAGAATTAGAGTCCTCACACAGAATATAATGCAGAAGACCCTCTTTGTGCTGGTGTGTATGTGTTTGGGGTGGCTCGGCTGGTAAAAGCCTTTACCCTGCAAGCATAGGTCCTTAAACACAGATTCCCAGAATGTCGCCATGTACATTTGGGTGTGGCCCTGCTCCTGGGCCTTGCTGGCCACCAGCCTAGCTCCAGGCTCAGTGAGAGGCCCTGTCTCAAGAGAGAAGGTAGAGACGGATAGAGCAGGACACTGGACAGTCTCCTCTTGGATCTCCACATGCAAGCACAGACAATGCTCCTACACACACACATGGGCATCCACCCCCTCACACATACTTACAAACATGCCCACACACATGCACACAACAACACACCTTCACATGCACACACAAACATACTCAACACATGCCATACAGCACACATGCACACAAATATACCCCACACACATGTACATACAAACATTCACTACACGCATGCACCACACATAAACATGCACACAAATATATCCTATACACATGCACATAGAAACATATTCACTACACACACACACACACACACACACACACACACATTACATTGTCCCCACAAGCTCTGCCCTCTACATGCAGCTCTCTATTAGGTAGTTGGGAGATCCCTGTGGCATGATCCACACCCTGCATTTGGGGAAACTGAGGCTCAGAGGACCCCAATGACAATCATCCATCCCTGTCCAGGTGAAGCCACAGTCCAGGCCCTTTCAGATTTCTGTCTTTATGGTTCAAATTTTGTTGGTTTTTTTGGCCAGAAACAAGGAAAGCCTCTTTTCCTGCATCCCACAAATAATGCCATGGTAGCAGAGTAGAATGCCACTCGGACAGAGGAAGGAATTCACATTTGCCACCACACTGGCTGGAAACCAAGCTGCTGGCCTGGGGCCGAGTCAACCTGTCTGTACATGGACATCATCTCAGTACATTTCTTTTTTACTTTTTTATGTGAATACGTGTGTTATGGTATATCTGTACATGTGTTTATGTTTGTTTACATGTGCCATGTGTGTATGTAAATATGCCTATAGGTATGTATATGTCTATGTGTGTATATTTGTGTGTATGTGTATGTACGGGTGTATGTGTGGTGTATGTGGTGTGTGTATGTGTGTGTGTGTGTGTGTGTGTGTGTGTGTGTGTATCAGGTGTCTTCCTCCCTCAGTCTCTGCCTTATACACTGAGGCAGGGTTGTTCATTTGAACCTAGAGCTGGCAGAGTCAGCTATTTCAACTACGCGGCTTGCTGCAGGGGTCCCTGACTCTGCCTCCCCAGTGCTGGAAGAACAGACAGACACCACACCCTCCCAGCTTTATCTGGGATCATAGATCGGAACTCTGGTCCTCACAGCTATTCGCATTGCCGTCTCCCCGGCATCCTTCTGCAGTTTTGGGCACCAGGGGCATCCTCTTCCAAGGAGCCAGGCACATGGTAAAAGCGGCTGGCAAAAGGCAGCTTTGTCTGATAGGGCTGCAGTCCTTGAGAGAGGCCTGTGTAGGGGTATGACAGCCTCCTCTCTGTCTTCACCCACCCACCTTCTTAAGGCCCAGCAGTCCGGGGCCTCATTCTTGGCCCAGGCCAGAGCAGCCCAGCCTCCGGCTTCCTGTCTCATAAACAGCCCTCTGTGGTGTTGCCAGCACTCTGGGCCAGGGGCAAGATTCAGAACAGCAATTATTTGTCAACTCTTGATGCTGGCAAGCAGCCCAGGCCAGTCTGAAGGACATCACAAGTCTAGGTACTGGGTACAGACAGACTGCCTTTGAGCCCAAGGCTGACGGGGCTGGGCAACTGTGAGAGGGCTCGGGGAGCATGCCCTCACTTTGGCTCCCTTGTTTAGTCTTGGCCAGCAAGAACTGTCCCCAGATGATGGTGTAAGCCTGGAACCTGCAGCGCCCGTAGTCTTTCTGAAGGGCAGGTTGTCCAAACAGCATCTCTGGCCCACGAGTTTATACTAGGCTTTGCTAGAGAAGCAAGGCCACACAGCACTCCAGCCAGACGCTGGCATGGGGTTTCTGTTCTACCCAGACCCTGCCCTTGCTGCTTTATCCCTGTCCTGTTTTAGTTTGTGGCAAAGATTAACTAGAGCACACAAACCACACACAAATGCACATGCCACACCCACCACACAGGCCACACATACCACACATGACATACACCACACATGACACACATACCACAAAGGCTACACTCACCACATGTCACACACACTACATTGACCACACACCACACATGACACAAATATACCACATGTCACACACACACACACACACACACACACACACTACTAAGGCCACACACACACACACACACACACACACACATACTACACATAACAGAAATGCTATACATGAAATGCAGATGCACCAGAACATACAAATCTGACGAGCCCCACAGAAGCCTCTGGTCCTGCTCATGCTACTGAGCAGATGTTGATCATCTGGCTTTACCATCACCCACTCAGGTTAAGGAAGATGTCACCACTGGGGAAAGTTGGGGTTGCCTAGAACTCTGTACAATTGTGGCAACCTTCTTCTATAAATCCACAATTACTTAAGAAAAATAAACTCAAAAAAGGAGGAAAACATGTTCATGAAACAAAGCCATTCTAGCATGAAGTGTGTGTATGATGAGCCCTTGTGTGTAACATGATGGAGAGAGAAAAAGAACACAGGGCTTGAGTCAGGTCTTCATAGAGCAGTGCCCATGTGGATCTTGTAGGTTGGCAAGAAGCAGTGTCTAGTAACCCCAGATCAAGCCTGTCTGTCACAGTAGTCCCTCCTCTTTAATTCCCACTCACACACCCAGTCAGGACACACTGAGCTAAGCGCCCTCCCAGTGTCTACCCTATGTATATCTATGCTGGGTCTACTTGGCCGCGTGGTGCCCTCAGGCTGGCGGGGTGCTCAGTCTAGCACACCCTCTTCATTTGGTCTGTCTGGCATTCTCCTAGTCATCCTTCTGGCCTCTCTCTGGCTTTTATCCCTAGGCCCTCTGACTTTTGCTGGGATCCCAAAAGACTTCCTTGACCACCAGAGTCCAGACACTCACAGAGCCACGGACTTAAACATTACACCCACAATCAGTGAATGCAGAATCCACTGTAGTCTTGAACTACAGCATAGTGTCCCAGCTGGAGAGAACCAAATGTTCCGTTGCCATGGGGTGGGGCCTGCTGGATGAGGTGAGATGGAGGCGACTTTCCCCATCTGTCATGTGACAGAACCTAATCTAGAGACTTCCTTGCAGATGTGCCCGGATAATGTAACTTAACCAATTCTAGAGCCTGTCAAATTGACAAGATTAACCATCCCAGAAGGGAAAGGCAGGAGTGGGGTGGCAGGTGCAGTCCCATCCTCTGGTGGCGTCTGATGGAGCCTGCCAATCATTGCTCAGGTGTGTAAGGCGTGCTCTGGCCTGGCTCGGACTATAGCAGTGGTGTTTGTCAGAGGATAGTCAGGACTCTTGGAAAGGAACATTTAAATGACAGGAAAAAGCATAGTCTAGAGAAGAACTCATTCATGAAGAGGATGGGAACCTGGTGACTGAACCAGAGAATGCTGGGACTCTAGAGAGGCAGAGGCAGACTGGAGAGAAGTGGGTGGGCCAAGAGTTCAGATCCAGTAGCAGGGTGGTTGGAGCTGGAGAGGAGGAAGAAGTACTACAGAGATCGTTAGAGACAGCACCGTCCCCGTCTAATTTCATCTTTGAAAAAAGGTTTTGTTTTCAGTTTTAATTATGCATACATCTTGCTCTTGTCTCCGCACGGGCTTGTTCGTGTGAATGCAGTGTCCTCAGATACCAAGAGAGTGCATTTCATCCCCGGCACTGGAGCTACAGGCTGTTGTTTGTGGCCCAAATTGGGTGCTGGAGAGTGAACTTGAGTCTCCCATGAGAGCGAGAAGTGCTCTTAACCACCAAGTCATCTCTCCAGCCCCTAATTTCATCTCTACGGGGACGATGTGTTTCTCATTTCACCCTCCCACCCAGCCGCCTTGGCTCTCCTGTGACCTCCAGCCCTAGCTACCTTTCTGTGACCTGTGCATTCTGCTCTGTCCTGCATAGCTTTCTCAGCAACCACCCTAAGGGCTCCGATGCAAAGGGCCTGGGCTTCTCCACCCTCCACCAGTACTCTCAGAGCCACAAGCGCACATTTTTTATTTTGTTCTTTCTCCCCGCATGCTCAAACGCCATGTCTCACCCATAGGATGGGAGCAGAGCGCTTTCTGTGGTTCGCTCTGAAGGCAGAGCAGGGAGAGACAGGTTAGGTACTGAGGATGTTTACTGCAATCTCCACAAGGACTCTTAAGCCCTGGAAATAGATTCTCAGAAAATTCTCTCTCTCAGCAAGGCACAGCACCAACAGTGCACCCTAGGAATGCTTGTGTTTCAGGGATTCCAACCTGGTGAGTTCCCACAGAAAGCTTCCCCGAAATCCACCAAGGCAAGGTGAGGACCAGCTCTTCCAGGAGGGGGCGCTCAACCTGGGTCTGTTCCACCTTATACCTTCCTTCTCCGCACAATGATCTCCCCACAATGATCTTGTGCGTGAGGCCTAGCTTCAGACCAGTGATTAGCCCTGACCTTTGGAACATGAGGCTATGTTTAAGGGACATTTTTGGTTGTCACCTCTGGGGAAGGGGTAAGAGTGCCACTATAAATAAGTAGAGGCAGGGTTGCTAGCCAGCCTTCTATTACCCAAATCACAATGTTGCAACCCAAGATGTTAAAGGCGGCCAAGGTCAGGCAGAATGGGGAGGTGTGCAGGTCCCCCAGCTTCCCCCTGCTTCCCACCTCCTGTCCCCAGAAGTCTGTCCACGCAGGCCCCCAAAGGAAGCTTGTTTTACTCCACCCTTTGGTCATTCGTGTTCACTTTCCTTTCATGACCGTTCACCTCCATCCACCCAGATTGACAGGGAGCATTACTGCTGCTCTTCTGTTCCTGAGGTGAATGACAGCAGAGAAGGACATGCTCCCTGTAGACATAACTAAAACTTGCTGAGGGAGCAACTGTATGGCGGGCCCTCGCGGGAGAACTGATTTCTCTCGTCAGGGCTGGTCTGAGCCAGTCTTTCTGATCCCGTCTGTCTCCAGCCGGAGACTGGATTCTGGAGGGTAGGGTCTCTCTCCTTCAAGTTCAGAAGCCTGGGAAGTGCAGCAGAAGCCGGGGTTTGCAGCAGTCACTGGGCAGGCAGGCTGGAGGGGAAGTGGCACTGCAGAGGTCTGATGTCAAGCAATATGGCTGCACAGTGGCCATTTTCCAGGGAGGGAGGGAGAGGCTACAACTCTCAGGAGGCCCTCGTCCTCTACGGCCGCGCTTCTCAACCTTCCTAATGCCGTGGCCCTTTGATACAATTCCTCACCTTGTGGTGACCCCAAACCATAAAATTATTTTCGTTGCTACTTAATAACTGTAATTTTGCTGCTGTTATGAATTGCAGTGTAAATATCTGATATGCAAGATATCTGATGCGCGACCCCTGAGAAAGGGTCGTTCGATCCCAAAGGGGTCATGACCCACGGGTTGAGAACTACTGCTTTACTAGGTGAGTGACGTGGATGGTTCTAAAGAGGAAGGGATGCCCCTTGTCCCAGCCTTGTCCTGTGTCTGCTGCTGGGGCCTGCCTTAATCAGCATCTGGTTATTTTCAGCCAGTTTCAAGGCAGAGACTGTTCGGGAATTATTCTCTGTGGGTGAGGAGAAAGGACGATGACTTGTGTGGTGGGCGTCTAGCAGCCTCTCTGACTTTTGCCCACCAGATGCCACAGCACCTCAGCGCTGACCTTTGTGGCAGTCAGAAATGCATCCGGATGTTTCTAACATCACCTGGGGAGAGGCATTGCCATCTCAGCTCCACTCCAGTGGAAAACCCTTAAGTTCAGGCCCCGAAGGAGCAGTCACTGCTCAGGGATGAGAATTAATCAGTCACAACCTCTCAAACCACTTGTTGGCTTTGTGGCGTGTAGGCTACCGAATGCTCTTGGACGCCATATTACAGGATACCCTCTCGGGACACTGGAGCTGTGAGGGTAGATGTGTCCGGAAGATCAGATTACCCTTTCGAACCCCCAAGTTCCTTGTTCCAGAGCATTTAGCACTTTGTGTTTCTGGTGTGCTGCCTGGCCACTGTAAACATTGGCTCATGGCTGTGCTGAGGCTGCATTATTCCGCCTGCTCTGCACCAGGGCTTAGCCGCCATTACCCAAGCACCCAATGGGCAAAGAGGCAACCCGGCTTGGGCAGCCCCATGCCTGCCCTTCTCTGTCTGTGCCTTCTTTGCCTCCTCGGGTCTCTTCTGCAGGATCTGTTGCCCCGCTGAATTCTGTCTGAGGCTCTGTTTCCTGGGGCTCACAGGGCCCCTGCATGTAGAGGCCTCCCAAGCACTAATCCATCCCTCCCTTTAATCCGGGCAGAGTTGAAAAGGGTTACAGTCATTGGAAGGGCATCCCACCGCACTGTGCAGAGGAGCGGCCAGGGTGCTCTTGCTCCAGGATGTTGCTGGCGCCCAAAAGCAATCAGCACAAGCTCACTCTCTCTCTCTCTGCCACAACTCTTTCAGGTCAGACTCCGTCTGTACCTGAGCACATTTGATTTAAATCATTTCACTGAAAAATAAAAATAAAGTGGAGGTGACCGGCGTAATGAATATGAGGAGCCCATGTGTTAGTTACAGTTCTGACTTGCTGTGAAGAGAGCGTTCAAACTCCAGGCCCATCTCAGGCTCCTGGCTTAGGAGCCACGTATTTCAGGCGGAGCAAGTCAGTGACCACGGATACTCCGCTCCAAGAGACCCAGCACCCCGGGCCAAGCTTCAGCTGTGATTTGCTCTGGCTGTGATGAAACGAGTCACTTTGCCGCTCCGACCCTTGCTCTCTCTAAGAGCTTGGGATCCATGCCACCAACAGCCTTCTGGTTGCCATAGAACAGATATGGAAATCCAAAATCTCCACAAATCTATAGTACCAGGGATTGGAAACAACATTCCATGTTATCAAAGGGTTTTTCTCTTTAAGTGAGGTAACTTGTGAGGTTTTAAGAATGGCGATAAAAAGCATTTGTAAAACCTTTTTCCTCTCCAGGATCTCAGACCTGTCCACTTCATGTAGAGGAATGTGGACCTACAGAGGGGCGGAGTCTTATTGAGAGTTTTAGGTGTGAAAGCCAATGAGTGGAGTGGAAATTGGGCTTGGATGTTCATTCCCATATTCCTGCTTCCATTTCTCTTGCACTTTATTTCTCTTGACCTTCTTCCCTTCCCCCAACCTCGCCTCCCCTTCCCCTCCCTCCCCTTCCCTCCCTCCTCTCCTTTCCCTTCCCTTCTCTGCTCTCCCCTTTCTTCCTTTCCCTCTCCCCTCCCCTTCCCCTCCCTCCCCTTCCCTCCCTCCTCTCCTTTCCCTTCCCTTCTCTGCTCTCCCCTCTCTTCCTTTCCCTCTCCCTTCCCCTTCCCTTCCCTCCCCTTCCGTTCTTCCTCCCCCCTCCCCTTGCTTTTTCTTCCTCTTTTTCTCTCTCACCATTTTATTGTACTGAGGACGGAATTTAAGGTCCTGTGTATTTCGTGTATGATAGTTAATCTTCACCGTCAGCTCAGCTTGTCTTAGCATCCCTGTGAACACAATCTTCTGTCTGTGAGGATGTCTTCAAAAAGAATTTACCTGAGGAGAGAGGACACGCCCTATATATGAACAGCACTGGCCTAGGGGTTGGAGACCTTCACAGCATAAAACATAAACAAACAACAACCGTGTGGGGCACCCGCTCACCCCTCTTTTACACTACATGACCAGCCCCTCACACTGCTGCCTCCATGCCTTCAAACTGTGAGCCAAAATGCATCTTTCATCTTTAACTTGGTTATGTCACAGCAAAGAAAGTAACTAATACTTGAGTTACCGCAGACTGTCTAGGGCACACCCTGGACCCCGACACATTTAAATTGTCTTAATTTGAATACAAACCTGACTTGTTCCTCCCTCTCCGGGCCCTGCTGCCCCAATGGAGGAACGCATTCAGCTAGTTATCGTGAAAGGGGCTCCCACATAATAAAGGAGACAGGTATGGGGATGGAAAGGAAGAACTACGTGACCATCCTGTGTAAGTTCTACTTGCTCCGTGTGCCCAAGAAACACCCTGCTATGCCCTCCAGATCTCCCCCTCTTGACCAACCTTGCTCAGGGTCAGAGGAATGGCAGGATTGGTCACAGCCAGTTTAGAAGAAATACGAAGATCCAATACCTTGTTCCGTGGTTCCTAGGGACTGGAGGAATGGGAATTAGAACCCTGGACCCACTGTCTCTGCCCTTCTGCAGCTCGAGTCCTGTTGCTTATGATCTGAAATCAAAGGTTTCTGGAAACTAGAGTCTGGTCCACACGGGGTGTGGCTGCTATGTCCGCTTAGCAGGACCTCACTTCATCCAGTTACCCGCGGTTGCGGGGGGGGGGGGCGGGGGGAGGTATTCTGTGCCCCTGGGAAAGCATTGCCAACACAGAGCGCCTGTCTGTTGTTCACCGTAATTGCTATGGTTTTAATGTTGTTCATCTCCTCCAAAGCGCTGAGATTTAATACATACAGAGAACTAGCTGAGCCTGTGCTGCAGCCATGTAGTCCCTGCTACTCAGGAGGCCAAGGAGGTAGAGCAGGGAGGATAAAGGCATAAGGGTTACCTGGAAGACTTGTCAAGACTCTGCCCCAAAAGAAAAAGTTAAAACAGAAATGGCTGGGCATGTAGCTCAGTTATGTAGCTCGGGGGCAGACTTCCAATACTAGCCTAGCATAGGGGAGAGCTAAATTCAGCAATCTTCAGTACTAGGAAAAATAAAAAAGAGGTGAGAAACTTTGGATAGGGTTCTGCCTGCGTGGATGCATAAATGCATCCAGGTGCCTTACAGGTTAACAAGTTATCTCATGACAGTCTGTGGCGAAGCTCAGCTTGGCTGTGTCTCTCACGTGACTCCCATCTTCTGCCCTGAGCTGCACTGTCTCCACAGGATGCTGCCTGTAAGAAGGCTATCAGCAGATACAGCTTGCTGACCTCAGGCTAGACAAGAGCCACAGTAAATCTCCCTGCTCTATAACATAACTGGGCCATGTTCTGGTGTGTTAAGTAACAGAATGTGGGCCTGGGCCATCATCCAGAGGAACTTTTGAAAGCAGTTAAATGAGAGACTGTGTATCTTCATGTGGCACATGACCTTAACTCCCAGTCTGAGAACGCCTATCCTTCTATACTGACAAGTTCAGCCCACCCAAGGGGATTCCTAACATGGAGACAGGGATAACTTCAAATTCTGCATGTCTCTGAGTCTCTGTTCCCTCCTTGGGAGTCATATTGAGAGTCATTAGGGAAATTAGGAAAATCAAAGCCTGGCCTCTCACACAACAGTAGGTGAGTGTAGCTGCACTTTAGATAATTTCTTATTTCCCACCCAGCTGCTGTCACTTCTGTCTCCCTGGAGTGTGTGTGTGTATGTGTGTGTGTGTGTGTGTGTGTGTGTGTGTGTATTTGTATGTATATGAATGTATGTGTGTGCATGTTTGCATGTGTGTATGTGTATGTGTATATATATATTTATGTATATGTATATGTGTGTATATGTGTATATGTGTGTTTGTGTGTATGTATATATATGTGTGTATATGTGTGTATTTGTGTGTATATGTATGTATGTAAGTGTGTTCATATTTGCATGTGTGTATGTATATGTATGTATTTTTGTGTGTATGTGCATATGTATGTTTGTGTGTATAAGTATGTATGTGTATGTGTGTATATGTGTGTATATATGTATGTGTGTTTACGTGTGCATGTCTGTATGTGTATGTATCTGTGTGTGTATGTGTGTGCATGTGAATATGTGTGTGTCTATGTATGTATGTGTGTGCACATATGTGTTTAAACGCTCCATATATGATTATCACAAGTCATCATGTAAATTTTACCAGCTGACTCCACAGCATCCTCACGCTGTACCCCCCTTTGGCTAGTGCACTGATCTAAAAGGGGAGCACAGTGCCATGTGCCTGTGATGCAGTAACGGGGAGGCAGAGGAACACAGTGTGAGGCTAGTTAGATCTTGTTCCAAGAAAAAAAAACATGAAAAATTACCTTGACTGCTTCAGGAACATGTTGTGCAAACACACACTTTCTCACTTGGCTTTATTACCGAGGACAAGGACAGATCTGACGTGGCTGAGCTGGCTCTGCTGTTTGAATTGCAGTCCACGAGGTTTGGAACAGGGGAAGTCCCACCCATCAAGTTGTTGACAGACAAGACTTTTAGACAGAGGTTTCTGATAAGACACACTAGCTATCTGTGGAGGATTTTCAGAGATGAGGCATGTCCCAATCTCTTCACGCTCACCTTCCTGTCTGATTCAAATCCTAACTAGCACAAGTTTCTCAAAGTGTTTCTGACCATACCCCCACCCCAAAAAACAGGCACGGTATATATCAGATAATATCTGCTGGACAACAGACTGAGGATATACTGTGTGTGCATGCATGTTCCTCTGTGTCTGTGTGTGTGTTCCTGTTTGTGTGCATGTATGTGTGAACATGCATTTGCACATTAGTCAGTCTGTAGTGAGGAGGCTTACAGCCAGTCCTCAGAGCCTGAAGAGCAGCTGCCTATGTGTATGCATTTTTGTAGTACTCACTTTTTATCTCCAAGGCCAGAACTCAATGGAAGAGGGGTTTTCTTTGGCTCACAGTTTTAGAGGGTTCATTTCATATCTGGTTACCTCTATACTTTTAGGTCATGCAACCATAAAGGTAGGACATGCATGCACACATGTGTGTGCATCTGCAATGCACACACACACACATATGTGCACATGCAAATACCTCTCTAGTGTTACTATATATTTTGTTCCTGTATCCTGGGTGCTGGCAAGGTATCTGACTCTGCACAGATGTAAGTGACTAACCACTATATGCACTCTGACCTAGACTGCAGTTTGTGGGGCCCTGGAATGGACACATTGCTCCTGAGATGTGGGATTTGGCTTTAGGGTTGATGAAGGTATCTCTGCTAAAAGTACAAGTCTTTGCATAGGGTCTGGGGCCAGGGAATGGGATGAGAAGGTAGGAATAACTGCAGGGAGACAAGGGGAAGAGAGAGGGGGAGATGGTAGGGGAGGAGCAGGGAGGGAGGTGGTGGGAAGGAACAGGGAGGGAGGTGGGGGGAGGAGCAGGGAGGGAGGTGGTGGGGAGAGGCAGGGAGGTGAGGAGAGAAGGAAAGAAGCAGAAGGAGTCAGGAGAGAAGAGGAGCAGGGAAGATCTTGGAGAGAGGGAAGCAGGAAAGAGCAGGAAAGGAGGGAGGAGGAGGAAAGGAAGAGGAAGCAGGAGTTGAGAAAGGGAGGAAAAGAAGAAGGAAGAGGGGGATGTAGAAGGGGAAGGAGGGATGGACGGCGCTGACCTCAGTGGATCACCAGGGCAGATGGTCTGCTCTCCCGGCAGTACTCCTGGCCCTGCTGGCCTCAAGGCTGCTTCCTGCTTCCTCCCTTTATTGTATATTGAACACTATGCCTCTGTCCTTCCCCTCTCTCCTCACCATTCCAGGCAGAGGGTCAGCCCCACCGTCCCCAGCCTGCTCCAACCCCTGGGGAATCAGAACAATCCAAGTTCTTTCTTCAGAGTCAGCAGTAATTGTTTATGTTTTCCCTGGAACTTCTTGGTTCACATACATACATGTATACACACACAGGGATATATGCACACAAATACACAGATGTGCACATGCAGACACACACACACACACACACACCACAGCATGGCTAAGAAGTTCGGGGTCAGAGAAACTAAAGGGCTCCAGTGTTCCATCATCTTATCTAGGCCTCACAGCAAGGCTGTGAGGTGATAGTCTTCCCTGGATCTCATGCTTCAAGACCTCACTACCTACCATGTTGCCATTATCACTGCCCAAAACAAACAAAAGCAAATCAAAACAGAAACAAAAACTCTTTAATTGTCTCTAGTGAGAAAAATTAAATACTATGGGTAAGATTTTACCAAACATGTGTGAACTTTTCAGCCACAATCTATGGACATGCTGAAGGCTCCTTTTACCCACATGATATTTCTTGGTGTGTGTGTGTGTGTGTGTGTGTGTGTGTGTTCAAATACCTAAGAGAAAGATCTAGAGAGCAGAAAGGTTCATTTAGGCTCATGGATTCAGAGTATTAGAACCATGGCACTGGGTGTAGGAGTGTGTAAGTAGGTGTGCAGGCAAGAAGCAGAGTGTGACAAGGAGGAAGCAATGTGTGAGAGACAGAACGCAGGGTAAACGGTGCAGGAAACAGTGTGTGAGACAGAGGAAGCTGACTATGAGAGGCAGGAAACAGTATGTGAGACAGAGGAAGCTGACTAGGAGAGGCAGGAAACAGTATGTGGTAGACAGGAAGTAGCAAGCAGTGTGTGAGAGAGACAGGAAGCAGGAAGCAGTGTGTAAGACAGGAAGCAGAATGAGAGGCAGGAAACAGTATGTGGTAGACAGGAAGTAGGAAGCAATGTGTGAACAGGAAGCAGTGTGTGAGAGGCAGGAAGCAATTTATGAGACAGGAAGCAGTGTGTGAGAGACAGGAAGTAAATGAAGAAACAGAAGCTCAGAGTAATAAATTAAATTTCCCAAAGCCACAGTGCTATCCCAGTTGATCCAGGGAGAGTAGATAGCACATCTGTCCAGTCCTCTTAACTGGCAGTGGAGACTGCACTGGCTGGCATGCATCCTGCTCGTCTACCCATCCACATTTGTATTCTGATTTTTCCATTTCAGCGCACATCTGCTCACCTCATTTTTTTAAACAGCTGTATTGTTTTCCACATGCATCTACCCCGTTTCTTTTATTTAGTCAGTTCACCACCCGAGAGGCTGCAACTGTCTCCGTCCGTGTTCCAACAGCCTGCCACCTATACCTACCTTATGATTTTGTGCAAGAGTACCAGAAGGCTAAATGCCTAGCCACCGGACATCCACACAGCTCATAAAGAACATTTTCAGAGAACACAGACTGCCTCTCAAAGCTGAGATATGTGCCTGGCCACCAAAGTCAGCTTCACTGCCTTCTCCCCCACTGCAGTCTACCTGACAAGATAGACATGGAGCCCGTGGCAAGATCCCCTACCCCCACCTCCTATCATCTGGCCCCAGAATTCTCCCCCTGTCATCTGGTATTTTCCTATAAGGATCCCCACGGTGTGCGTTTGAACTTCGATCTCATCTCATTAACAGAGAGGTTGGGCATCCAGATTCCATTCCTGCTGCGTAGGACCAGCTTTGAAATGAGGCTGAAAAGGTCATTCTGAGAGGATGTGCTGGGGCTGGGGTCAGGGGCTTTCCTGTGGCTCATCTTTCTATGGCATTTTAGAGAACTTAGGGTCACAGTCAATTGACTTTCAGGCTACTCTTGCTAAGCCCCGTCTCTTCCAGCAGCCAGAGAAACTTCCTCGGGAGTCCCCATTCAGCAGCATCGGTGGGGACAAATCCATCCCTCTTTCTTTGACCCCCATCAGTGAGGTTTCCATGACAACATATAGACACACTATACCTCACTATACAGAGACTTCAGTCAGGGAGCCACAAGGTACAAGGGACACGAGAAATTCATGGAAGGCGATTTGAGCCACTCTCTCTGCAGTACTACAGTAACTTAAACAGCTGTAGTTTAAAGCCAGTGGAGTCTGGAGGTTCGTTCTGCGAGCCCTTTTGAGCAGATTAATAGATGGACAGGAGTGGGTGGGAATTTGGCTGTCAGTGTCTGGGGATGGCGTCTCTCTCAGTCTCCTGGCCCTGTGCCCTGCTCCCTTAAATGCTTGCTTTAGCTCAAATGTGCTGAATTGGTCAGACACCTTGGTGACCTGTTATCACACACATGAAGCAGAATTCCACCTAAGTAGGCAAGGCTTACCTTACCTTCTCCCTCTGCCTTTACCACAAGAAATGGATGATTAATGTCTCTCTTGCCAAACTTCTCCAGCAGGTAATCAGATCACCAACCCAAGTAATATCTAGGTACATGTAGGGTGAACTTAGACCATAGACACCAATGGTCTATGGGAAGGGGCTGGTGTAATATGTCAGGTGAGGGACTCTAAGGTGGGGGATGGGGGAGCTAAATTGCTGTGAATCATAGGGCCTAATTCTACATGCTGAGCCAGAGACCTCAGGCAATGCTCCTGTGAATAGATGTATAGAATCTGCAAGGCAAACTGCCTAAAGTGCTTGCTCTATGAGCTTCATGATTGAGTGCCATTCCCCAAATTCTCATTTAAAAAGGGGCCTGGAGATGTGGTGTGTGCTTATAATCCCTGAACTAGGGAGGCAGAGACAGAAGGACACCCAGGAATTCCTGGTCAGCCAGTCTAGTTTAATTGATGAATTCCAGTCCAGTGAGAGGCCCTGACTCAAGGAGCAAAAGAGGAGGAAGAGGAGGAGGAGGAAGAGGAGGAAGAGGAGGAGGAGGGAGGAGGAGGAGGAGGAGGAGGAGGAGGAGGAGGAGGAGGAGGAGGAGGAAGAGGATAGAACCTGAGGAATGACACCCAAGGTAGACCTTTGGCCTCCACATGATTTCTTACACTTCTGCACATACATCTGTAAGCACTGGAACATGCAGAAGACGACACAAAAAATAGAGAGGCAGACAGGGAAATGAAGAGGGTTTTCCTGTCTGGTTCAAACAAGTTATTTAATCCCAGTACATCTCAACATTCTCTTTTTAATATGCTTCTCACTGTGTCCCCAACTGGGTCACCTGGAGATCCATCAACTAATAAATATGAAAGTATCTGGGACCAGCTCCTGGCTCTGAACAATGTCCTTTATGTCTCCCCTTTCTCCTCTTCCTCCTGACCATGTCATGTCTATTGTGTGTTTGAGTCCATTTTACTGATAAGGAATCTGAAATGGGAGACCAGACCACTCCATGTTGCCTATATAAAGGGCATGGAGTTCTGTTGCCCAGTTTGGATCCCGGCTGCAGAACATGGTCTCTATCCTTGATCATCGCACAGCTCCCTATGGATTCTGAACACTGGGAGTGATTGATTGATTCTTGACTTGGAGGCGAGAGGCCACATCCCTAGCATAGCATCCTTCGTTCTGGTATGAGACAGTCATCCATAGGGCCCTGAACTGAAGCTGATGGCACCCCAGCCATGGCTCCCAGTAAGAACCCACCTCGAGGCTGATTTTTACTAGCTTAAGCAGGGTATATGGGATTGGGGCTAAATTACTCCCAGATAAGTCACAGAGGCAGGGATGGGAATCTGTCTTTGGTACTGACCAATGGGAAGCTGAGCAAGGCTGGGGGTTTCTAGGGGCTGGAAGTGGGCATTGAACCCACCTTCCTCCTTTCGTTGTCACATAGGACAGAGGACTGTCCCAGTGTGCCACACTTCCAGGCCATTTGCTCCCCGGGGCTCCATTTGGCTGTTGTCCCTTACGTAGCTCCCTCTTCACCTCTAAGAAACCATAGCCAGCTTTCCAAGAAGTGGTTTCTGTTGTCACCCAGCCAGGAGATAACTGGCTTGCTTCTTAGTTACACGTACATGTAGAATAGTACTTCAAAGCCATATGCTGCTCCTGGGGAGAGAGAGGCGTGTTTTCTTCCTCCTTAACCCTGTTCGTGGGTGAGCAAGTTCTCGGGGCATGAGTTCCTCCTCCCTCACCACGCAGCTCTTTTGCCTCTGGTGTAAGCACACAGGTTTGTCTGCATAACCAACAATCCCAGCATGCTCTCATTGTGGTCTGTGTCCATGTTTACTGCCATGGGAAGCTGTCCGTTCTTGCTCAGGGAAAGAGCCCCTGAGCCTCCTGTCTGTACCCATAGCCGCCAACCAGGTTAAAGCCCTGGCTCTGGTTTCTGTCCTCTGGGCACTGGCTGTGTTCCTATCCCCAACCTTGCCAAAGAAAGTCAATCCAGCCACGGCTCCAGCACAGGGACAAAAGCTCCTTCTGCTAAAAGCCCTGGTTCTAGAAGGCTTCAATGATATTGCCCCCATTTCTCTTTTATTCTAATCCTGTGTTATCCATGAATGCGTCTCTTCTGGGCCTTAACACTGCCTTCTCTATGAAGTGCGTTTTGCCCTCTACTTCCATACAGCCTGCTCATTAACCCCCTGAGTCTTTACTTAAGCCTCATGTTTTCCATCCAAAGCCTGACTAGACCTTAGCACCTTTTAAAATCTCAGCATCCTCCTGCCCTTTGGCCTGCTCATCATTTTCCCATGGTTATTACTCATGGTACCTGGCATATCTGTCTCCCTGCATGACTTAAGTTCCCTGAGGAAGAGAGGCTTGTCTGTGAAGCTTATGGATGCCCCCCCCCCCGTGCCCTTAGACAGTGCTTTTACAACACAGAATTGATACCCACTGTATCACTGCATCAGAAAGATCCTGGAGTTTGGTAGAATAAATAGAGAGCTAGTAGCTACTGAAGGAACCCAGATGTCACAGATCCTTGCTCAGAGGTGGAGGGTACCTATGAAGGAGAAGGGGCTCTGGGAAAATCCTGGGCAGGGCAGAGATGAGACAAGACAGTTCCCTGGAGCAGTCAGGGGTGGGGATGAATATCCTTCCCCGGGGCAGCCAAGGACAGCCCTTCCCGGTGCCCTCTCCTGAATCAGGTCCCCTGGAAGCCCTTGCAGCTCTTAGCTCCAGCTCCACCGCCCCATTGGTATTCAAGCTGCCCTACACTCTGCAGAAACATCTCCCTGCCTCGGGCCCTGACGCAGCAGCTCTGCCTTGGGGCATGAGAACAGCCGCTGTTTGGAGATAAAAATAGTGTTCAGTTGCTGCACTTTGCTTGTTTTGTACTTTTGGGCAGTAGCACATCTTCTGAAGTACGGGGTGGGCCAGCAGGGTACATCATTGTACACTCTCAAGAAACACCAGCCTCCTCAGAAGGGTCCTGTCATTGAATGGGTAAATGGGTATTGTCAGCTGACAATATGGAGTCACTGACACCAATGAGTTGGGCTTGACTCCTGGCCACTGGGTTCCCCCCACACAGACATCTCTCCGACCCTGATCAGAAATGTCCAGGCAAAGAGGACTCACACTTAGAGACTATGACAAGCAGAGGAAACCCTTTAGGGGAACAGCCCCTAACCCTCTTGTCTGTGCCTGCATTCACCAACCAAGTTAAAGCCCCTGGCTCACACCTCATCTTATAAATACATACAATAAGACCCAGGGAGGGTAGGTAGCTACTTCGTGATCACACATGGAGTGAGGCATTAGATTTGAACTCATTCACAGAGGATGCTCACGTGGAGCCCAGGTCCCTTCTGTCCCCTGTGTCTTGCAGTGGGTGCACATTTCTCTGATGCCCAGAGGCTCTTTCCCCAAAGTTCCTATGGGAGGCCTCTCTATAGAGTGAACAGTTGCTGTGGTGGTGGGCACTAGAAAGAACCTGCCTTTTCTACTTAAAATGTTCACGCCAGTGCCCTGAAGCCTCCCTGTGTTGGGAACAGACATGTTGCTCTATAGCTCCACATCTTGTAATTGGTACAACTGCCCCTCCTGGGTGGGGCAAGGCATGCTAAGAGAAAGTTCAGTCAAGGAAGGGAGAATGAGTCAGGGTTGTTGGCTTGAGGTTGATGTGGCCACAGGAGGCCAGAGCTGTTCATCCTGGGGAAGTGGGGCTGTGAGGGCACTCCCCCCCACCCCGCCCATTATGTATGGCCTCTTCCTGGTTTCTATCTCCTGACAACTGCACCAGCTTGGAAGCACCTTTCTGGCCGACCCATGACCCCTGCATGCTGAGCTTCGGTCAGGCCACTTGGGAATACTTGCTGAGAGATTTGCACTGTGACCCTGGAAAGCCCTCCAGTCTGCAGGATCATGACTCAGTAGACATGTCCATCTTTGAATGAAGCCACCCAGCAAGTGTCAGACTCCCGGTCCCTGCCACATACTGCGTGACCCCACCTATGAGGCCCCTCCATACATGGACCTGGAACCATCTGGAAAAGCCTGTCACCCCCTCTGTTCAGTTTGGTGCACTGAGGGGTCGGAGAGATGATCTCTTGGTCCCACTTATGCCCACTTATGCCCTCCTATGTACATTCGACAACCCCCACATGGGACAACGGAGCTAATGTCTTTCCTCCTAACTCCCACTTCAAGTCAGCGGTTTCCTGCCTGCTTGCCAGTTTCTATTCTGACAGCATAGGGTCCCACCAAAAAAGTTTTGAAAGTTTCCTTTGTCTTCTCAGCAGATTCCTGGTGGTAAATTCCATTTCCTATCAGAGGGGCTAGAAGGACAGCTCAAAGGGCACAGCGCTTGCTAAGTTAGGGTCCCAGGGTTGTGACGTAGAAGCACGTCCACCTGTAATGTAAGCAATCCTACGGCAAGATGGAGGCAAGACAGGAACATCCCCAGTTCTTGAGCTAGCAAGCCTTGAGGATAGTGTGGCAGAGCAAGAAACTGTCACAGGGTGGAAGGTGAGGCTGTCACCAGAAGCTACTCTCTGATCTATTCACAAGCCACCTGTAGTAACAACTTGGGGGTTTTTGTTTCTTTGAAAAAACCACAGAAACCCTCTGGGAGTGTGTATTTGTTTTGACCCTAGGTGTGGGATCTGGGGCTGCTTCGGATCATCCACAGCAGTTGACTATGATTTCCCTCTTGCTCTCGGCCGGGGCATGCTTTCTCCAGCTGCAGATAGTTTCTGCGATTGTGTGATATTTGTAATTCTGGAAACTTTTCAGAGTGTATGTAAATGCTAGGACCCTCAAGAGGCATAGTGGGTTGTTGGTGAGGTTTTGGTTTGTTATTGGTTGCTGTTGGTCACTGTTAAGTAGTCACATGCAAAGTAGAAAATGATGAAGGGAGAGGAAGAGGAGGAAGAGAAATTTTGACAGCAAAGATTAAATTTGCTTCAAGGAACTCAATGTCCCTAATCAGCAGGAAGTAGTCTAATCACTACCCCTTTTCTGACCTGGGACCTCTTTCCTCTCTTCTCTATCCTTTTTTTCTCTCTTATCTAGTGTTAAAGTTCAACGGGTAGAATCAAAAAGGTGGACAAGAAAGAAGAACCCACAAAGTAGCAAAAGAAAAAAAAGCTACAGCCATCTTTTTCTTTAATTCTCATTCCTTTCATTTCCTTTTCTTTCTTCCTTTCTTCCTTCCTCCTTCTTTCCCTCCATGTATTTCTGTCCTTAGACTATGTAGCCCAGGCTGTGTTGAATACCTTGTGTAGCCAAGGATGACCTTGAAGATCTGATCCCCCTGCTTTCCCCTCCTGAGTGCTGGAATGATAGCTATGTACCACTTTGTTCTGGTGTGCTTTCTGTTGCTATGGCCAAAGGCAGTATAGAAGAAAGGGTTTAGTTTTAGCTTGCAG
This sequence comes from Apodemus agrarius, assembly GCA_964023405.1. Lineage (NCBI taxonomy): Eukaryota > Metazoa > Chordata > Mammalia > Rodentia > Muridae > Apodemus > Apodemus agrarius. The sequence continues at coordinate 110,713,947 of OZ030005.1, forward strand.
TCACACTCTCTCCATGAGTCAGGGCAGATACTTGAATAAGAAACCACGGAGGACCACTGCTTTCTGGCTTGCTGCCTTTTAGACTCGTGCTTAGCAAGCTTTTAGCCCTGGGCCACCAGCCTAGGGAATGGTATCACCTTTAGTGGGCTGGGCTTCCCTACATCAATTAACAACCAAGACAATCCTCCATGGACATGCCCACAAGCTGGCCTGATCTGGAAAATACCTCAAATGAGAAGCTAGGCTTCTAGGCCATGTCAAGTTGGCATTTGTCGAACTATAACAACCACAATGTCTGGTTTATGCAGCGTGATGATCAAATCCAAGGGCTCTGACATGGCAAACAAGCCCGTCCCTAACCACTTGGCCTCAATTTTTCCATCTGAAGAATGGAGCTGACAGTATTACATGTAGCTACAGCACATCCATTACAGAGCAAACCTAGGCTCTCTAGAGGTTCTCCGTACTCATGCCATACAGACTTTGAACACCAACAGGGTGGCCCTGGTCATTTGGGGATTTTAGTCACAAAGTTTGTTCACTACCTCTTTGCTGCCAAAGGTTCTTTAAATCATCTCTATCCAGTGTCTTTCTGGCTCACATCATCAGGGAGGCCTCCAGAGACTCTGGATGCCAGGTTCTCAGATGAAGGCCCATTCCTCCTAGAACTGTCATGTAAGATGAGGACTGAGCTGAGTTTCCTGTGGCTCTTCCAGCCTTAGGCTTCTAAACTCTAGAGTCCGTCCAGACCGACATCTTTATTTTCATTTAGCAGGTCTTTAAGATCATGGAGACTTTGACACTAGCCTTGACTTTGCTCAGAGCAAATTTCCAGGATGTGGCTCTCAGCCTCCAGGTAGGACAGATGACGTTGCTGAGCTCATAGATTGGTGGTCTCTCGTTTTCCATCAAGAGAGAGGGACAGCCAAGGTCAGATTCCAGACTGAATACCAACCAAGCTGGACAGCTGGGACGCAGAACAGAGTGGGAAAATGAAAGCGGAGCTTACCGGTGATTCCGTGGGTAAGGGGCTTGCTGGACAAGCAGGCAGACCCGAGTCCACATAGAAGCTGGGCTCAGCGGCACACACCCATAACACCAGCACCAAAGAGGAAGCAAGATGGTCCCTGGGGCTCACTGGCCAACCAGGCTAGCAATTGGTGAGCTTCAGGTTCAGCGAGGGACCTTGTGTCAACAAACAGGAGGTCACCTGCTGTGAACAGCTGGTACACACACACACACACACACACACACACACACACGGCAGTCAGGCATCCTCCAAACCAGAATCCCCAGGGTTTCGTCTACTGCAGCCCCAACTCTTGTTCTCTGCCATTATTCACCGTTCCTTCTCTCTCTGCTGCTGAGAGGCCGCCCCGGAGTTGCAGCCTGAAGTTCCAGCCAGCTCTCTCCCACTCACTTCAGGTTTTATTTGGGGAGTGATAAGCATACCTCAGAGTGAGTCTAATCTCGGTTACTACAAAACCCAAACTGTAGGTTTAGAATGTTCTGAATAAGGAGTGGCTTGCAGTCTGCCATCACGGGGAGCATGCTGGGTTGTTCCCGTAGAGTACAATCATTACTTTTTTAAAAAAAATTCCTATCTCTGGAGAATTCAGAGAGCAATCAGCCTCACATTGGGAAAACATATCAGTCAAAGTGATTTTTGCAAGTGACACACATCCATGAGATTGGGGCACCAAGCAACACACACACGCTGGAAGAACAAAGCCACCAAGTTTGGAATCTGTTGTCACATGTCACGGGTGTCACACTGTAGAGTGTAGAAATACAGAAAGCTAATTGAAGGGTGTTACGCGGAAATTCTAGAGAAAGGGGAAAGTGAGATTGAAGGAGGGAGAGAGAAGATCTGGTGGTGTGGGGAGATGGCGTGCAGCCTGGCAGCCATGGCAACAGCAGTTTCCTCTTCCTTCTTCTCCTGGCCCCCCTTCTTCTTTTTGAGATAGAGTGTTGTGAATCCCAGGCTTGCCTTGAACCCCTGATCCTCTTGTCTTCACCCCCCAAGTGCTGTGACACCCAGCCCACATCCTCACCCCAACCCTCTCATGCCTGTCTTCATGCAGTGCTGGCAATGAGACCCAGGGTCTCCTGCATGCTGGGCAAACAAACACCTTACCACCTAAGTCACATTCCCAGCCTGAGTTCAGCTTCCTAAGCTGTGACTCACAACCCAACATGGGCTAGTGAAATGGAATGTGGAAATCCTTAAAACGCTGCGAGGGCGAAAGGTTTCTGAATATACAATGACCAGTAATTAATTCCAATTAAATGCACGAAGAGCCGCAGGTGTGTCTGGCCATTCTCACCTCTGCTGCATGTGAGACTTCACTGCAGCCTAGGTTCTAAGCACAGGGTATGTGCATACACATGTTGGAAGACTCAAAGCCAGCAAACTTCACCTGAATTGTCTCTGCTCAGAGGCTGGGTTTCTGTACATTGTGAATTGTGTTATTTTAACTGTATACACAAAATTTTTCTGCTGTTACAGAGACATGTGACAAAAAAGCCAAGTAAATTTTCCTCCCATCATTCCTCAGCACAAAGGTAACAAACAAGCATTTCTCTACATGTGTCATGTTAGTATGAACACGGTGAGTTTCGAAAGTGCTAGTTAAATTATGTCTCCAATTTTGTAAAAGGTCGTTAAGTGAATTTGGACCTGGGATTAGAACAGGGATTCTAGCACTTTCTGAAGTGTTCCTAAATGTTCTTTTGACATATTGGACTATATATTTATGTGAAATGGCCTTCTTAGCATTGACAATTATAAAATCAATATATTAATTAACTCCAAAAGCTGTCACAATGCTCACACATCCAATATTCAGCAAAGATTTAAATTTTAATGTAAAAATAAGCAAGCACACCATCTCTTTCATACTCAAACTTGATTTGCTTTTAATAAATGCTAAAATTATATGTCGATCAAGAAATTGTTTTAAAATAAAATTCCTTGTGATTTATTCTCAGTGTATGTTTGATTTATATAGCTATTTCATAACTTAAATTGGAAGTCTCATGAAAATTTATTGGGTGGAATGGAGTCTTGAATGGAAAAATTACAGTCCTGGTTTAAAGTAAAGAGCAGCTCATAGTCCTAACTAGCCCTTTGATTGTTTGTATAAATAAAGTTTTATTGAAACAGGATGTTTGTTTGTTTACATATGGCTCAGGATTGCTTTGGCTCATTGATGAATGTGTTGAGCAGTTACAGCAGAGACTATCATTATAAAAAGCCTCTTTTAGCTGGTCCTTTACAGTAAATGTGTTGTCTCAGGTATGAGTCCACCTTTATGGTTCCAAGATGACAATGATACAGACCCTTGGCTCTGCCCCTTATTAGATAGATGGCATCAGACCATCAATTATCCTGCTGTGGCTCAGTTTCTTTATCTGAAATGCTTGCTATATCCTTGGGGTACATTAACAAATCAGCCAAAACCCACACAAGAGATTATGAAGGATTTCTATCATCTCTTTGGCCCTGGGTCTATAGAAGACTAGATGGTTCTTCTGAGCTCAACAAGGGTCTACTGATCATATATAGGTATCTGTCTTGGGCTGTAATCTGCTCTAAAATCTTACTGAGGACATTTGGACCCCCTCCAAGCAACCTGTCACCCTCCACGTGGCATACAACTTGGTATGACCACAAGGTAGCAACAGGTGCCAACAAGTCCAGCTTTGTCTAAGTGAGGAGGCGCCCATCTGCCACCCACCCTCCTTTGGACAAAATGAATTTTACAACCAACCTGTATTCTATGAGTTGGGCAATGAACTGACTATAAATCTGGTCAGGAGGGGCTTGAAGGCCCACTGCCCAGGATGAGCACAACACAAGCCTGGGCATGGCTGGAGACCATGTGTGCAATGTGCATGCACTATGGTTTCTGCCCACAGCAGACTGGACACATGGGGTGTCTCCTTTGGGGTTTTCTAGCTGTAGATTTTTTTTGGTGTCTCTGCTGCCAATCTTATGCTGGGACCAGGGCAGATAGCCATTTCAGGGCCCTCATTTAACATTCGTGCTTAAGCTAGTGTCTAGCAAACACAAATGCTCCTTATGGGTTAGGCTTTTCAAGATAAAATCAACAAATATGAGCTCTTAGATCAGTGTCCCTCCACACATCTTCCTTTGGTATCTTCCCTATAGATTCCCTGCCTTCAGGGTCCAGGAACCCATCCCAGTGGGAACAGTCCCTTAATGAAAAGCCACAAATAAGTGGAGTCAGGTGGCCCCTGGAGGCTCCAAGCAGCCAGTGCCCAGTTGGAGCAGCCTGGAGTGTAGTGTTCAGGATGGACAAGTCATAGACAGACAGTGAGGCTTGGCAAAGGTCCCTGTAAAAAGTGACTGGATGATTGGGTTTGGAAAAAAGGCCTTACCGTCTCAGTTGTCTGTGGCAAGAATTCAACAGTTGCCTCTTCCTCCACAGAGCAGCGTTCTGCAAATGTTGACGAGGCCTCAGTTTCTTGTGGGTGGGGGATGGTCTGGTCTGGAAGGATCAGTCAGTCTGCTGAGCGCTCCCACTTGAGTTCATGGGAGCAGACATTAATAAAGCAGCCGTAGATTGGGGCAAATGGAGAAGTGGGTTAAGAAAAGGAGGTGAGTCATGTCTGAGTGGGTGGGGAGACGCCTGGATGACCAAGACCACATCCAGTCAGACCTGGTTAGACCCTCAGTCTGCAGCTTCCAGGCCAGATACTGTCTATGGACCGTCGATCAGAGTGTCCATTGCCCACTGTGTTGTGGCCCTATTCCTGCTTACTCTCCCAGCTTCTCAGGGTGGGAGGAGCCTAGGTTTTATTGGTCCCCTACCTGGTACCTTCTAACCCTGCCTCTGCTTATTGGCCATTAGCTTTTTATTGGCAGGTGATGCTTCCACATAGAACACAAGGGATTATTCCTACACTTCCCACATGGTATCTTCTAACACAGGCTTCTCTGATTCAAGGTTGTTCTCCGTGTGAAATTCTGTTCCTGGCTTAGTCTTTCCTCTCTACACTAACCCCCAAATCACTCCACTAACCCCCAAACAACCCCACTATAACTCCCCAAATAACTTCCACTATCTCTTGTTCTGCAATCTTATGTTCCCACAGGATGGAGTCTTTTGTCTGTTGCTTAGCATCTAGAATGACATCTTCCTAGAAAGTGCCCAGAGGTTTCTGGATGAGCTGGGTGCTCACTGCACAGTAGCAGTTACAGGTGAGAACTGCTTACAGGCACTGACTCTGGCAGTACTCACACCGTAAATCAACCAAGGGAGATGTGGTACTTCCTTCCATTTTAAACACAGGGAATCTGAGGCTTCACAGTGTTAGAAAGCACTTTGCCCAAGATTAATTGCAGTGCTGGATTTGAATTAGGGTTTAAGTGAGCTGCGGTAAGCATGGAGTCCCAGGAGCTGTCCTCCCTCTAAAGACAAGGGGCCCGCCTCATTGGTTTTCTTCTCAGTGTGCGCCTTCACTGGGTGAGACTGCAAGGCCAGCTGGCTGCAGGTGACAGGACTGTTCCTCATGCTGACTGTCTGCACGGTTCTCAGCACTGCCTGCATGAGGATAAGGACAGGGCTGGGTGCCCAGGGGCCATCAAGTACTGCGAGATTGAAGGTAGAACTCCAGAGCCTTCCTGCTGCTCTGGATCGGAGAGGTGAGCAACCACACCCAAGACATAGAGCCATTTTTGCCGTGTCCATCTTTTCCAGTTGAAATGGTTTTCTTTTTGATACAACAGCAAAATGTAAAACTCAAGTTCATGCTTATTGCTGAGCAGGAAGGATAACAGGATGGGCTTAAGACTCAAGAATATAGACTATTAAATGAGAAGCTGGTTGCATGGCGAGTGAGAGCAGGTCCGTGTGTATGTATGCATACACGGATTGGGTATATGCATGCATGTGTGAGTATATGCATGAGTGAATATATACATATATGTCTGTGTATATATGCATTACATGTGATGGGTATGGGCCTGGATTTATGTACACAAGAGTGTAAGCATTCTCTATTAGTTGATTTCTTTTGCTGTGATAAAATACCCTAACCAAAAAACAACTTGAGGAGGAAACGGTTTGTTTGTCTCACAATTCTGTGTTATAATTCTGTTATAATTCTGTGTTATCTTCACAGAGAAGTCAAGATAGCACAAAATTAAAATAGTCACATCGAATCCAAAGTCAAGAGCAGAGAGACTAAGTGATTATGTGCTACTCACTCACATCGCTCAAGGCACAAACCTAGGGAATGGTGCCGCCCACAGTGGGCTGGGTCTTTCCATATCAATTAACTTCATTAAGTTATCCCTCACAGCCATACCCCTGGGCCAGCCTGACCTAGGTCATTCCTCACTTGAGACTTGTCGTCCCAGGTGACTCTATAGTGTATAAAGTTGGCCATCATACACCTGTATGAGAATATATGTGCATGTATGTGTGTACACATATCTGTGCACACAAGCATTTGTATGGATGTGTATACATTAATGGGTGTGTATGAGCACATGTCTGCGTGCACAGTGGCCTCAGCCATTGTGTGGTTAGGCATCTCTCTTGGCCCTCTGACCTCCCTTTTGAGATGTGAAGAGATGGCCCAGTCAGCTTCCCTTGGTGCCTTCTGTGAGAGGCAGTAGAAGCTTCTGGCCACCAGAGTGTGAGCTCCTGGTAGCTATTAAAGAACAATCCACTTATGATAGCTAAACAGAAGAGTGTGTGGAAACAGAAAAGAGCATTAGCATCTGTTCCCCTGGTCCCATCTGTTCCTGCTAGCCAGGCTTCACCTCTAGATTGTCTGCGCCTTTGCAAGGTGGCTCCTCCCTTCCTCCAAGAGAGACTAAACTGTCTTTGTTTCCAGCCAGCCAGGCGGGATTACAGGGCATTTCAGGGGTTTCTGGTATATGTCCGGTGCAAGGCATTTGGAGGACACAAACCCTGCACTGATACTGTGATCTGCTTCTTGTTTGCTGTGTGTCCTGGGGAAGGCCAATGACTATCCCATGCCTCAGTTTATTTGTCTGTTAAATGGGCTTGGCAAGAGTAAAAGTGGCATGTGGGGATCCTCATGAGGATGAAGTGACATTTGTCATGTGGCATCCTGTGAGTATGCATTTGTAGTGGATAGTGATTGCTTTCTGTTAGGACATGTGTCCCCTGGCCCTAGTATATATCCTAGTGTCTTTTTCCCCCCTTTTCTTTGGGAGGTGGTGGTGACCAAGCCCATGGCCTGTACATTGCTAAGCAAGGGTTCTCTCTACCAGGGAGCCACACCCCTAGCTCTTTTATTTTTATAGAGTAGTGTGGTAGCCTGAATGGCCAGTCCTGTAGTCTCAGGCCTTTGAATACTTGGTCTCCAGTCCGTAGCCCTGTTTGGGCAGCTTAGGAGGTGTGCCCTTACAGGAGGAAGTGGGATGTAAAACTGGACTTTGAAGGGCCATGGTGTTTCCAGTTGGCTCTCTGCTTCCTGTCTGGAACTCAGGGTGTGAGCTCTGACGTGTGTAGTGAACAGCGCGACTGCCCGCTGCCATGCTTGGCCGCTGCAGTAGGGGTGGACTCTCATCCCTCCGCAACTGCAAGCCCCAAAAACCCTTCTGCAAGTTGCCTTGGTCCTGGTGTTGCTATGGCAGCAATAGGAAGGTGACTGATTCAAGCAGTACCTTCCCTCGAGGACTAGGTTTGATGGGAATCCTTTTGCCTGGACCTCCCGAGAAGTTAGGATCATAATTGTGTCTTCCCCACCTGCCTGGATTAACGACTCAATCCCACATTCTGACAGTGACTTCACTTAGACGAAGCCCGTGAGCCAAGCCCCCAGTCCCACCCCAGCCTTTCCCCCTTTCTATTTACTCCCTTAGAGATTGGTCCTCATCCTCCATGCTCCTAGCAGGTCACTGAGCTAAGATGCCAATGGACCATTTAATAGCAGAATCCTCGGAGAGCCAGGGCCCTTTGGAGAGCTGGGCCAGTTCGGGTTAAGCCTGCCTTGTCTGTGTTTTGCCTGCAGCCTCTGGTCCCGCCTGAGCCAACGTTTGCCTCAAGCTAGCAAGACAAACTAAATGTTGTTATTTTAATGTATCTGGTCACCTGTCAGAAATCATTTCTAAGGAAGTTTTCCCTTTTTCTCCCCTGTCCCCTTGCTCTCCATGCAGCTGTGTCTTAAAAGAGGTTAGCCTAACACAGCTGTCATCCCTTGGCCCCTTGAAATGCAATGACAGTGCAGAAGCGGGAAGGAAGAGGAAAATGGGTGGCACCGGGGTCTTCTTAGCCCAAATTATTGTCACACTTATTGACTCGTGCCTGGGGACCCAGTGAGGCCAATGCAGAGCTATGATTGAGAGCCAGGGCACTAGATGCTGTGAGCGTTCTCTATGCCATGCAACTAAGGGCAGAGTGATAAAAGAGAGGGAGTGAGGGAGAGGACAGTAAAGAGAGTGCTTGCTGAAGGGCTCTGTGTTCAGATCCCCAGTACTCATACACAAAGGAAGAAGCTAGATGTAGGATGTACATGTGTAATCTTGGTACCAGAGCTGCTGAGAAAGGAAGGTGTCGGGAGCTGCCTGACCTGAAGCTACACAAATAAGTGAGAAGAGAGTCGTTGAGGGGAGAAAAGAGACAGACGCAACAGTAACAAGGTATTGAATGGAGCAGGCAGAGGGCAGAGTGCTTCTCTGGCTCTTGGGAAGTGCCACCCAGAGGCTAACAGGGCATCTAATGTCTGACTCCAGCCAAACTTCAGGCTTCTGGGCACAGCTGGCCACAAAAGGAAAAGTGTATCAGTGGGGCCTGGAGCATGTCTCCAGGAATAAAGTCCTCACCACACAAGCATGGGCCCTACGTTCAGGTCCCGCATAAAATCCAGATGTGGTGGTGCATGCCTGCAAACTCAGCAGTGGTGACTGGAAACAGGCAGAAGAGACTATGCCTCAAGAAACAGAGCGTGGAGAAAGACAACTCACCCACCATCAACATCTGAGCTCCTCATATGCCACAGAGATGAGTACCTATACACATACCCCATACACACACACACACACACACACACACACACATATACATACACATATACATACACACATACATGCATAATGCATGTACACATATACATACACATATACAATTCATACACATACATACACATACACACACAAACACATATACACACATACATACATATGCATGTACACATATACACACATATGCACATATACAAACATACACATATATGCACACACACACACACACACACACACTGGACAGGATGGGCAAGAGGAGGCAAAAATAGCCCACCTTTTCACCTGATGCCCAATCAGCCAGCCTCTGTCCCATGGCAATAGTCCTTGCTCCTAACTCTGTTGAGGGAACTCCACTAGGCCTTGGCTCCTAAGCTTTCCAAAAAGATAAGATGACATGGGAGTTCTTAGAGAAGCCCGCAGAGTGGTTGTTGGGCCCCACCCCTCTAGAGCACAGTGCCCCAGCAGCAGGCTTCTGCCTTACTCCCACACACAGCCTCAGTGCCTGAGGTGCCGAATGGCTCCTGCTTGGCACCCAGGAAGTCACTGCGAATGGACTCAGGGGAAATCACTGTGAGGTCACTGTGGAGCAGTGTTTGACAGCCATGTCTGTTGACGTGATCTATGCTGTCACTCCAACAAAGCCACCACGTCTCACTGACCTTTCGGATTTAACTATAAGCATAGACATCTACCATAAGAAGAAAAGCTGGCTCAGAGAAGTTAATGAACTATCCCAAGCATCACACAGCTTGGAAGTGGAAAGAATGGGTTTCCATCTAGCAGAGCAAAGGCGGAGTGTGCTCTCGACTCTGTTGGACGGTGCCCAGTGGTCCGCTGGTGTGTCACTCTCTGAGATCTTGCAGAGCTCTTCCTGGTTCAGACAGCTTAAGAAGCAGATAGTCTACCACATGCTTCTGCAGGGAGTAAGCAGCACTCTCTTCTGGGGCAGTGAGGCCCACAGTGCACTGTGGTGAGCCTCACAACTCCACCCTGAAGCTGAGTAGGTAACAGCAGGGCCTGGAGATCTGTCCCATGGGACGGGGCACACCTGGCCCCAGGGCTGCATCCCCTCAGGCCCAGCACCAGGTCCCGGGGTCACATCCCCTCCTTTGCCATGCAGAGGCTTTCCAAAAGCTTGAATGCGAGTGTGGCTGTCGCTGTGGACACAGTCATGCCCTCTGCCAGCCCAGGCCCAGGTGTAAACAGGAAGTGTCAGTGGGGCACTCGCATTGTGCAGGGGGCAGCATGAAGGACCGCGGCCCTCTGCGGGAATCCAGCCAATGAAAGCATGTTTGCGAACCGCTGACTCCGGTCGGCGGGCCAAGGCAAGCGGAGACTCATAAAGGAGATTTAGGGCAGGAAGGTGGCATATTCATGTGTACCTCCACACAGTAAAAATAATTTATTGGCAGCTGCCGGGAAGCTTTGGTCTGAAAGCACATGGCTGGCCATATGAAGACCTTTCTTTTTTTTCTTTTTTTCTTTCCCTAACCCAAAGAACCTGGGCTTTCAGATGAAGAAACATCATTGAATTTGTAGTGTGCGTATGCATGTGTGAATGCCTGTGTGGATGTATATATAGTGTGCATGTGTGTGTATATATATATATATGTGTGTGTATGTATGTGTGTATGTGCATGTGTGTGGTTAGACATATATGTATATGTGTATATTGTATATGTGTACAGTACATGTATACATGTATTTTTATATGTATAACTGTATGTCTTTGCATGAATGTATGTAGGTCTGTTTGTGCATATGTAGTTCATGTATGCGTGTGTGTGTGTGTGTGTGTGTGTGTGCACGCGCATGCTTCTATATTTCTGTATTTACAGGTGTCTTCCTTCCCTGGCGATGCAGGCCTCAGGAGTATTTCCTCAGAGGCTGTGGTAATGAGCTCACCAGCTTGCCATTTATCACCCACTTGTGGCAAGGGGAGGGGGAGGAGTCTCGGAGGCAAAGGATGAGTTGTGGATAGGGATGTCTTTCATCTGCTGGAGACACATTTGTCTCCTTAAGTGCCTGTCCCACGAGGACTGGGTAGGAGTTTGTGAAGAAGGCTGAGGGCTGGAACTGAGCAGACATGTAGAGATTGAAGCGAGAGAGGCCGAGGAAGGCACATGGGGAAGATGACCCTGGAGGCAAATGGCATGTTGAGATTCAAATCTCAGGGAAGGAAAAGGCCAGGAGACAGAAGGGAACAGAATCTGAGGCAGCCAGGCAGGTATTCCCGCTGACCGCTGATGAGTCTGCATGTCAAAGGTTGGCACATACCAGGCTGCCATCTTCAGGGGCGTCAGCAGAGATGGTGTGACCCTGGGGTTAATCTAAAAACACATGTTGCTCTTGAACAGTGATGGGCCCAGACTTCAGGGCTTGTGGCCATGCCATGGGATGCAAGGCCTGCTACTTTACCTCTTCATAACTCCCATCATCCCCCCCCCTCTCTCTCTCTCTCTCTCTCTCTCTCTCTCAGTAAAGCCTTTCCTTGTTAACTATTCCTCAAGCCACCCTCACCTTCCGAGCTTACTTCTCCAGTTTTAACTTCTGCAACTAACTGGTTTGGAACTCAAGAAAGGCAGTTTCAGTGTAGACTAGTGTGGTGTCCTTGCCAGCATGCCCACCCCCACGGAATGTAAGCAGGTGCCAACATAAAGATTTTCAATGCCATGTCCTAGTGGACATGGCTGTCATCATGTCTGGGAGGGTCTGCAGCCTCAATGGTCTCTGACATCTGATTCTCACTGCCTCAGATCTTGCCTGCAGTCTCCAGTGACCTCGAGCCTGCTTATCTTGGCCTTGGCTTCTTCATGGGAAGTCGTGCCTGCTTACCTGCAGAAGGCCAAACAGGCCTTTGACAGTACTGTGTTCTCAGTTGTCTAAATTCTGTCCTTCTGCCGTGAAGACATCATAATCAGCACAAGCAGGTGTGAAGGAAACCCTTTCTAGTGTTTTCCAGAGGGAACTTCATGGACAGACATGTGGCTGGACTTCTGCCAACCCCTGGTCTACCTTGTAAGATTCTTTCATTTGTTTGTCTGGTTTGGAATGTGTGTTGCTGTGACTGTTTGGCGAGCTGCGCCTGGGCCTTGTGATAGGGTCTGACAAGGCTGTCATCTTACATCGTGACCTTTTTGTGATAAGTGAGTTAAGAATCTATTGATTTCAAAAAATCCCCCACTGCAATATGATTTAATCAGCCTTGAGCCCATCTTACACATTCAGCGTGTGTGTGTGTGTGTGTGTGTGTGTGTGTGTGTGTGTGTGTGTAGAGTGCCAGCATCCATGGCCAGGGTCTTTATTCCTGCCTTATTTGGCAACATGGTTTCTTAGTGAACCTGAAGTTCAGTGATTTGACTAGACCGACGAGCCAGTGTGCTCCAGGGATCTGCCTCTCTGCCTCTGCAGCACAGGATTGTAGACAGGCCCCCCTGTGCCTGGCTTTTTCAGTAGGTTCTAGGGAACAAGAACCAGATCCTTATTACGCTTACCTGGCAAGCATCTGACCTGCCGGGCCATCTCCCCACGCCTCCCACAGTTAGGCTTTTAAACAATGATTCCAGGATCTAGGTGTGCTGGCCCATCCCATCATCCCAGTATGATGGAGGCTGAGGTGGGAAGACTGTGGGTTGGGTGCAAGGCTGCGCAAATAGTAAGAGTCTAAGAAAAGGAAGAGAAGGAAAGTTAGAAAGGAGGAGGAAGGGAAGGCTGATGGGAAGGCATGTAGAGTGTGCAGGCGGGCGAGGAGCAGCTTGTGTTGGGGACGTCCCAGTACTCTGGGTTGTATCCACTTTCTCCCTCTGTGCGGCCTCTGGCTTCCTTTCCTGTTGTGTATGCCGTGTTGTCATGTCTGTGATATGGAAAGAGCGAGGAAATGTAGCGCTGAGTTCCCCGGGCTTTGGTGGGCTTGGGGAAAGGCTCTAAGCCAGAAAGTCCTTTGGCCTTGGCAGCTTTTAGCCCTGAGGAACAGCTTTCTGGGGCTGCAGTCCAGGCAGATCCAGATGTTGGCCATCACTGAGTTTATCAGGGATGACTGTTTCGCTAGAGGAAAGGATCCCACAGAGATAAGCTTAATGGACGTGTCCAGAGGCCTTCTGGGAGGAGGGCAAGGCAGCCAGAAGCAGGCTGAGCAGGCTTTAGGGCAGGCAGGAAACCAAACAGTCTCAGACACCAGGAAAACACCGAAGTGGTCCATATGGCTTGTGTGGATCTAGGCACGTCAGCACATTCCTGTCCTCCCAGCAAACTCACCTTGTCTGTTGGTTGGTGTTTATGGACATTAATCCCCTGCCCTCCCAGCTGGGCACGGGGCTTGTAATCATGTGTTGGCTAGAGTCAGTGGCCTGCTTTTATAGGTGGGTGATATACCTTGAGTTTTTCTCCCTATGTTTCCTCCCCTTCCCTCCCTGCATTCCCTCCTCCCTGTCATCCCTCTCTTTGTCCCGTTCCTCTCTCCTCCTCCCCTCGTTCCCTCCTGTGGTTCCTATGGCATCAAGAATTCAACCCAGTGCCTTGTACATCCTAGGCTATCTGTCTTCTACTAAGCTATGTTTCCAACCCTTTTCACAATTTCTTTATTTACATTTTGAAGTAGAGCCTCTATAATTTGCCTGGGCTGGCTTTGAACTCACTCTAAAGCCTAAGTCTACAACCTTAGACTTATGATCTATAACCTATAACCTTTCTGTGGCTTCCCAAGTAGCTAAGAACACGGGCCAGTGCCACTGGCCCAGTTAGCTGTGAGATTTTTAAGACAAGCACTGGAAGGGGACTAGACCCATTATGGAGAGATATCTCTGAGCAGATGGAACTTTGCAGTCTTTGCAGTCTCTGGAAACCAGTGTTGAGGCCTTGGTGAAGAGAAGGCTCAGGACGAGGGGCTAGTCAAGGATGGAGGGGCCCATTGGGCTCAGGCCATTCTCCTTCTCTGAATACATTCAGGACTTTTGGGGTACAAACCCATGCTACCTCCTCAACAGCAGCTCCTTTCCATTAGGGACAGGTTCTATCTCCTCTACACATCCCTGAAAGGGCAAGGAAACCATGTGAATCCAAAGTCCAGGCATACAGACAAGCCTGTATGCAATGTGAGCAAATCATCAACAGACCCAGTGGCCTGACCCATGACCTCTGACACCAACATCCTGTCAGAGACAGTGGTCTGGGCTGTGTCTGGGATAGCACCGGTATTCTCAGAGCATCCATCCTTGGGCTCTTAAACTTTATCAGATTAGTGTGCAATGAGGTGAAAAACAACTTTACTAGTCAATCATATTGATTAACAACCAACTCAGACAGTGTTTACTAAAACCCATGTGGGACCCATCCTATTACAGATGAGAAAATTATACAGTCACTAAAGCAAGACATGTCTGTTCCTCTCCCTACCCCTTGCTCATTCCACACTAGCAATGGAAGTAAAGGTTGTAATCCCTAAATGTTTGGGGAGCAGGGGGCGGGTCACAGCTACCACCCTCACCTCTGAGAAACAGGATCCAGAGACTGGGATGCTGTTGACCTAAAAGAAGTCTGATCATTAGAGACCAAAAGGAAGACAGGAAAAAAAAGTGTGTGTGTGTGTGTGTGTGTGTGTGTGTGTAGGAGTCTGGCAACTGCATCTTTCTACCTGATCAGAATCAACTCTAAACAACCCCAAGGTTGAATGGGGGTGGAGGACATTAGTACATTTAATTATTCTTCTGGAATAAAAATGAATTCTAGCAACAGATTTGAGGGAAGGCAAGGCAGGAGCAATTAGAACTTCTGAGATATGTGCAAATGTTTGAATGAACAATCATTATAATAAGTACATTAAAATAAAAACAAGTCGAAGGGTTATATTTGCATAAATAATCCAAGGTGAGAGTGTTGGATTGTCTAAGAATAAAAGGGACATGGCCTTTCAAAGTGGAGAAGTCGTAACCAATGTGTAGATCAATAGAGAGACAGGCAGCAGTCAATTAAGACAAAACCGCTTGGAAGATTTATTTGTGTGTAAGTGTGTGTGTGTGTGTGTGTGTGTGTGTGTGTGTGTGAAGGTGTGGATGTGGATGCACATACTTCTACACTCTCAGGGAGGCTAGGAGAAGGTCTTTAGTGTCCTCTGTCACTCTTTACCTATTCCTTTGAGGCAGGGTCTCTCCCTAAACCCATACTCATTCTTTCCTGGCTATGCAGGAAGTCAGCAAGCCCTAAGATAGGATATGTTCCCTCCCTGTAGGACCTGGGGTTACACATTTTGCTGAATGCCTGAATTGTTATGCAGATGTTTGGTTCTAAACTCCAGTCCCCATGGTTTCCCAGCAGCCTTCTTAACTACTGAGCCATCTCTCTCTAGGCCCCAGGCATTGAACTAATTAGCCAGCTTGTTGCATAGTTGGTGTCTGATTCTTATTCTTCCTCCTACCTTGATTGAGTGGGAAGAATCTTCCATAATTTTCCAGCATATTCACCCTCACCAAAATACCCAGAAGATAAACATCATCATATCTGTATTCCAGATGAGGATGAGGCCCAATGAGTCGGAGTCGCCTTGTACTGTTAACTCAGTTGCTTAGCCTCTTTGTGTCTAGACTCTTCTTGGTTAGATCTACTCTTCCTGCTTCCCTGTGTCCCCGAGCTTTAGGGACACAGTGTGAGGTTCCTGCTCTGGGGCCCTGCACTCTGTGAACATCTTCAAGGGATGCGATGGGAGGTAACTAGAGGATTCGTTTGTTTGTTGAGGCAGTCTCTGTGTAATTCAAGCTTATCTAGTCCTAGTTGTGTTGACCAGACTGGCTAGTCTAACTTGTAGCACACCCCCTGCCTCAGCCACTTCAGTGCTAAGATTACAGGCATGGGACATTATACACAGTCTTTTATTATTATTATTATTGTTGTTGTTGTTGTTGTTGTTGTTGCTGTTGTTGTTAAATGTTTTTATCATATTATTTCTCCCAACTCCTCCAAGGTCCTTCCTACTTCCCTACTCAAACAACTTTATATTCTCTCTCTCTCTCTCTCTCTCTCTCTCTCTTTCTCAACAAAAATCAAATAAAAACAACAACAAAATGCACACATATATAACAAAACAAAACAAACAAACAAACGAGCAAAACACATGGAGTACGTTTACACTGGTCAGCTGTTCCTGAGCACAGCGTTGGTTCTCAGCCTCCCTAATGCTGCGACCCTTTAATACGGATGTTGTTGTGACCGCCAACCATAAGCAACCATTTTTGTTACAGGTGGTTACGGTCCTTCTAATATGGGTGCTGCAAAGAGTCATTTGCAAGAGCAGCGAACTCTCTTAGCTGCTGAGGAGGGCCATCTCTCTGGGCCCTCCGCTCTCATCCATGATGCTACACATTACAAGATTCTGTCCTGTTTCCTTTCCAAAAAATACCATTTTTGTTGCTGCTTCATAACTGAAATTTTGCTACTGTTAAAAACCGTAAGGTGAATATTTTTGGAGATGGGGGTTTGTCAAAGGGGACATGAGTGCAGGTTGAGAACCCCTGGCACAGGGCCTTCTCTGGGTTGTGGTTGACACTCAATTGGAGAAAACTGGCTTACCCTGTCCCATCAGGTACCAACCGCAAACAGCATCTTGCTTGGGCGTGGAACTTTGTGTTCACTCCCCATTCTCAGTGCTGGGATTTTTGTCTGTATTTTGTGGTTTCCAATCAGGGTCTCACACTGTAGTCCAAGCTGGTCTAAGCTGGTCCAGGGCTTGTTCTACAGACAAGGCTGGCCTGATAATGCAGCAACAATCCTCTCGCTTCTACCTGCACAACACTAGGATTAGAGGCATGGGCCATTACCCTCAGATGCTTGAGCTTATTTTGTTATTCTTGAGTCAGGATCTCAGGATGTAGCCCAGGCTTGTCCAGAACTCACTATGTGCCCTGAGGAAACCTGCATTTCAGTCATCCTTCTGTTTCTACCCAAGTGCTGGAATTACGGACATGCACTACCATGTCCTGCTCCTAGATTGTCTTTGTTTTGGTTGGTATTGTTTGGGAGATGGAGATGGAGGATGTGAATACTTCAGCAGGGAGAAAGCGAGGCCTGTTTGCCTCTTAGTATACTGATAGACAGATTTACAAAGTAGATGTGGCATACAAATACAGTGATATTATTCAGACTTTCCTAAGGAAAGAATCTTGTAATGTGTAGCATCATGGATGAAAGCGGAGGGCCCAGAGAGACGGCTCGGCAGCTAAGAGAGTTCGCTGCTCTTTCGAATGACTCTTCACAGCACCCATATTAGAAGGACCATAACCACCTGTAGCTCCAGCTCCAGGGGATCTGGTAGCCTCTTCTGGCCTACAAGGGCACTGCACTCATGTGCATATAGAACATACATACATACATACATACATAGCACGTTCCAGGTCAGCCAGGGCTTCATTCTAGCTTTAAACAGAAGGGGAAGGAGGGCTGATTAGGGAGGTCTCATAATTTTTTCCATGTTTTTGAAATCTTACTCCCACAACAATAAAATAAAATTTTTTGAAGGAGAAAATACAGGGAAGCCAGTGAGGCAGAACTGTGGTCACTACAGAAGACAGCTCAGAGTCTGGGGGACGGAGTTCTCAGGCCTCTGGAAACCCTGATCCCCCTTCACCGTGCCTCACACAGATTCTCTAGAAGCTGTCAAGGCCTTGTGGACTATTCATTCCAGAAGGCAAAACCTCCTCCTCCTCTCTCCCTGGAATACTTTAACATCCCATAGCAGCCAAGCAGCAGCTGAGGTGGGGACGGTGGATGGGAACACCCTGAGTCCCTGGTGCCATGGTAACCGCATCTCTCGAGGAGATGGTTGAATTAATTGTAAGCTACTTTGGCCTGATGGCAGTGCCAGCACCTGATATCAACAATTAGCTGGAGGAACTGACCGCAGCGAAAATTCAAAGCCAGCCTGGCCCACCTGGTGAGACTTGGTCTCAGAATAAAAAAATAATAATAAAACAAAAATTTAAATGGGCTGCAGAATATACCTCCGGTGACAGCGCACCTTCCCGGGATGGGTAAAGCCATGGACTTGAGCCCAGTACGGCTAGGGAAGTAAAGGTCACAGGTTTGCATCTTTCCTGAGACTCATTGCCAGGCTCATTTAGAGCTGGCTGCACTGTGGATAAAAAATCAAGTTAAATTAAACTAAATTAAAAGATAAAAAGGCATGCTGTCTTGTTTATGGACTTGACAGCAGTCCAAGCCTACCTTCTCTTTCTTATAGCCAGAGAGAGATTTGCTTGTCCTTAAGGCAGTGTGTGCATGTGTAAAATGTATATAATATATAAAATGTATACAATGTATACAGCATCAGTCCATATTGTCTCCTTTTTGCTTTGATCCTGAAGATTCCAGCTCTACTGTATACCATTACAGCACCTCCTGTTGTCATTTGAACAGAAGCCCAGAGGGAAATTGGGGGGGGGGTGTCTTTGGGACTCGCAGTCACTGTCCTGCTCACCGTGAGCATGGAGAGGCTGTCTTGAGGGAGCAGAGCGGGAGACTAATAATGCTCAAGGAGAACAGTATTCCCACAGTCCGCGCCAATGAGAGAAGAATGGCCATCTTGGCTCGAGCTTCTCCACCTGTCACCCTCTCAGGGCCTGGCCGCCTGCTTACCAGCACGGACGGCTCAGTGACGATGTTCTGTTTCTCTAATTCTCCAGGATGGCTACTTCTCTCACCGGCCCAAAGAGAAAGTTCGGACTGACAGCAACAACGAGAACTCGGTCCCCAAGGACTTTGAGAATGTGGATAACAGCAACTTTGCCCCCAGGACTCAGAAGCAGAAGCACCAGCCAGAGTTGGCAAAGAAGCCCCCCAGCAGGCAGAAAGAGCGTTTGCAGAGAAAGCTGGAGGCCCAGGACAAAGGACAGGGCCAGTCAGTCCTGGGGAAAGGCCCCAAGGAGGTGCTGCCTCCTCGGGAAAAAGCTACAGGCAACAGTAGCCAAGGGAAGGATCTCTCAAGACACAGCCATGCCAGGAAGAGTGGCGGTGGGGGTTCCCCCGAAACCAAGTCTGACCAGGCCCCCAAGTGTGACATCTCGGGCAAGGAGGCCATCTCGGCCCTTACCCGCGCTAAGTCCAAACACTGCCGCCAGGAGATTGCGGAAACCTACTGTCGCCACAAGCTGGGACTGCTGATGCCAGAGAAGGTGGCTCGATTCTGTCCTCTGGAAGGTAAGTCCCTGACTCCTGTCTCTGACCCCATCCCTCCTCTGCCTTCTCAGGCCCTCTGAATATAGCCACACTGTATTTCAAACCCTGACCACAAGATCTGATTTGTCTGGGAACTCTGAACTCCTGCTGTCTGCTATAAGGAAAGTTTTATAAAAATCACATGATATGGGTTAGTATATTTACCTGTTCCCTTTAGCAGAGATGTCCAACTTGGACACTGTGATATGATCTCAGTGTCTACAAATGTGTTGTGCTGTGTTCATAGCTATCTGGAATTAACAGGCTACAGAAATCTGGGAAAAAATTAGACTCTGTCAAACCTCAGCTCTTTCCTTATGCAATATTATACAGCCATGACATTGCATAAGGAACTATAAGTCACCCAGAGATGGTTTGAAGCATACAGGAGAATATGCAATACCATAGCAGTTCACATAAGAGATAAGACTCTGTTGGATATGGGCATTGTAGGGTCTGGTACCCCAATTCCCATGGATCCTAAGGGACATCTCTTCCTGGCTGTATGTATCCTCACAGTTTATTAGACAGGCTGTGGCCCCAAACTCCAAGAGTCCCAAGGGAAGATGGGAAAGGAAGGCTTAGCATGGCCTTCACACTTCCCTCTTGTCAGCTTCAGCACTGAGCTTGTAGCAGCAAATGAGTGTCTATGCAACACTTCCTGTTCAATAGGACAGATTTAAAAAAGAAAGATCCTCCTTTCCCAGGCCTCTGTGTGGTCCAGGTGGTTCCTGTCTGGGTTCTTGATTGCACTTGGCACTCCGTGCGCAGCAATAATTAAGTGGAATGCAATGTTTCCAAGAGCTGCTCTTAGCCAGTGCCAGGTGGGGGCACTTTGGAAGTCTGAACCAAGATAATATGGCTCCTGTCACGCTTCAAGCTTGCATGCTTGCTCCGTGAAGGGCCAAGTAGCAGATCTGTATGGTCGTTGGGCTGTACATCTTTATCACAGATCTTAGAGCAAATACACAAGCATCGGTGCACTTGCTTAGGCCCAGCTTGCAGGAGGCTTCCATCCTGACCATCTAATTTAAGGTAGAAATTCCATGAAATCAAACAATACATATAATACATCTGACCTATCGAGTGTCGTAAGGTGGACAGTCTGGTCCACCTTAAATGTGCTCAGAATGTTTCTGAGCCTACGGTTCATCAAAGGCAACCAAAGCAAAGCTACATCAAGACAACGTGCTGACTGCATTGTGTGAGTTAGTAAACGCCGCAGCGAAAGGGGGAGGCAGGATGGTGTCGGGATGAGTTTTCGTTCCCAACATTATCAAGTCGAAAAGCCGTACGGCATCCATCATTAGGCTAGGAATCATCCGTAGTCAAATATACAATGCTGTTTTATCTCCATGAATCCCTTTCTGAGGAAACTAAGGCTCAGACAGTTTTAGGATTTGGGTGGAGTCATGCAGCTAATAGACAGCAAAGCCAGTATCTATAGGAATTCAGGATGAGGGGTCTGAGCGAGTCCCCTGACACAAGTTTGTTAGGCTTCAGGGGGCAAACGGATTTCACTTCAGCTCGAGTTGTACAAAGAGCAACTGCCTGGGACGTGTGCCCCCTTCTCCCTCAGTAGAGTCTGAGGGAGAAGGAAGGGTGTCATCTGAGGAAATGGGGAGCTTGTGGAAATGCTGTGGGGCATAGGTGCCAGGCTAGATGCTGGCATCTGCACCTCAGACTTCCTCTGCACAGGCTCTGAGGCGTGGGGCAAGTTGCCCGCCCTCTCTGTGCCTTGGTGTTGTACTTATTCATCTCAGAGGCTTGGAAGACTACACAGTTAAGCAGAAGCACCTGGTCCGTGACGCACATCACGCAGATAGTTGCCTGACAGTTTACTCACGATCACCCACCCCCACAGAGCAGAGTTCCCAGTGCTTCCCCTGGGTCATGCTGAGATGCCTGCAAGCTAGCGGGAGCTCACTGGGGCTGCCTGCAGGGTTGGCTGTCTCTGCCTGGGCGGAAGGTGGCATGCCCTCCCAGGACCTCCAGACTGGTTAATGGAGTTGGCATTTAAGACACATGGCACGCCAGCCTCACGATGCTTCAATTTCCTGCACCGTGGCCTCCCCTTTGCAGTAAATTTACTGTGAATAGACTAATTGCAAAATAACTCTAATTGGGTAGTTATCAATGAACAACTTCCCGTGAAACAGAATGGCTTACAATTAATAGCATTTAAGCCATAAACTATTCTTCTGCGAAAAGCAGGGATGTAATTACACCCCACAGGGAGATTGCCTTCCCTTCTGGAAACCATGACACCCGGAATTCCCTCTGCTTTGGAGGAATTGGCTTTGGCCTAGTGGTCCTTTTTTATCTCCTGTGAAATGAGGAAAAGAGGCACAGTAGAGGGAACCCTTGACGTCAGGCAATATAGGAACATCTCTGTTCCTCCCCACACACAGGCACTCACCGGGCCTCACCTAGACCAGAGCCACTGAGGGCCAGTTCCTCAGAGCCTCTGGTCAGATCCAGAGGAAAGGAAATGTCTTTTCTATGATGCCTCTTGTTAGGGTCTCTGTTCCTGTGGCTCCTCCACTTTGCCTGTCCCTCAGCTCATCCCCACTCAGCCCAGGGGAAGCTCTGGAGAAGATTTGCTCTCTACTGGGCCATTCTTGATTTTCTGGCCTTTGCTTTCTGCCTCCTGTGGAGAATAATCTTGAAAGAAGTGAATAGAAGACTTCCTCCATTCCATTTGAGGACAACCGTTACCTGTTTGCACATATACAAGGGTAGAAGACTCCTGTGTTTTGTCCACCAAGGAACATGCAGAGAGAGAGAGAGAGAGAGAGAGAGAGAGAGAGAGAGAGAGAGAGAGAGAGAGAGAGAGAGAGAGATATTCTTAGGGGTTTTGTGGAAAGACCTGTCCCCTAAGTATGACCTCAGAAGAAGGTGTCTCCAGAACCCCAGCAAACCCTTCCTCCCAAAGATGGGACACTCACTGTTGCCACAAAGCTGTCACACACACACACACACACACACACACACACACACATTCATGCAAGTGCCCATGTGCATATACACATACATATTTACACATAAGAACATATACACATATATACATGCATGCAAACACACATACACACACATGAAATTGTATTAGAGTTCTCATATGCATGTATGCTCACATGTATACCCATACACACGCAAGCACAAGCACACATACACATGCTCATATACAACACTCACACAGTTGCATGGAATTCCTGTCCACCCTTTGGTTTCTAGAACCACCTTTGGAAACCCAAAATCACTCTGACTGAACCTCCCTGTGTTTTATGAACTTTAACTCCATGAGAACAACAGTCAAGGGCATCTTGAACGGAAAAAAAAAGAAATGAGGTTTTTAAATCGAGGTCATGAAAGTCTAGGACTGAAGCCACACCTCTGCCTTTACCTCAATCCAGATCCCCTAGGGATTCAGTCTCAGACCCTTGTGGTAGAGAGGGCTTGGCAAAGCACACAGCTCATGGCAGAGACGCCAGGAAGCAGAGAAAATGCCTGAGTTAGGGGGCAACCTTCTTCTTTAATCCGTCTTGGTCCGAAGCCTGTAGATGACGCCACCCACAGTGGGGGCTCGCCTTCCCCTCTAAGCTAATCCCCCTGGAAATACCACCAAAGACACACCCAGAGACCACTTCCCTCGTCTCCTAGGTGCCTCTCAGTCCAATCAAGTTGGCTATAGGACAAATCAGCACATCTGTGTCTCAGGGAGCTGTGGCCAGCAGTCCCCCAGGTCTCCCATATGGAAGTGTCCCATGTGGACAGTTCTACTGAGACTTTTCTAAGGCACTTAAAACTGAGAAGAGTTGGGCGTGGTGGCGCACGCCTGTAGTCCCAGCACTTGGGAGGCAGAGGCAGGCGGATTTCTGAGTTCGAGGCCAGCCTGGTCTACAGAGTGAGTTCCAGGACAGCCAGGACCACACAGAGAAACCCTGTCTCGAAAAACAAACAAACAAACAAAAAACAAAAACAAAACAAAAAACAAAAAAACAAAAACAAAAAAAAACTGAGAAGAAAGCCAGCTGGTTTTTCTAGAAAGCTAACATCAAAAGTGACCCTCTGCTTCCTCCCACCTCTGCCACCTCCTCATCCTTACCCGGAGATGTCCAGCTGCTGCCCCTGCCAGAGAGGTGACTCTCCCTTTGAACTTGTCTCTAGAATGTGTTGGTCTCTAATTGATGTGTGTGAAAGCTAAACTGAAGAGCTTTCGCAGGTGGAGGAAAGCATCCATGCCAGGACTTGCAGGAGGCCTTTCCTGGTTGTAGTCAGGCACATCTTCTGGAAACTTCCCTTAGGAATAAGCACTCTTCAAGCCCAGTGTATTTTTAAACAAGAGGATTGGGGCTAGACGGACTTTTTCTTGTGGGCTCACAATGACCTCCTTAGACCACGGGACTGGGAACTCCGCACTCGGGCGCTGCAGCTTGGAGCGGCTCTGCCTAGAGAGAGCCTGACCAATCTGCTTCCCTTTGGTTCAAAGCCGGAAGGGGATTTTTGGAAACGGATAAAGCTCCTGCATGGCTGGGAGGCAGCGCAACCTGGGTGCTGCACTGGCCTAGAGCACATGGGTGCCTGTCTCCTCTTCCCTGGCCACCTCGCCCCATAGCACAACAGCTCCCCTACCACCCCCCCACCCCAGGTAACCATGGAGACACTAGCATCTGGAACCCTCTTGCCAGGAATGTCACAGGCAGTTCGAGAATACTGGTAATTTGGGTTGTACAGTTGGCAAGCTTCTTTTTTCATAAATTTGAACAAAATTGTTGATTCTTCTAGCACCTGGCACGAGGCCTGATGCTCGTCAAGTGTCGGTGGCTATTGAGTGGTTTGAGATAAGGGAAGGAAAGGAATCCTATCTCACATCCCCTGGCTTTCTCACAACCCTGGGGGAGAGTGTACGGTACCCGAAGAATGTTGTGCAAACTCATCTCGAACAAGAACATCGATCTCTTCCCCCAGCACGCTTCGGTGTGACCTGTTTCACCAAGTCGAAGGATGCTCGGAACAACGTGTTGACTGTGTCTCTTAGCTGTGACAAAGGTGCCTGAACAGCCCACCTTAAAGGGGCAAAGGTGTCTGGGCTCTGTTGCTCTGTTTCTGAGGTTGTGGTCCCTGGTCACTTGGCGTCATCGTTTTGTGGCTGTGGCAGGTGTGCCGGGCTTTGTGCTGAGAGCAGAGCCTGCTCTCTCATGGCAACCAGAATGCAGAGCGGGAAAGGAAGGGGCTGGGGGACCAGATCTTCCCCCCAGGGCCATGGCCCTAGTGACCCATCCCTTCCAAACAGGCTTTGTCTTCTAGTTCCCATCACCTCTTAACAACACCACCAAAGGATGCATCTGCCCACGGGTTGATGGGTCAACCAGAGCAGAGTCCTTCTGAGCCACTTTCGGAAAGTCCCACTCTGAGCGCAGAACTCTAGCCCAAGCTTTTGGCACGTGAGCCTTTTAGAAGAATATTCCGTCTCCAGCCCCCAACGAGCACCTCTCACACATTGAACAGGATGCCAAATGGGCGATGTGGTGAATGAGAGAAACAGCTGACCTCATGACACTCACATTGCTGGGTGGGGCCTGGAGACAGGGAGAGAAGGTGCAGGCTATCACCCACCTGGCATAAACCGGGTAGAGGGAAGGACTGTGAGCCTGACAGGAGTGCCTCCAGGGGAGATAGGTAGAGAAATGGTCTTCGGATCTATTTGGTCCTTCTTGGAAACACTTGCTAAGAATGTTAACACTCCCCGGGAGGAATGGCTTCCATTCTTGAGCAGGCTGAGTTCACTGATGGACTCAGCTAATGTGTATTTAGCAGTTGCCACATCCCAGGTCGCGGGGCTGAGATAAGTAAGATCCATAACCTAGGTGATTGGAGACAGCTGCCTTCATAGAACTTCTGTTCTAAGAGAAGCTGGCTATTGTCAAATACCTAGAAGCAGACTCCTTATAACCAGGAGAAACAGGTTTGCACAGGCAGGCTCAATAACAGAGCCTCTCTTGATGGTGGTGGCTGGCTTTGGAAGCTTCCAAGGAAGACTGGCAGATCTGTGTCTGCAGCGGGGCCTTTGGCAAAGCCTAAGCTTTGCTTAGGATGGCAATTCAGATAATACAGCCTAGGGGTGAGGATTAGCTCCTAGGGTCCAGTAGTTTCCCTAGTACGCCCTAGGCTCAGGACTCCATCCCCAGCACTGTAAAGACTAGGTAAGGCAGAGCAGGCCTGTGATCCCAGCACTCCAGAGGTGGAGGTAGAAAGACCTTGGATACATGATGAGTTTGAAACAAGTTCAAGCTACGTAAATTCCTGCCTGTAAATGAACAAATAAATAGACATAAATTGAGCAGATCGAATCCGAAAATTCAAAATCTGAAATGCTCTAAGATACAACATTTTTTGTTGCTTTCTGGAGACAAGGTACTATGCCGTAGCCCAGGCTGGCCTGAAACTCTGTGATTCTTCGGTTTCAGCTTCCTAAGTGCTGAGCTTGCAGGCGTGAGCCCCGGCGCCCAGGTCTGCGTAATTTAGAGCACAGCCAACTCCACTTCTCAAGAGGAAAAATACCACATTTGACCTGTTGTGAGGCAGAGTAGTCAAAACGCAGGCACTCTCGAAATAGCATATAAAATTACCTTCACGTCTATGTATAAGTTATACGCGCAATGTAAGTAATCATACATACAGTGCATCTTTAGACTTGAGTCCCATCTACAAGCTGTCTCATTATGGACAGGAAAACAATTCAAGTATAAAAATCCCACTCTGGTCACAAACTTCATGGGCAAGGGGTCCAGAAGCTGTGATCACACTTAGCAGCCCTCCGGGATGGCTAATGGCCAAGGATGATACTTAACAAGTGGGTTATGTTAACTCGATGACCCCTCCTGCCAACTCTGTTATCCAGGACGTTAGGGCACGTGGAGAGGGACGACTGGCCACCATCACACAGTTAACAAGCAGCAGGGTGGCCAGGGGCTCCATGGTCGGAGGCTTAGTGGTATGCTCGCTCTGCCACCCACACAAGCCGGAGGCTCGGGCAGTGTTCTGCCTGTGGCGCCTCCCAGCTGCTGCAAGGGGCCCACCCTGCCATGCAGTTCCCTTGCTGCTGGAGGGGGGCCGACCCCACTGGAGACCACCCCCCTGACTGGTCTTCCAAGTTAGCTGGTCTCTTTAGATAAGGGACAGACAGTGTGGTTGCTCCATTTCTCCTCACTTTCTGGTCACCCAGCGTATTTGCATTAGTGTGACATGACAAAGCAATAATTTTTCATTGTATCCTTCAGTCACCCATGAGAGATTGGATTTAGGTCACAATTTATTACCCCGTGGAATTTAATCCAATTTTTAACACCATGTCAGCCACTCTAGTATTAGAGCTTTTTTAATGGCTGTGAAATTTATACAATGATAAAGTAATTTAAAACATATGTAGGAAGAGCATTGGGACAAATTGATGTGTATAGAACCCTACAGTAAAAATTGAATAGGAGATAAACATGGAAAATGGTGATTGATTACAGGATGGTGGGGACTGTGTCCCAGTGATCAGCTCTTAATGGCAAAATTAGTAAACTAATTCATTCTCCACAATTTTGAGGAGCGTTTCCATTGCCCTAAATCAAGATTGAGGCTGAGTCACAAAGCACAAATTAATAGCTCACCTCTGAGTGCTGTGTGCCTCAACTTAGAAACAGGTCCGAGTGACTGGGAGGCAGCCAACAGCCTGTCTCAGAGGACCTTTCAAGCCACCATAGTGGGAAGACAACGGGAGGGATGGCAGGATCTCCGCTGGTTCATTAGAGTATGTATGTGTACATTTGTGTATGTGCGTGAGTGTGCACGCATGTGGTGTGGGTGTGTGCACACTGGTGTGAGTGCGCAGGTGTACCTGAGAGTGTCTGAACTCGTGCAAGTGCTTGTGTGTGTGTGTGTGTGTGTGTGTGTGTGTGTGTGTGTGTGTGTGTGTGATGTGTGTGCCTGTTGGGGGGCACTGGATGCCCTGCTTTCTGCCTTCTTCCTTATTTCACACGGCCTTTCACTGAGCCTGGGCCTAGCCTGCCGAGTGATCTTCCTCTCTCTGCCCAACCCTCCACCCTGGCGTTGTACACAACTGTGCTTGCCTTTTTATGTGAGTTCAGCAGAACTGAAATCAGAGTTTCACGCTAACTGCCCTTGTCCACTGAGCCATCTCCCCAGTTCATACTCAGTTTTAGAAAGTTGCCTGCTTTCTCCTGTCTCCCAAAGAGGAACACAATTAGTGCCACTCTGAAGGCACAACAGCAACACCTCTTGGCTGCCTACCATGAGTGACTCAGGCCCAGGTCTCAGTCCCCCCAGGACTGCTGTGTTAGTTACTTTCATGTTGATGTGGCAAGAGCCTGCAAACAATAACTCAGAAAGATTATTCTGCCTCCTGTCCTCAGGGGACACCAGAAGCACAATGCAAACTCTACCCAGTGAACCCCAGAGGGGTGTTATTTGCTGTTGTTGTTTGCTGCTTGGGGTTCGGTTTGTTTCTCCACAATGGGTATGGATTTCAGGTTTGCTAGATGGATATGTTTTAGAAATTGATGGTACAGTGCCGAATATACTCGACACTCCCAAATTACATGCCTGGGAATGGCTTGAGAGTAGCTTTTGCATTGCACGGATTGTCACAGGGTGATTTTGCAGTTAGGCCTTCTGCACACACGCATTGTTTTCACTGAGACTCCTGGGCCAGCCTGATAGGGTGCTCCAGCAAGCACTGGTAACCCTTTCCAGAGGTGACTTTTCTCACCTTCATTTTGGGCTAGAAGGGGGGTCACTGAACAGAACAACATAATAATCAGATTTATATTTACAAAGGGGGTTGACAATTTCTGTTAAAAACTAGCTAGTAAATATTTCAGAGGCAGTCGGACCTGATAACTCTCTACCTTAACTACTCAGCTGCATATGGAAAGAAAGGACTGGGGCATGGCTGTGCCCTGATAGATAGCTGTTTACCAAACAGACCAGCTTTGGCCCAAGGTTGTTCCGTGTGCACTCCTACTTTAGTACAAACTGGATCTTCGTATCCTTAAGGCAGTGGAAGAGAAGACTCAGAAGAGAATTTGCAGAAGGGAAGGTATTTACTTGCCCCACCCATCACACACCCGCAAGGTCAAACTTATTCTGACCTAAAATCTGGGAGAAACCCCTGCAGGCAGGCCGCAGGCATCCCCATCCACTCCTAGGAAAGCCCCCAGGACAGAGAACCCCCTGCAAGGTGACCTGAAGGCTCAATGAAGCCCGAGCATCCAGGGCCAGGCAGGAAAGACCGCGGTCCAGCTCCCGAGGCTGGCTAGACTGCACTGTTTGTTTCTGAACTTTATTAGCATTGCAGCAGGGGACCAAGAGAATTTAGAAGCACTGCTGCCAGTGCTTTCAGAGTCTAGACCTCAAAGGACAATTAACCTGGTTATCCAGGCCCCCTCCCTTCCTTGTTTATGGCTGTGAACACGGGAAATGCAGTGTTGGGTACATGGACTGCTATCAAGGAATTTAACTGTAATTTAAAAGGCTCTATGGGAAGGACCCCAGTGGCTGATTAAGAATGCATTTGTAGAGTAATAAAGACTCCAGCAGCTCAGTGGAGCTCAGCCTCCAGACTTATTTATGAATCTGGAATCTTGTCAGGTTCCTCGGGGGAAAGGGTCTACACGGGGGTTGTCTGGCTTCAAATGTTTTGGACCAGATCCTTGTAGGATGTCAGATGGAGAAAATGACCCTGCCTTTCTTCGTCCTTGGGATCGTGGAGTTAAATACCACTTCCACCAGGGACTGGGAGCAGAAGCAAGGGTGTACTGGTTTGACCTTACTCTGCCTCATTTTTTCCATCTGTGAAATGGGACTAATAATAGCCTCCCATGTATGCTCTGTCAAGTGGTGGATACAGAGCATGCTGGTATAGGTGAGCTGCTCATTTCGTATGGCTATCCTGACACAGTTTTCATCTTTAGTGCTGTTATGCTCTTCTGGGGAGCCCAGGTGACTGCTGATGGCGGGCTCTTCCAGTCTGAGCAAACTGGAAGGATCAGTTCTCAGTTCTCATGCCCCATTCAGCAGCCTCTGCAGCCAAGGCCCAGCATCTCCTGTGGCTGTCATAGTGCATTCTCACCCATCCCTTCACATCTGGCTGCTCTATCTACCCATTCTCCTCCCACAAACTTCACTTCACGCTACCCCTAGAGCATTCGCCTGTGATCTGCCCTGCAACATTTTAGGTGGTTTCCTGACAGCCCACTGAAGGGAGCCCTCTTCTCTACACCCTGGGGTGCCTGTGGTCTTGGGTTAATCACCCCCACACCTTCCCCAGCCTCCTCACTCCCCCCTCCCCCCCAGGGCTCAGTGAGTCCTGGCCCTCACCTGCATCCCCTAGAGAAAGCTGTCTCTGTCTGGAGCCTTCCCCCATGCTGCTCCTCCAACCACACTCCAGTCACTGTGTCTGTCCTGCTGAGATCATGTGCTGTCTTGGGCTTCCTCGGGGACACTGAACATTTTCTTTAAATTAAAAAGAAAATAGTGTGTGTGTGTGTGTGTGTGTGTGTGTGTGTGTGTGTGCCAAGGCATGCATGTGGAGGTCAGAGAACAACCTACAGTTTTCTCTTTCCACCATGTGGACTTGGAGAATTGACCTCAGGTCATCAGGCTTGGAGGTAAGCATCTTTACTCCCTGGGCCACCTTGCCACCTACTTTTCTTTTGTAGCATTTACCAGAGTTTGAAATAGACACAGGCTTGAGGGGTCACCCATCTGGCATCTCTTTCAGATTAGACCATAATATTCATGATACTGTTCTTGTTTCTTTGTACTCTACCTGATACAAAATAGATATCCAAAATGGATATGTGGATGAAGGGATAGGCAGATGGATAGAGGGGTGGATGGATGGATGGATGGATGGATGGATGGATGGATGGATGGGTGGGTGGGTGGATGGATGGATGGATGGATGGATGGATGGATGGATGGATGAGTGGATGGATAGGTGGATGGATGGATGGATGAGTGGATGGATGGGTGGATGGATGGATGGATGGATGGATGGATGGATTTGTGGATGGATGGGTGGATGGGTTGATGGATGGATGGATGGATGGATGGATGGATGGATGGGTGGATGGGTGGATGGATGGGTGGATGGATGGATGGGTGGATGGATGGATGGATGGATGTGTGAATAAATGGATGAATGCATGGATGGAGGGTGGGTAAGTGGATGGTGGATGAGTGTGTATATGGATGGTGGATAAATGGAGTAATAGATGGAGGAATCCAGGAATGTGACAATGGAATGAGTCCCTTCACTGTTGCGTAGACACTGCAGGAGGGAGTCTTTGCAAGGGTTCTAAAAGAACTGAGCACTCATGTGGTGAAGGAGAAGAGATGAGCAAGTGCTAGCACCTTAGGATACAAGGAGAAGCATGTCAGACAGAGGCTAGGACCCCGGGCCTGTGTGGTCCTGCAGAGCTCAGAACCCAGGTGTGATGGGTGGTCTCTATAACTTGGCTGGATATAAGATTGGCTTGGCACACCTTTCTCAGCATATCTGTAAGAGTGTCTGGACAGGATTAGGGGAGAATGGAAGATCCACCTACAATATAGGGGTATCATCCCGGGAAATGGAAACTTGGGTAAAATAAGTGGGGAACGGTTAGATGAACACAGCTATTTTCACTTCTTTCTATTTACTGACTGCATGATATGAACTCCTCTGCCTCTCCTTGCCTACCAGAGGATGGACTGAACCCTCCAGAGCCATGAGCCAATGAAAACTTTCTTTCTTTTCTTTTCTTCTTCTTCTTCTTCTTCTTCTTCTTCTTCTTCTTCTTCTTCTTCTTCTTTTGTTTGTTTGTTTTTTCAAGACAGGGTTTCTCTGTGTAGCCCTGGCTGTCCTGGAACTCACTCTGTAGACCAGGCTGGCCTCGAACTCAGAAATCCGCCTGCCTCTGCCTCCCAAGTGCTGGGATTACAGGCGTGCGCCACCACACCCTGCTGAAAGTTTTCTTTTTTAAAGTTGTTTCTGACATGTACTTTCTGAGGCAATAAAGAAAGTTACTAATGTGCTGCAAAGAGAATCTGGAGTGTCCCCCCACCCCCAGCGGATGAAGTAGATAACCCCCTCAAGCCCACATCTGAGTTCTCGAACACTCTGATAGCCAGCCCACCTGTTTGTTGCTATAATATCTGCCTATAGCTGCCTCCCAAACCCAAGAGAAAAGTTCAATAGTTAAAATAGTACTCATACGGAACCCAAAGCCCTCTTGATAAATCTGTCCCTTTACAGAGACACCAACCTCTGCTCTTAGACAAAAGTTGAGCCTGGCTTGCCACATCCAGGTGTGTGTGGACATGTTACAGATCCGTTACAGTAGGATTTGTTAACATTCGTGAGTGGGAATACAGAACAGATTCAACAAGGAGCAGCACAAACTGGCTTTCCAGCCTCCAGTTGACTTAGAGAGATGGCGTGAGGTGCTCAAGGTCGCAGGGGAAATCTTACCTAACTGACTGTAAGAGAGAAGACCTCCGCTCAGTGCCTCCCAAGCGCCTGCGATCACTGAGAGGGTGCTGTGTGAGCGCGTAGTGGCCTGACAGACGGCAGATGCTCAGCAAATGTTTGTTGAGTGATGAGTGAACGAGTGGTGACCTTGAGAGGATGCGGAGTAGCCTTGCCGGAGAGTGTCTTACAAGTGACTTGATAAGAAGAGAGAATGTTTTCCAACCCAGTCGCCCAGGCCATTGATTAACATGTTCAGAACACACTGAACCCATAGTACCACTCGAGGGACTCCCAGAGTTCCTGGGTTTGGCCAATGGATGGCATGCAGCCTGGCATTCCTGGGGTCTCTTGGGGGAGCAGGGCTGGGTTCAAATGAATATTGGATCATCCTTCAATACTCCTCGTTAGAAGTGCTGAGTATTGCAGTCGCCAGCTTCTAAGTATACCTCTCAGGAAGGAAGAGGCCTTTGCCATGGGCACACTTCACCACTGACCTGAAATCTGACACGGGCTCTGATCATTACATATGCTTTTCCCTGGGATCATTGAGATGGTCTGAGGCAGTGGTTCCCTGTCTGTCTTCAACCCTGGTCTCTTCAGTCAAGGTCCATGACCCTGTGTGGGAACAGGCATGGCGGGCAGGATCTGCCCCAAGTGAGGACCATGAGAAAGTCCCACTGGGAAGAAAGGCAATAGTAAGTTTCTTAGTATGAGAGGAGAAAATTTTAGAAAGGAGTTGGAGCTCTCCCAGTAACAAGAATAACAGGGATCATTTATGGGGGCGGGGTCCCATTATTTCACGTTCAGTCTGAGGTAGTTTAGACTTTGTACCAAGAATCACCACCGCATGACTTTGGATCCCTGAATCCCTGAAGTTGTTCTTCATACTGTTTTCTGCACTGAAAACGCAGGTAATGGGTATTCACAATGACTTTCTACAGCCAGTCTCTACCCAGAGTTCCAGAATCTTACACTATCGCTCAATCACTCAGGCTGCATTTTGTCCCCTAAAAGACACTGAATAGACCAGAGAGATGGCTCAGTGGGTAAAGCATTTGTGATGGCATGTATGGAGAAGTGAATTTGGATCCTCAGAATGCCATGGGGAGGGGGAGGCAAACATGGCCGTGCATGTGTGCAATCGCACTGCTCCTAGGGTGAGATGGGAGCTGGAGACAGGAGAACCTTGGTGGTCTCACAGGCCTGCCCGGGGTGATGAGAGCCTGTCTCAAACAGTGCCGAAGGTGAGGTCCAACACCCACACTTACCTTCCTCTCTCTCCATGATGTTCCATAGTATGCATGCTAAGTCATGTATGTATCTGTGTTCATACACATGGACATACATGTGTATGCATGCAACACGTGCCGAGTTTGGGGTTTGTTTTTTTTAAAGATGTATTTGTTTATTATATATAAGTACACTGTAGCTGTCTTCAGACACTCCAGAAGAAGGAGTCAGATCTTGTTACAGTTGGTTGTGAGCCACCATGTGGTTGCTGAGATTTGAACTCAAGACCTTCAGAAACCAGTCGGTGCCCTTAACTGCTGAGCCATCTCTCCAGCCCCACCCAGTTTGTTTTTAATGTTAATGTCCTAAGACCCCAATTTGTGTGTGTGTGGTGATCTGGTCTTCATAATATTTACCTATGGTCATAGGATATTTACAAAAGGCCAGGTTCAAATAAAGGCATTAAAATCCTTAATGTAACACGACTGTCCTCATGAAAGGGGGACATTTGTACCCAGAGGCTAGGAATACATCAGGAAGATTGAGGAAAGAGACAGAGTTAAGCCTCTAGATACCAAGGGGCACAACGTTTGCTGGCAGCCACCATCAGCTGGAAGAAATACCCTCAGCAAAAGTGCATTCGTAGCCCTCAGGAGGGACTTTCCCTACCCCATTCCTGATCTCAGATAGGCAGCCTCAAAAACTGAGAGCCAGGGGGTTCCGCCATTGCAGGCAGCCTTTATTCTGTTGGAGGAACTCCCGATATTAATAAAGTAGACATCACCACCCCATCATCCAATGGCACTCCAAACTCATACCAGCTGTTCAGACGTTCCCCATCTACCAAGTCCAGCCTTCTTATTACAATGCCCACCTTATTTTATGATACAGACACCCACAGGTATCTCTAACAGTGCCATCAGCCAAGCCCAGGTGCTTCCATTCCAGACAGTGTGAGCTCATCAACCTCAGGGAGGTAGACAGACCCCACACAGCTTTAACCTTCACACTAAGCCTTGAGGCTAAAGCCAAACTCAGGCCAGATGTTTACTTTTTTTTTTTTGAGTCAGTTGGTAATAATGAAAAATGGAGCTCTTCACTGAAGCATTCAGAGTTTTAGCTTGTGTTGAAATTACAGAAAGATTTGGCAACATCATCCATAGTGCCACAAATGGCAAAAGTCACCTCTGTAGGATGGGACATGGTGTGGATCTTTCCTGGTTTCCAACACTGGCTCTGGTCGCATACCAGGTATGACAGAGACTGGTGGGGTACACGCTGAGTATGCCTGTGAGAACATTTTCAAAGAGGGTTAGCTAAGGAGGATGTGCCTTGAAGGAGCTTGGATGCAATACAAAAGGGGGACGGAGAAAGCCCCTGACTGACAGTGTTCCCTTCTCATCACATCCTGGCCAGCCATGAGGAGAGCAGTCTCCTCTGACATAGGTTACAGCTGCCATGCATGCAGCTCAGCCCGAGCATGTGGCCCCAGAGACTGTAGACTGATTTCTCTGAGACTGGGAGGCAGAGTGAATTCTTCCTCCCTTGCCCATTTCTGTCAGGTGCTTGGTCAGTGGCAAAAGGTCAATAGCATATAAAGCCTTCCTCACAAATGAGCTTACCCTTGGCCCCTTCAGACCTTCCACTTCCAATAAAGAAGACCATTGATAGGGTATCAAGGAACTAAGTTTTACACTTTGAGTAAGTGGAAATGAGATTCCAAAATTCACAGTGGGAGAAAAAAAATGAAACGGTCCCATCATCCAGAGTACCCCACATCCTGGGCTATCTCAGCACTTCATAGCTTTGATCCTTACTCTGTTCATCATCCTATTTATGTTAAAAATGGCAATGATGTATGGTGGTGGGAAACTGGACTGGGACCAAAGCTGTTATTTAGAGGGTGCTCAAGGCACAAATGTACCAGCATTTTGTGCTTTCCATGAACAGTTACAGGCACGAGGCAAATCTCTTGTAAGCCTGGAAATGATGATCAAGAAGGACACGGTCCTGAAAGGAACTGTGAAGAAAGCATTTGTCATGGTTTCCCATACAGCATCTCGAATGAGGAATCTCCACCATGACTTGGCACGTCTGAAAAGCGAGGAGCTGTCAAGATGTATTACGGACTAGTGAGGGGCACTGGGATGGAGGCCTGTGTGTGGTGTGTGGTATGTGTGTGTGTGTGTGTGTGTGTGTGTGTGTGTATAGGGGCACTATAAGTGTGCCTCCCTGTACATGAATGTGGAGGCCAGAGAACAGCCTCACTGTCATTCCTCAGACAATGTCCACTTTGTTCTTTTGAGGCAGTGTCTCTCATTTGGCTTAGAACTTACCAAATAGGCTAGACTAGCTGGCCAGCCAACCCTGGGATCTGTCTGTCACCTCCTGGAAGCCTCCCCAGGACTGGATTTTCCAGGCCACGCTGTGTCTCAGGGCTTCCTTGCTTGCTCGCTTGCTTTTAATGTGGGTTTTGAAGATCAAACTCAGGTCCTCGTGCTTGCCGCCTGGGCTGGCCTGAGCCCTCAGACTATATCTAAAATGTGAATGGTGGGAGAGACGCTGTGGTCCTACTGAGTGCCGCCTTAACACATAGTCAGGAAAGAAGCCAGCGATCAGATGGTACATCATCTCCTTGCACTGTTTAATCTTGATCTTTGCTTAGATGACTTTCTCCAAGGTAAAGGAGCTTTTCTCCCTAAAACCCCTGAACTACATTGGATTTCAAAACTCTACCCTCAAAGTGGATTGCAACGGGCTACATTTTTTTTCCCTGCAATAAAATAAAGCAATGAATATAATGGAGCAAGATGACTCTACTTTTTTTTTTTCTTCCAGGAAGTTCCTCCATTTTCTCATAATGAGAGATCATTAAAATAACCAGAAGACAAATGGCACCAAATTAATAAAAATGTAGATCAAATGATCCTCTGTTACCTATTTTTGCTCGATTGCAGTTGAGAAGTACATTGATTAAACTGCCAGCGCACCATTATGGTCGTATTCATTACTACAGTGTAATCCATTTGATTATGATAGGGTAATAACTAACACTGCAGCAGACAGATGCTCCTATGCAGCTAAGCCATCATCTGTGGCAGATCTGCACCGACAAACACCGGGTCCCTCTCACCTAGGGTGCATTGCACTGTAGGGTTGGAAAGAAAAGATGGTCTATTTTCCCCACCTTTGTTATATGACTCAGATCACCAGGTTCCCACATGGAGCGTGCTTGAGTTCCACTGTGCAATGCATAAGGAGCCGGGAGAGGTGTAAGAGAATCGGGAAACCTCAGTCAGCGAGCTGATTTTTTTTTAATTAGCTTGTTTATTGACTCTAAAGCCAATAGCGGATTTGATTGATTCCTCATCTGCTTATTTATCCATTGAGCTTATTAATTCATTAAGTAGTTATTATTATTCATAGGCAGACAGAAGGGTGTCATGCAGAAGTTACTGGGAAGCTGGATAGATCTACCGGATAGATGGCTGGCTTGTTAAAGTGTTTGCTATTAGTATGAAGACCTGCGTTCAGATGCCAGGACCCACCTACAAAGCGTGGTGCTGCTCCCTGTTCCTGTAACCCCTGGGGAAAAGGCTAGAGCATCCCTGAAAATCAGTCAGCAGCTGCTGCCCTAGCTAAATCAAGCAGCTACAGGTCCAGGGAGAAAGCCTGTAGATGGATGGATGGATGGATGGATGGATGGATGGATGGATGGATGGATGGATGGACGGATGGGTGCATGGATGCATGGATGGATGCATGGATGGATGCATGGATGGATGGATAGATGGATGGATGGATAGATGGATAGATAGATGATAGGTAGATAGATAAGTGATAGCAATTGAGGAAGACTCATAAACTGAACCCCATATATGTTCTCCCCCTAATACACACAATGAATTTACTACTTGGATACTTTGTGTTGCTAACAGACTCATGGGAGAGTCAAGCACATGAGTGGACTGTCACACTGGAGAGAGATGTGTGCAGGGAGAGTCATATCTGGTAACATCGAGGGATGATTCTGCTGCAGGGAAGACCCAGCTGTCTCTGGGAGCTAAACATCTGGAGCTAGCCATGGCAGTCAGTGTGGATGCATGTGGCAAGCTCTCTGCATTTGCAGAGAGACGCTCACTGGGGACATTCCCGCTCAGGTCAGCTTCTTCCCCCAATCTCCTTGGTAACTCACACTAGTGACCACAACTAATACTGCCACCAGGGAGCAGGAGTCCTGTAAAGTAGTGTCTTCATGTAGAAAGCACTCAGTAGAGGCTAGGGAAATGGCCCTATGGGTAAAACAGCTTGCAACTCAAGCATGAGGACCTGAGGTTGGGTTTTAAGTACTCGTGTAAAAATATGTGGTGTGGTCACACACGTGTCTATAAACTCAGTGCTGGCTGTGGGGTGCAGAGACAGGACATTACTAAGGCTTGCTGCTGGCCAGTCTTACCAGGACACTGCCAAGCTCCAAGCTCGGTGAGAGAACCTGTCTCAAGGGGAAAAGGTAAAGAGTGATAGAGGAGAATGCCCAGTGTTCTCCTTCAGCCTCCTTAAGAGCACCGGTGTATACCTCTGCAATACTCCTGTATACACAAGCCTGTACAGCACACATGCAGATACACACATGAATACACACACACACACACACACACACACACACACACAGGCAAAGAAGGTCAGTGAGCATTTTCTTTTACTGTTTTTAGTTAGCATTCATTGCTGGTGGGAATGTGTTTTATGAAATATGAAAATAATACAGAAGTTCTGAAAGAAAGAAAGGAAGGAGAGAGAGGGAGGGGAAGGAAGGAAGGAAGGAAAGAAAGAAAGAAAGAAAGAAAGAAAGAAAGAAAGAAAGAAAGAAAGAAAGAAAGAAGACCTGCCTTATGTCTCTGCTCTAATAGGCTTGGGAATACACTCAAAGGAATCCGAGCCACAGAGATACGGGTACGTCCTGTTTACTGCAGCACTATTCCCGACACCTAAGTTATAGACTCAGCCAGATGCTCATCAGTGGAGGGTGGGAAAGGACAACATGGCACATGTACACAATGTTGTTTCATTCAGCCATAAAGGAGAATTAAGCCACATCATATGCCAGAACTTTGATGAAATGGAGATCATAATGTTAAGGGAAATAAGCCAGACTCAGAAAGATGAATGATGTGTGTGTGTGTGTGTGTGTGTGTATCTCTGTGTGTGTGTCTGTGTGTCTGTATGTGTGTGTGCCTCTGTGTCTTTGTGTCTGTAAGTGCCTGTGTGTCTCTGTGTGTGCCTGTGTGTGTCTGTGTGACTCTGTGTGTGTGTGTCCATGTGTGTATCTGTGGGGGGCAGGGAGCAGTCAGTAGAATTTTCTATGTGGATTTTCTTTGTATCCTCCAGTCTAGAGGAATAGCCGTCGTTAGCAAATTGGCCTTGGCCCTGCGGACACTAGAACACAGGCAGAGCGAACACCCTGCCTGAGGCCTCCCGCCAGCCAAAAGCAGAGTCAGGATTTGAAGCCAGTGTGCTATACCTCTTGAGGGCAGGCCTTTAACCTGTATGAAGCTGACAGCTTCATATGCTAGAGGTGTGTATAACTAGGGCCACGAGACACTCTTAGGGGCCAAGGGTGGAAGGCACGATGTCTGAGTTAGGCAAATGCGAGCCTCGGTCAGCCTGGCTGAGACTCCCATCCAAACCTCCAAGCTGTCTCGCTGTAAGCATGGTGGTGAGCTTTGTACATGTTTCCAGGAAGGTTGTTTTTTTTTTAAGCAATAAATCCGAATTTTTAACTACAATCTCTTGATTGACCTGACAGCCATATTAATTGAAAACAAGTAAGGCAAGCAGGGTGACGTTTAAACGCCTGTCTGCAAGCAAGGCTGCCTGGAGCAGCCAGCTGAGAGCTGTGCTTTGGCTCAGGGTGTCTGGAGGCCACGCTCTGTGCCCAGTGCCCCACTCTGCCTACCTCAGCGTCTACAGAGACAACTCACTCCCCTGGCTGTAATCGGTGTCCCTGCCAGTTTCCTAACTTCAGTCAACAGATTCCTCACTGTCTCCCAGTAGGGGAGTTGGCCCTAGTTTTACAGTGGAACCTTCCACCTCATTCTCCGAGCCTTTGGAGCTGGGTGTGTGTGACTTTGTGCTCCAGCAGTAGGCAGCCAGGCAGGAGCCCAGCTGAGTTGCCTCTGTTCTCATTTCCCCTTGCAGCTGGGGAGAAGCAAGTTGGAAACTTCCGGTTCCCGTTTTGTATCAACATGCCTTTATGGAATTGCTACTCTTTGTATGTGCCAGGTGAGGGAGGGCTGAGCCTGTACAGCAGAAGAGATAAGTAGAGACGAGATCCTGATGTGCCAGATGTTATGGTAGAGGCATTAACTGAATCTGCATGCTGCGAGCATGAAAAGAGGAAGCAGCCTGCCCCGAGGAGGCAGTCAGGGAAAGTGTGAGCTGAATCAGTAGGTGTGGCTATAAGCTCACCAAGTCATGCAAGAAGACGAGGGACAGTCACCGACACCATCACTAACCGCCGCCACGGCTATCATTGCACAACGACCATCACTACCACTCAACACGGCTACGGCGTTGTTCCAGCTTCATGATCATCACCACCCAACAGCTCCGCTCGCAGCAGCACCATCATTAACACCATGGCCACTTCCGGACAAC
This sequence comes from Apodemus agrarius, assembly GCA_964023405.1. Lineage (NCBI taxonomy): Eukaryota > Metazoa > Chordata > Mammalia > Rodentia > Muridae > Apodemus > Apodemus agrarius. The sequence continues at coordinate 110,753,576 of OZ030005.1, forward strand.
CTCCACCACCATTTCCATTCCTCCCACAGTCACTCCCATGCCAGTGTGACCACTCCCACCAAAACAAACACCATTACCCTCGTCGCCACGTGACCTTCATCACCTTCATCACTACCACCAATTCCACGCTAACCCTACACCACCTCATCCACTGCTAACAACTCCATAGGAATCACCAGCCCCCATATCCACACTATGCCATTTCTTTTACCACCTTCTCCCATTCCCACCTCTATCATTCCCACCATTTCACCATTGCTGCTCAAGACTGAGCACGATCTAGACAGCCCACACTCTCGGCCACTGCGAGGAGCAGGGCCCTGCAGCAAACAAGTGTGAGGTGCTTAGGGCACAGCCAGTGTCGGTTTGCTTTCTCTACGTCACTGTGTTCTCCGTCTTCCAATGAGGATATAATATATTTATACCAGCGGTTTGTGGGAGTGAAATGGAGCCATATATGGAGTCCCTGCAGCTGAGCCACTCAAGAACTAGCCACCATTTAGAACCTATGGGCCTCTCTATGAACAGATAAGCTCAGTCAGCAGGAAGACGGGGCATGCAGCATTCACAGGCCACAGTGGGGAGATTGGATGGGATGAAGGGGAGATGAAGTCTCCTCCTATCAGAAGCCTCAGTTATGAGGACATTGGGGTTCTAAGTCACCTATTGGCTATTAAAGATAGGAAGTCTTTCTCGTGACAGCAGGCACCTCCCCCTCCCTTACCCATAGCCTCCAGGAGCTCCTGAGCTTATTTGGTATGCGCCATCCAGTGTTGGAGGTGACATCTTATTAAACAAGGTCTGCCTGCAACCAGGCAAGCCACAATGAAGTCAAGAATTAAGATACCGCTTCCCATATTGCCTAATTGGATTACAGGGATCATAGGAATGCTGTGTTGACTATAAAGAAGTTCGGGGGCTTATTGAGTGATGACAGTCCTCTGCTGTCCTTCACTAATCCTGTCAGTCAGAAATAGCTCAAGATGAAGGGAGTCTCCTCTGCAAGAGGCTGTCTTTCTCGTTTCCAGGTAGGGTCTCGGAGGGCGAGGGGAGAAGAAGGTTGTAGAGCATTTGTCAGACTGTGTTGACAGCCCCCACAACCATGTCTGCTCACACCCCTGTCTCTGGTCCTCTTCACAGTCTAGGGTCCTTATCCAAATGTTAAACAATTAACAGATAGTTCTCACTTGAGGTCCCATAGAAACCTGCCATGTAGGCTGGAGAGATGGCTCAGTGGTTAAGAACATAATGAATGGTTCAACTGTGACTTTAGGAAATAAATGCCCCTGTCCTTCATGAACATTAGTACTCACATGTCCGTGTGTGCACGGGCACACACACATAAACACACATACATACATTTACACACACACACACACACACACACACACACAAGAAAATAGAAATAAAACATTAACATTATTTTTATGTCTCTACATTATCTTGAACTCTCCCCCTTGGTGAATAGCATGCCCATACTCCAAGTTGCCGAAATCAGACTATCAAAAGCTTTTGTCTAATTCCTCCTGCCTCATATCCACAAGGTCACTATCAAGCCCAACTCTGAAACGTCTTTTCTCTCCATCCCTTCTACTCCATATGCTCTGTAGAACACGTCCATCTCTCATTCACAGTGCTGTGGTCACTCTCAAGCTACTCCTGTCTCCATTTCTAATCTTTTCAAAATGAAAGAAGTGGTTCCAGAGTGAGCTTTAAAACCGGTTTCTGCTCACATTACATACACACACACACACACACACACACACACACACACACACACACCGCCCACTGAAAACTCTTCTGCTACAAACCCAGCTAGCACACTGTTACCTGGGTCTGATAGCACTTCCTAGGTCCAAGAAGACATTGCTAATCAATCACTGTGCTGTTGCCTGCTGAGCAGGATCTGGACTGAGCTTTTCTGAGTTAGTTGGGTTGGCAAGAAAGATGAGAGCTATTCAGCATTTCAGAATCCCGTGTCAGCTGCCTTGGGCTACCTCTTTTATCTTGCATCTCCCCACCTCTGCCAGAGAACTCCTGTCCAAAGAGCCCCAGACCTTGGATAGGCCTGAGTGATACCTCCAGCCCTTCTAGGATGTAGTTCTCTCTACCTGGATTGTCTCTTCTCGCGTGGTCGACCCTGGTAAACCCCTACTCCATTTAAGTGTCATCTTTGTGTACAGTTGCAAGAGGGTCTTTTCCCTCTAAGCCCCTATTTTCTTTCATCTAGGCCCACATTTCACCAAATGTTTTGAGGCACATAGGTTTTTTGGTCCTGATGCCTGAAATGCCTCTGACTAGTTTCTCACGCTACCATTGCAGGAACAGGGACAGGATTATCTATTTTTGCCTGCCTGGTACCTATCACAGCTCCACTCTGAGGTGCTGCTTGAGTTCAGTAAGGGATAAACGGCACCCACGTCATGCCAAATGTTAAGCTGATGCCAGACATCAGAGTCCAGCTCTCCACAGGCACCACTCCGCATCTTCCCAGAGCTGTACAAGGTAGGCATGGCTTCCTTCCATTCCAAAGGCTCAAAGAGTAAGGCTTTAAGAAGGAAGTCCTTCTGCTTCAGGCTATATGGAAATAGAACCAGACATATCTAGACTGTTGTCCCTGAAAAGATATCTGCATCTGAAGGCCTTTTTCAGATTGTCACATCTGAGGGGAAGGTACTGCTGGCTTCTCGTAGGCAGATTCCAGAAGTACTGGCAGACTTTCACACTAGGCACTGGACAGTTAGTTCATCCCCAGTGGAGAAACATCTACCCCATAGTTCCATGGGACCAAGGAAAGGAAACTTGGCCCCAGCCTCTGCAAGTAACCATGACCTAGAACTTTCCCCTGTGGCGTGAGTCACTCAGACCTATTGCTCGGATTTTCATTGGTTCCAGCTGCTAAGCATCAGACACTACTCACATACAGCCAGGAGTTTGCCTCCCTTTGTTTATGCAAGACCAGGCAAGCCGCTAGCACCACTCAGTTTGCCATACAGGATCCCAAGTCTTGGAGCACATCATTAAACCATCCCAACCTAACAGAAGAGTGGACTCTGTGTGAGCCGCATTCCCAATCTGTCTGTCCCCCAAAAGCTTGCCTCGGAGCCCACAGCCTCATGAAGACCTCCAACAGCTGAAATAAATGCATGCAGAAGGCTTTGTTTTCTTTTGCAGCTATTCCTAGGAGCAAAGTAAATAAGTAATTTAGATAAACCCGAAGAACTCAGGATCTAAATCAGCCTAAGCTAGGTGAAGTCAGCAGAGGGTTAAGAGCACCTAATCCATTTTCATCAGGAGAGTTTGAACTTTGGTCATAGTGAGCAACTTAGCCAAGATATCACATTGTTCATTATTCACAGGGCACTGTAACTTAGCGCAGTCTCTGAGTAATCTTTTTAAGCCTGCCAAAAGAACCGGTGTTAATTGCTTACACTGGAACATATTTGCTGCTGGAAATGTCACACCGTAATTATATCCCATTTCGCTGTCTGACAAGTAATATACTAAAAGAAAATTGGCTTTCTTATTTTCTCCTGCCTCTTCTTGTGATGTGTAAAAAAACCATTCCTGGAAGCCTTCAGGCAGCAAGCAGGTCGCAAGTTTCTGGACTTGTCACAAAGTTTGTCAGCAAACTTTCTGGATTGGCCGACGTGCCTGCAGACAAGCAGCCCAGCTCTGTGTGCTTTGTACCCCGGGCAATGACAGGACTCCCTCATGGAGGAACCTGTGCTGAGTCTAGGGCTCCACTTCTGCATGCTTGCAACCCCCAATACACTTTTAGCAAGGTCCTCACAGTTTCATGTGTTAGACCTGCAAATGATGGAACTGGTCCTGCAAAAGAGGAGCAAGCCGGGGAAGGGTTTCTGATGTATGATGGACAAAAGGCAAGATGTCATTGATATTTAACAAGATAGTGAGGATTTCAGGGACATAGACATATGTGTGTGTGCATGTATATAAGTATATATTTCCTCATTCAAGCGAATATGTAATATGACACATATGAACATATGTATGCGTGTACATGAGCATTTGCATGCTTAGTCATCCTCGAGGGATTGGTTCCAAAACTCCTGTGGATACCAAAGATGCTTAAGATCTTTATATAAAATGATGTCACATCTGCGTTATACCTATGTACAGCCTCCTGTATACTTCAAAGCATCTCTAGATTATTTTTAATACCTAATGTAATGTAAATACTATGTAAGTAGTCATTATGCTGTATTGCTTAGGGAAGGATGACAAGAAAAAGCTAATATTCAGTGTGGACACTGTATTTCCATGGCTGGTTGGCTATGGAGAGGGCTAGTTGTATATGTGCTATGCATATGTTTGTACAAGCATATTTGTTTCTCTCTCTGTGTGTGTATGCGTGTGTGTGTGTGTGTGTGTGTGTGTGTGTGTGTGTGTGTGTGTGTTATAAGAATCGCTGGCCATGACATGAGGCCATGCAGGGCAGGCAGAATGTCTAATCCAAGGCTCCTTCTAGAAATTTGGCACTCTACTTGTAAGGCTAAGCTTCTTTTAATCCAACGGTTCCTAAGGAAAGGTAGCCATACCCAGCCCACCAGCTGTCCTGAACGTCACATGAATCAGAGCACATCTCACCCCTCGTTCTTGAGGCACCGTCTCTGTGTTCTCTCTACATCCTGCTGGGGAGGAAACACCATGACATGTGCAAAGGAGGTGTCTGCTTTCAAGTCTAGAAGGTATGCCAGCTCCAGCACTTCTGTTTTGTTGGCAAAAGCACAGTCTCTTGGCCAGACAAAACTGCAAAGCATGCTGGGAAGTAGGTTATAAAATGTGCCAAGGAAAAAGCAGAAGCCGGATCAGCAAGAGTCAACAACTCTGCTCGGCTGCTCTGGTCAGATGGCATCCCTTCCCAGCATGCACTGAGCCCGAGTTTTTGGGTCTTCATGAAGAACATGTGATGATGTGGTTTATTCTGGCAGAAAGGTCACCTTCCCGGTGCTGAGAACACTTCTCCGGGAAGCTTTTCTCTGAGAACGTGGCTGCGTACCTGACAGGGATATGGGGCAGAGGGGGAGGCAAAGTTAGTAATTTAGTTGTCACTGGCTGACAGGTTAGTCTTAGAATATGTTCCCTGCGATTCAAGGCTTGCTAGAGAGAGACGGAGAGAGGCACTTAACAAATGTCAGCCCTTCTTTGTAAACTGCCACAGCTGCCTCCTGCTGACCCTGAGGCAGCTGAAGAGTTGTCTGCAGGCTTCTGTCAGCGCCTCGGCCCGCTCACTCTTGTGTTCGCTTTTCCTTAATGTAGTCATTTTTTTTTCAGTTTTCATACAAATACATATTGTGTGCTGAGCACAGTCCCCCGATACCTTCCTCCTGTCCTCTCTGACTCTCTTTCCCTCCCACTATTCCACTCTGCACCTAAGTTACGGGACTTTGTTAGTGTTAGACAGACAGACAGACAGACTTTTTTTTATTCAGTATACAATTTAGGATTCATAGTGGACAGGACACATGAGCTACCTGCTATGCTCGGAATGGCTGGATTTGCTTGGCTAGCTTCTCTCCAGGTGCATCCTTTTTTTCTGCAGACACAAACCTCACTGTGTCTCCTGATCCACTCCTCTGCGGTTGGGCACTCCAGGTTGGCTCTAGACCTTTGCACGGTCTAGAGCGAATGGCACAGTCATAAACACTAATGTGTGAATGTTTCTGCAATATGTTGAGTTGCAGGTCCTGCCAATAAACACACAGGAGTGGCACAGCAGGGTCACACAGTAGGTCTGTTTTTGATTCGGTTCTATTCTGATTTCCAACAACACTGTAAAAGAGTTTCTGTCATCCACATCCACATCCTCACCAGCATTTGCTGTTGGCTTTCCTAATAGCTGCCATTCCCACCCACCCCCTGGTATTCTTGATACTCACCAACAGGGTAGCTGAAGGAGAGCAGCCATCTTGGTCACTAGAGAGGGCACTGAGTACGGTCAGGCCTGTAGTTTTACTCGTTTACCACCACAAGACTTATTAAGAGATGCATGGTTCTGTGGTGGGATCTCAGCCTCAGCACCTGATGTGCTGCCCAGAAGAGCCTTTGCTGTTGCAGCCATGATGCCTAGGCAGTCAACAGTACAGCAGCTCCTCTAGCTCTGTGTGCAAGTCTGACTCCCTCAGTTCTCATACCTACAAGTTTCTCCAGACTTCATAAATGTTCCTGGGGTGGGAAGGGCTAAACCGTCCCTACCTAAGACATGCTGGTTTAGAGTATCCACGCTACGGTAGCTTCGACAAACCTCTGTTCTCTCCTTATGGAATCCATGTGTCTGCATGCAGTCCTGTGGCTCAGTCTCTCAAAGATGTGTAGACATGATGACTACCTCTTAGCCTGCCAGTTGACTGGATCTCTGTTCATCAAATTCATCCCTGTCCCCTCTGTTGCTCTCAGAGAGGCCCAAGAGTGTAAGATGGAATTGCATTGGAAGCAACCTTGGTATAGTGATGGTACTTACTAAACAAGGAGAACGCAGTTAACCAAAACCACAGTTGACAACTCGTACTGCTATAACACACACGTAACAACAGGTTATCAAAAATGCCCAGGGGTAGCCGGGCGTGGTGGCGCACGCCTGTAATCCCAGCACTTGGGAGGCAGAGGCAGGTGGATTTCTGAGTTCGAGGCCAGCCTGGTCTACAGAGTGAGTTCCAGGACAGCCAGGACTACACAGAGAAACCTTGTCTCGAAAAAACAAAAACAAAAAAAGCAAAAATGCCCAGGGGTGTGGGGAGATGGCTTAACTGTTAAGTTCTTGCCACTCAAGCATGAAGACCTGAATTTGGTTCCTCAGCACCCAAACAAAAAGCCTAACATAGTAGCACACACCTCAACACTAAGAAGGAGGAGACAGGAGGATCCCTGAAGCTCATTGGCCAGCCAGCCTCGCCGAATCCATGAGCTACATCTTCAGTGGAGCCCTTGACTTTAAAATTAGAGAGTAGTTGAGGAAGACACTCAATATGAGCCCCTGCTCATATGTGCACACCCCTACATGCACACAAATACCCAAATACATAATACACAATACACAAATAACAACTACACATCACACACACACACACACACACACACACACACACACATGCCTAGGTGGCTGGCCCTGGTGACAGCTTGCTCAAGATGCATTCCTGTTCCTATTTTTTTTAAATGGCAGTTTCAACCAATCCTGCCCACTGATGCATTGTTTAACCAAATGTCATCTCTCTGCCTTCCCCATTTAAGCATCATCTGTTAGGTTTACACATTGATACACCCATGAAATTAACATTACACGTGTTTCCTCGTGGAGCTGACTAGATTTAATTTAATTGAAGCTGTTGTCACCGCTGATAGCCTTTGGAAGCTGTGGGGTGCTGGTCGGCTTATCTTAACCCCATCCTGTTTGAAGATCAAGGAAGGCTCCGTTCTCTCCAGGTGTGCTGTGCCTCTGGTTAACACCTGTTTCCTCTCTAGCTACTTAGTAGGTTTTTCTTTATTTAGAAAAGGGTAGAGGGCTTTAGTTCTGGTCCCAAGCCATAGGTGAAAAGTCATTCTTCCCTCTTTTGGGAAAGCTGGTACAATGGGACAAGAACCCTCAAACTAGCGGCTGCAAACACCTCAGGCAAGTGCTGCTGCCAGAAGAGGCTCTGAATGTGCAAGACGAGGCGGAGCCTCATGGAGCCTTTCCTCACTCAGTGAGAGCCTCTCTGGGAGAGGCCATGCAGGCTGATCCACTGCCTGACTTTCCAGTCTGTTATGGCTCTTGATAATTGTCTCTTAAAGGAATGACACTGTTGGTCCACCTGACCCTCCCGCACCCCCACATTTGTGTTACTGCTTTCTTGTTGCTGGTATCAAATACTGACAGAAGCACCTTAAGGTAGAAAGGGTTGGCTTTGGTTCACAGTTAGGGATGCCGTCCTTTATGGTGGCAAGGCACAATGTGTAGGGCAGCTCTATTCACAGCGATGGGACCTTGAGGTGGTGATCTCATGTATCTCTGTGGACCAGCAAGCAGAAGCATTGGGCAGAAAACTGAAGTAGACATAATCTTTAAGCTCTGCCCTTGACCAACAACCCCTTTCTAGTTAGGCTGAATAATACATCCATCCTTTGTATTCTCCTCCGATTGTGTCATCAGCAGAACAAGTGCTCAAACACCTGAACCTATGGGGGAACCTGTCACAGTCAAACCAGAGCAAGGCCTAGCCAACTTACGGCATGTGTGGCTATTTCCCAAACAAATGAATGGATTTCTGCTGCTTTACTCTTGAAGCTTCCTAAGATGACCTTTGCCGTAACCTTCGCCTGCCTTCACCCTTCGGGATATCCGAGATGGTGCATTCTAGTCAGTCCTGGTTAGGAGTGTGACCTTCACACACAGAGGAAATATGGTGAGCTGAGGGGGGCAGATGTGGCCTGGACTTGGAGCAAGATGGGCACAGTGTGATTGCAGAATACGTCCCACGGCTCTGAGAGGTTTGCTCCCAGCAGAAGCCTGGGTGTGATCTCAGAAGGCAAATGGGGATCTTTTGGCAGGTGAGACCTGCAGATGAGTGTGTCTGAAAGTGGTAGTTGGCAATTCACACTCTTTCCAGGTACAGCCCAGGCAGGCTACTGGCTCTGAGCCAATCAAGGAAGAACCAAGAGGACATTAACTGTATGCACGCACGCGCGTGCGCGCACACACACACACACACACACACACACACACACACACGCCATGTACCTCTCCTCTCCCTCATTTTTCTTCAAACTAAAACCATCTTCACCTTTTGTCACTGATGTCTTCTTTGTTGTACAATGGAGGCCTCTGTGTGGTTTTTTTGTGTGTTCATCCAAGTGTGTGTGCACCTGTGTGTACACATGTGTGTGCATGTGGAGGCCAAAGGACAACCTTGGGTATCGTGTCATTTTTCAGACACCCTTTATTTGAGACCTTGACGCTCATTGGCCTAGAATTTGACCAACGAAGCTAGACTAACTGGCCCTCGAGCTCCCAGGAATCCACCTTCCCCTGCTTCCTACCACACAGGTTCGTCACCGTGATCAAGGGCTATCAGTTCATCCTTGGGTTCTGGGAATCTGAACCCAGTCTTCCCACTTGCAAGGCAAGTACTCAGCCCACTGACATATCCACCTCCCCCACCCCCAGCCCAGTGATACCTTCTTTACCTCACTCCCTCTTCCTCCTGTCTCAGCTCTTAGCTTCACTCTGGCTTCCTCAGAAAGTTCTAGAACATCTCCAGAAGCACCATCGCCCCCCTAGCGGCCTGTCCTTCACTGCAGCTGCCAGCTGTCCTCCACACTCCGGCCTCACCAGATTCTAGGCTTCTTCCTGGAGAAGAAAAAATCAGCTTATTCATTTGTGTGTCAAGGCAGCTGATCACAGTACCTGCTGTGAATACTTAAAACATGGGCAGAGCATGGGGGCTGTATTCATCTATGTGGAAAAGACATAGAACCTATTGCTGAGGGCTGGAGGCATAGAGCAAGTTGAAATGTATACAGACATTACATATATTCATACATGTATAATCTGTGTGTAGAACTATTTCAAATATGTTCAACAGCTAGATACACCAAGGTATTGATTTCTTTCTCTTTCTTACTTCTTTTAACTTTTTCATTTATTTGTGCATGCATTAGCTAGTGCCATAGTGCATGTGTGCATTTGCATGGTGTATATGTGCATTTGCATAGTGCATATGTGCATTTGCATGGTACATGCACCAGCTTGAAAGAGTCACTTCTCTCCTTCCACTGTGTGGATTCCAGGGATTAAAATCAGATTGTCAAGCCAGACAGCAAGTACCTTCACTTGCTGAGCCTTCTCACCGGACCCTCTTTCTTATTTTCTTAATATTGTCTTGTGTGCTTGAATTTTCTGCAGTCCATATACCATATATCCATATTCCATAGTCAGTCCCAGGAAGGCCTGTGACCTTCACAGACACAGAAGGAGTGTGACAATATAGACAGAGAAATCAAAGAAACCACCAAAAGGAGCTGAAGCTCCCGGGTTAAATAATAATAATTTCCTCTTGCCTTTATCCCTGGACCTCAGCTTCCCTCTTGTAGTCTTTGGTCTGTGCATTCCAGCCCCACCAGGGTCTCCATGACAGAAGTGGATCCTAGGATATCCTGCTACCACAAACTTTTTCAAGTGTACACTCCAATATCCATTTCTTCCTGCACCGTTAACCTACCCAGTATGTCCCAGGTGTCCCCAAAACTGTCACCCTGACATCCTAGAGGTCCAGTGATGGGAAAACAAACAGAAGGGGGGAAAATATCCAGTGTGTTGGGTTGACCTCTGTTGCTAATCACTGTTCAAATAACCCTAGCACCTAAGTCAGATGCCATGTGCTGGGGTCCTCAAAAAGGACTCTGATGCTGTGGTCTCACGGGGTGGGGGTGGGGGGCCAGAGTGCAAGAGAAAGATAGTTCTAGAACCAGGCTGTCTGGACTGAAGCTCTATACTTACTCCCTGTGTGCCTCAGTTTCCCCCTTTACACAGCAGACAAGCTGAGTTCACTTGCAAGTGTTTGCAAGGATCCATTGTGATGGGAAGAGGCTTAAGGACCAGCCCAAAGAGAACAAAAGCTTAAAGACTCCAGCTTGAGTTGGGCACCGTGACAGCATTAACATGACAAATGGTTGCTAGTGTGGGGAAATGTCCCTTCTTAAAAAGCTAAAAAGCGAGCACCTGCAGCGCATATTCATAGTTTATGATCAGGAGGCAGCGTTAATGGCCCATAATGTGATTACTATAAGGATTTTTATTAGGAAAATTCCAACCAATTTGGCATTAATTAATGTACTGTTAACTTTCGAGTGTTACTCGCTTAGTCCTTGGAGAGTTGGAGAAAATAAACCTGTTGTCAAAACCCTTACCCTGAGAAGTAAATAAGAGTTGTTTGCTCCTCGAGGGGCCCCGGGGTAATAAAAACAGATGAGTCACTGCTGGGTTCAGTTGGTATTTATTGAGCCTGTGAGTCCCTTCAAGAGAGGAAAGAGGGGACAGAGATGAAAATGTCAAGCTACGGAAGATTCCAGAAAGAACTTGGAAGCTTCCACCTCTGGGTCAAAAGACAAGAGCATCTGATGCCACATTAGCAAGACCTTGAGCCACAGGATGCAAAGGCTGCACTGGACCCCCCCCCTCATGCCTGCTCCCCACTTTCTGCTGCAAGCTGTACAAGTGTGTGACTCACTTGGGAATGGCAAGACAGGTCCTGCCCGTATTCCATTTCACCCCTGTGGAAAATGCGCCTGTGGAGGCAGCTCTCTCAACGAATGAGTCCCAAGTCCCCAAAGAACATCCCTCCCGTCCAGCCATTCCTGTCCAGTGCGATGATTCTACTTGGCCTCTGGGGACCAGCCACATGAGCCTTCCTCTCATCTACCGTGCTGATGTGCACTACAGGATGTTTGCCCAGGCTGTCCCTCTGGATGGAGATTCTCTTCCTTCACTCCTGTCCAGTGACCTCATCAATCATTCTGTAGTCTGCAGTCCATAGGCCATGCCTGTATGTAACCCCTTGAGTAGCACTCAGGTTGGTGGAAAGCGTTATTTATAGTAAGAGGCAAGAAGGCCACCAGGTTCTTTCTTTGCTTCCCAGTATGTAAGTGTGTGGTCTATGACATGCATACTTATTTCTGTGAGTGCACGCATGTGGATTTTTTTAGTCACTTTCCACCTTTTCATTCTGAGAAAAGGTCTCTCACTGATTTGACTACGCTGGCCAATGACCTTCTGGACCTTGCTTTCTCCAACCTTCAAGCACAAGCTGTCACACCCCTTGTGTGTGTGTGTGTGTGTGTGTGTGTGTGTGTGTGTGTGTGTGTAGGGGGGATGCCGGAGATCTGAACTCAGATTCTCAGATTTTCATTAAGGGTAGTTTACCAATTGCACCATTTTCCAACCTCAAATTTTTTTGAATCTGGCTGTTTTCTTGCATAATTTAGCATGGGTGTTTAGGCCTAACAATGAGATTTTAATCCTAGTTCTGCAGGCCAGATCAACTACTTGCTCTGAGTTTCTGTTTCCTTATCTAGGAAATGGGGATAATCAGTTCTATGCCTCTACCATTGCAATGTGGGAAGAAGATGTAAAATTACACACCCAGCAGGGCACAGAGTATCATGCTATCTTTATTATAATGGCCCTTTCATCCTTGGTGCCTAGAAAAGGCCACACCAGCAAGGTGGACCAGATCTCATGGGCTGCAGCCTAGCGTTTTCACAGATGATGTGTAGCTGGCCAAGTGACTGGGACCCGGTGAATTGCGGGGAAATGTACCATACGCCATCAATATCCATCCCACCAGTTTCCATTTATTGAGCCGTACATCATTAGAATATCCCTGGGCTCTCCACAATAAAATCAATAAGACGGCGCAGCCACGGGCTGTGGTTTAATAACTCCAAACTTGAATAGGGGGAAAGGAAGTCAGTGAGCAGGAAAATGTCCTGAGTGCTTGGTCAGAGAGTAGAGGGAGACTCTTTTTGGTAGTGTGGGGGAAAATTAAGAGTGAACCAGCCTAGGTAGAGGAAGGGTCTGGGGAGAAGAGATGTAACTGTTTAAATATAGTGGTGTGTGTGTGTGTGTGTGTGTGTGTGTGTGTGTCAAGGGGAGGGGGGGCTGGGGGGAATAAAGGTAGGTACCAGAAAGTCCGAGCACTTCCAAGGAAAGCTCAATCTAAGCACCCGACCTCATCTCAGGCTTCACAAAGGGCCGCTTGCATGAGCACTAGGTACCTTCATTGCTGTATATCCACCACCAAGTCTATTGACACAAACTGGGATGCTACAACCTCCCCTGAGAGTATCATCTTAGCAGATGTGTGCTAAGTCTTATGTGTGCATGGTCCATCCTACACCTGATATCATCACTCAACACGGGACTGTACTTAATTTAGTATTTGTCAGGGTAAGACCAAGGAAAGATTTTTTCTTTCTTTCTCTTTCTTTTTTTTTTTTTACTTTCATTTGTTTCTCTCTGGTGCTGAGAAATGAACCCAGAACTTTGCACATGCTCGGAAAGGCTTGCCTGCCCCTTAGCTCTATCCAAGCCCAGCATTGTTTTTTAGATCTTATTTGCTTATGGTTTGATTAAGGTGTCCCTGTGGTTCTGGTATGCTGGTGGGGCTGAGAATCCAGTAGTTTTCAATTACCCTTGTCATAACTTACCCAAGGGGAGGGCTTGTTACAGCTCAGATTTTATTCCATGCACTCAGAGTTTCTGACTTGGGAGGCATGGACCAGGACTGGCATTTGCATGCTGCACAAATCTCCTCACTTTGGAGTGGCTGCTATCCGAAGACCACCTTTTAGAAATAGTTGTGGGTCATTACTTCTCAACTAGGGAAGATTTTGCCTCTGCAACTCCATCAGGCATTGGCTAACGAGCTGAGACTTTTGGTTTTCTCCTACTGGGCAGGTACTCATGGCATCTAGTTGGTAAGGTGGGAACTGCATAGGATAGTCCTCGCATTAAAGGGCCATCTGCACACAAATAGCAACAGAGCCAAGCTTGAGCACGTCATCCAGAGGAGGTGGTGGTTAGAAGGTGCTGGAAAACGGACGTCTTGGCTTCGGGTGAGCTTAACACAGAGCTGCGGTGAGGGCTGAGTTGCTTGGACTTCTGTTCATCAAAGCCTGACTGTGATGCATATTTAGATTCACGGCAGACTCCAGCCTGACCTCTTGTCCATCTGTTGGCTCTGTGATCATGAGCAAAAGCCTCGCCCTCTCAGAGTCTGACTCAGTGATCTAGAAACAGATCATTTCTGTATGCATGCCTGGGACACCATGGGGAAAAAGCCCGGTAGATGCTAACTGTGCTAAAGCAAAAACGAAACTCAAGAGGTGGTTTCCACACAGATGTCTCCCTCTGATAGAGAGAAGACTCCCCTAAAGTCTCACCTCAAATGATTTCCAACAAGCCCTTCCAGGAAACCTGGAGTGAGCAAGGGTCCTGAGCCAGGGGGAGTGACTATTACCTGGACATTTTAAGTTTCTCTGGGACATCAAGCACTGCCTAGCATCACCTGGCTGTGACAAGGTCTCCTGTGTCGAACACACGCAACACATCCTAGCTGGGAAGGAAGCTGGTAGAGCTGAGCCTACATCATCCATGTGCCTTCCTCACCACATGCCTTCCCACCGCTCTCCTGCCCTGCTCTATTCCCACTATAGTAGTTCACCTTTGTTTTTTACTTAAGTGGGAGCAGGGCAGACAGAGGAACGCTTCTGTTCTCCTGGAGCTGAAACTATAGGCAGTGTAAGCTGCCTGGTGTGGGTGCTTGGAATTGAACTCAGGCTCTTAACCTTGGAGCCATTTCTCCAGCCCCACAGAGTGCTCGTTTTTTATATGTCCTTTAACATAATTTAAATGAGATAGATAGATAGATAGATAGATAGATAGATAGGGAGATAAATAGGAAGATAGAATAGATAGATAGATAGATAGATAGATAGATAGATAGATAGATAGATAGATAGATAGATAGAGTATATAATAATACTGGGTCTGTAACAAGAAAAGAAAGAATAAAAAAGAAAGGCTGAGATGGTTTTCCCATAACAGAACTATTTCTCTGGAGACTTGAAGATGTCTCCCTAACACTCATTGACCTGGAGAAGATCCAGTTGCAGCTGCCATGTTGGGAACTCCTTGGGCACTTAGCTGGCTCCTACCAGAGGCTTTGGCGCTCTAGAGCAAAGAAGGGTCTTTGGCCTAATCCAAAGCCTCTAGGACAGGAGAGTCCAGCCTCTGGCCAGTTTGCTGGGTGAGCAAAGCCAGCCACGTGCAGGAGTTCAGGCTGAGCCTTGCACGTGTGCCTCTAGGGGTATGTGCATGGCTGAAGCTGTCTGCTTTCATTCGTCAGTCACAGACCATTCACTGAGCATTCGCCACCAAGTTTAGCTGTGTCCCAGGCCCAGAGGCCAGGATGTTCTACAGAGAAGGAAGCACGGGACCGCCGACTCTCAGGAAAGGCGACCTTAGACCCAGAGAGTACCATTCAGGCAGTGTCAGTTCTCCGATTGCCTTAGAATCCCAAGTATACAGGTTTTCGCCATACATTTCCAGAACGTTCATTTCTCTCACTGGTAAAATGGAGCAAGGCAGACCGAAGTGCTTTTCTCCAGCCTGGTATACACTAAAGAGGGTAATTTCTTGTTCAGCAGTAGGGGGCCATCATGACACTTGCCTCCACGGATCTTGAGATAATTGAATAATACATTGCAAGAGGGGGGCTGAGGGGGGTTGGCTCAGTCAATGAAGTGTTTGTTGCTCAAGCATGAGGTTCCATCCTCAGACCCCCTAATCCTGGGAAAGTAGAGACAGGAAGATACCTGGTGCTTCCTAGCTGATCACCTTGGCTAAAATAGTGAGTTCCAGGTTAAGGCAGAGATTCTGTCTCAAGAAATAAAGTTCAGAGCAGTCAAAGAACATACCTGACACTGATCTTGAGTCTTCCCATGCACGAGCCCACACATGCATGCAACCTTCCCCCACACACACACACACACACAAACACACATAGGTGCACAACCCACAGATCACACAGGCACACAATTTCATAGAAGTCAATGATGTAGCTCAGGGGTACAGTACTTGCATACTATGTATAATGCCCTGGGTTTTATGCCCAGCACTGAAAAAAAAATTTTCCTAGTAGGAAAAATCTTCCCTTCTTCTGATCCTGAAAATGAGCCTGCAAGCCCGGGGCTTCTGCCACACCCATTCTTCCTACACGGTGCTGTTGCTGACATGTAACTGCCACCCATCTTTGAAGGGTTGGGGACAGCATGCACACCCCACATTATCAATGAGGTATCAGTGAGCAGAGAAGTTGGCTGTCTCCCAGGAGCTCTGCTGTGAGAAGCTGGACCCTAAACCCAGTTCCATGAGCCGCCCACGCTATGTTAAGCTAGCTGTGCCCCGGCTCACAGCCTCTGACCCAAGCCCATCTGCATGCAACCTCATTTCCACTCCTCTTCAGTCCAGAGAACCAAGTAAGCCAGAAAATGACACTCTCCCATGCCAGGAGGCACTTTGAGAATATAAACAGAATCAACTGAGAGACTTGCTGGTGGAGTCGATTCCAGGCCAGTGGCCCCTTCCAGTTGCTTGTGATCAGAGGGGCAGGCACTGGGGAGAAACGTTCCAGCTGTGGGTGTTTACTTGTGAGCAGGAGAGTCAGGGTGAGGTCTGCTCTAACTTGATGATATTGTTAGGAGCCAGGGCAGCCTTGGGCTGGAACCCCTCAAGGCTGAGCTGACTATTGTGTGATTCTAACCATTGAGGGCCAGTGGCTACATAGAAATGATATGATTACACTTTCATGTGCTGAGCATTTGGCTACAGACTTGGCCCTATGCTCAGCACTGGACATAGACACACGGGAGGGAACTGAGACATCTATACCTACATCCATATCTGTATGGATCTGTATAGATAGCTATATCCATTTCATGGTGGAGAACACAGAGGCTTGCCAAGATCACATAACACCACCTAAAATCTCGAACTCATCCTAACCACAGGCCAAATCTAAACTCCTTGAATGGGAGTTTATAGAACTCTGTTTAAAAGTACATATTAGACGGGCGGTGGTGGCGCACGCCTTTAATCCCAGCATTTGGGAGGCAGAGGCAGGTGGATTTCTGAGTTCGAGGCCAGCCTGGTCTACAGAGTGAGTTCCAGGACAGCGAGGGCTACACAGAAAAACCCTGTCTCAAAAAAAAAAGAAAGAGAGAAAGAAAGAAAGAGAGAGAGAAAGGAAGGAAGGAAGGAAGGAAGGAAGGAAGGAAGGAAGGAAGGAAGGAAGGAAGGAAAGAAGAAAAAAACATAAAAGTACATATTATTCTTGCAGGGGACCTGAGTTTGGTTCCCAGCACCCATGTTCGTAGCTCACAACCTTCCAACTTCAGCACCAAGGAATCCACACCCTCTTCTGGTTTTCATAAGCACTACATTCACATTTGCAACCCACACGCAGATACGTAATTGAATGTTAAATCTCTTTATAACCCCGGTGTCTCTCTTTCATCTCCAGATTAAAATTCTGCAAGGCACTCCAATCCCAAACATACCCAGCACACATACAGAACATATATGCAGTACCATCCCCCTATCCTTCAGGGACACATTCCAATACAGACACATTGCCTGACGCCAGATGGCACTCCAAACTGCAACATACTCCCTCCTCCCTGCCCATGCACTCACTGAGTGTCCGTGATTCTTATATAAGATCACAGAGAATTTGCTCCTGGTCCTCAACCTTCTCCTGTAGAGCGTAGCTAGATTATTCATAACACCCAAATGCAGTATAACTAATTGTGCTTAGAACAGAACAGCAAGAAATGTCTGTACATGTTCAACAGCTGCATATTATGTGTACATGCATGTACATGTCTCTGTGTGTGAAGATCCATGTGTCAGATATGTACAAGCAAGGGGACCACCTCAAGTGTGGTTCCTAGACATTGTCTGTCTTGAGATTTTTGTTGTTTACCTGTTGGCCTTATGTTAGTTCTTCTATTTATTTATTTATTTATTTATTTATTTATTTATTTATTTATTTTTTATTTTGAGACAGCACCTCTCCTGAGCCTGGAGCTCACCGGGTAGAGGTGACTGGCCAACAGTACAGCTTCAGGCATTCTTCTTCCACCACCCTAGCACTAGGATTACAAGTGTGCACCACCTGGGGGATTGAACTCATGACCTTATGTGCACAAGGCAAGCACTTTAGCATCTGAGCTATTTGCCCAGCCTGCTCATTTGCATTTAAAATAAACCTTTTCAGTTGCTAGTCCAGTGGACTCCGCAAATGCAGATCCCACAGATACCGAAGAATGCTTGTTTCCTGATTCTTTCCTTATATACACACCTATGAAAACATTTGGCTTACAGCATGGGCATAATGACAAGTTCATATCAACAACGTATAACTGGATAGGGTGATCACAGGAATACACTGTACGAGAAGTTATTTAAAACTCCTAAGTTGTTTCCTTCTGGAATCTTTGCACCCAATTCTTTTGGACAGAGGGTGACATAACTGAAGCCAAGGAAGGTGTGAGTCATGGAGGACAAAGTGGCCTTTGTGGATCTCTTCCTGTCCCCACCTTGACACCCAAGGGTCACATGGTCCTCCTATAGCCCATATGATATTAAATTGGTGTAAGAGGCCTAGCCTGGTCCACCCTGTTACCAGGGGAGCTGCCGGGCTCCTCTCCTCAGTCTTTACTCCTGCACCGCCAACGCATACTTGATATTCTCCCCATCAGTGTGGCTTTTAGCATTCATCCAGAGTCAGCTTCTCTGGCTGCCTCTAATCACTTTGATTTTTCCACTTAGTTTCTATTTTATGCCGCAGGAATCTGATTACATTGTTAAGTTCCTGCCTCTTCCTTGGGAGCTGGTCAGAGTGTGAGTTTTAGCTGTTCAGAGTCCCCTGTCTGAAGAGACCCACATGACTCTAGCCACGTAACGTTATCTGTCCAACAGATAGAGATCAGCTGACATGCTTCTGAGGACAGACGCCCCTCCTTTATATAATGGAGACAGTTTGATGGTACAGGAGACAGCGTTAGGGATCCTGGGCACAGACTCCATTTGTAACTCAACTTCCTCCCTCCCTCCCTCCCTCCCTCCCTCCCTCCCTTTCTCCCTCCCTTTCTCCCTCCCTTTCTCCCTCCCTTCCTTCCTTCCTTCCTTCCTTCCTTCCTTCCTTCCCTTGTCTTCCCTCCCTCCCTCCCTTATTTTCTTTCTCTTTTCCTCCTCCATATCTTCCTCCCTTCTCTCTTCTCTCCCTTCCTTCCTCCTCCAACCTCTCTCTCTTTCTTTCATCCTTTCTTCCTTTCTTCCTTCCTTCTTTCCTTCCTTCCTTTCTTTCTTTCATCCTTCCTTCCTTCCTTTCTTTCTGTCTGTCCATCCCATGGGTGGAACCGACTGTCTTGAGTATGCCAGGCTCGCACTCGACCATTGGACTATATAGCTAGCTCTTGATTCTTAAGACATCCCCTCCTGTGTATTCCAGGCTGGTCTCATACTTGTGGCTCTCTCCTGATTCACTCTGGAGTGTCAGGGCTACAGGTGTGCACCACCACACCCAGCAGCTTAACCGCTTCTTAACAAGGACCGCCCTGAGTCACAGCGTCCTTGTGCACTAAGGCCAGCTATCTACTCCAAGACATTTTTTTTTTATGACAGGATAGCCATTTCTCTTGTATGATCTAATTTGCAAACACTCGCTTCCCTACTCCAGAACTAAAGCATTCACAACTGTGTGTATCTGTTATGAATATGTTCTGCTCTCTAACACCGTAAAGAGAATTTACAGAAGGTGGGGGATTTTGTGTTTTTGTTTTATGAGCATCAATGCCCAGGTTGCTTTAAAGGACAGTACAGGATTACTGTACCAGGCTTGGTGACTGCCTGACACCACTCTTTGGCACCAGACATGTGGACAGAGTAGGATGGCTTTGGACTTGGCTGTTCAGCTTCTTATCCTGCCTCTGCCTTCCCAGTGTGGCCTGGGAAACATGCCAAACATTCTAAGCCTCAAACAGTGTTAATGCATTCTTAACCAAGACCAAATAACAAACGACTCAGAGCCCCCAACACAGTGCTAGTATGTGGCAGGCCCTCAGGAAACATAAGCATCTCTGAACCACCACAGCATCCACTCTTCATCAGAATTCATTTCTTCATTCACTCACTCATTCAGCAACTCTGGCAAGAGACCCTGTGACTAGAGACCAAATGAGTGTTGAGTGGATGAATGGCATTGGGGATGATAGGATGTCAGATGGGGAGGTGAGTGACGTCCTAAGCTGGGTAAATGAAGAGAGAGAGAAAGAGAGAGAGAGAGAGAGAGAGAGAGAGAGAGAGAGAGAGAGAGAGTGTTTATGTATTGTACATATGAAATGGGTAGATAGGAAGATTAATGGATGAGTGGGTAGGCAGATGGATAAACTGGGAAGATGGATGAATGGATATATGAAGCTTTACTGGTCATCTAGAGTCAATTCCTCATCAAAAACAGAAATTCCTTAATAACCCTTTTAAAAGCCTCTCGTCCCCTGCCTTCTTACCTCCAGCAACTTACAAAGTGTTTCATCAACAAACACCATTGTCAACTTTTCTTTGCAAGGTCTTAGTGTGATTGTGTTGTCTAAGTTAGTGGTTAAGGGTAAGGTCTGTAAGCCCTGGGTTTGCAGCTCAGCTTAACTAATTAAAGCTGCATGACCTTGAACAAATCCCTTGGCCTCTCTAAGCCGTGGGTTTTCGGCTGAAGAATGGAGGTAATAGCAACCTTGCTGGGTTGCCAGGACGATTAATGAAATAATGAGATCAAGGCCAGACCAGTGCTCCGAACAGGTATTGTTATTGGGCAGAGCTGGCTCGTCCACTCTTGAAGCTCTTGTTCTTCACAGAGCACCTGCCGTGCATCGGATCTTACCTAAGCATGATGCATCTGATGTTAATAAGAAGGATAAAGCCCCTCATCTCTGGGACCTTAGGCTCTAGCAGAGAATAAACAAGCAAACACATAAACAACTTCAGATGGTGTTAAATGATGTGCAGAAAATTGGAACAGGTAAAGTGAGACAGAGAGAGAGTGAAGATAATCTTTTATTGGGCTTGGACTGGTGACAAGAAGTTGTAGCCATTCTAAGCTCCAGGGAGACGGTGTCCAGGAACCAGGAATCACTGTCAAACCCCGCACCCCCAAGATAAAGGAATTTGTGCAGGTAAAAAGCAAGAAATCGAGGGGTGATCTGGTCACATGACTGCTCAGAGCAGAGGAGGAGCTGTGTCAAGCCGAAAGCCCAACCCTGTGGTTTAGACATTACTCCTGATGGTTTGGGGAGAGGGAGTCGTTTGGTTTGGTTTGGTGGTTTTGTCATTCATAAAAGTAGATAAATGATTTATATATAAGTTTGTAGCCTAGACTGGCCTAGAACTTGTGATCCTTTTGCCTCAGCCTCCTAATACTAAGATTATAGGTATGTGTCACTACTCTGGGTTTGGACATCCTTCCTATTAGTCTTATCCTCTGGAAAGAGACTTCATCCGGCAGCCACTGAGCTTTCTGGTAGCCCCCAATGCGCTCCCACTCCCAAGCTGCTGACCCCCAGGCTGAGCGGTCTGCATTCTCAGGGACCCTAGTCAGCAACCGGGACACCTGAAACCATAGCAATGTTCTGGGTCCCACAAACCCAGACCCTGCCAAGAATAAAGTTAAACTACAAGAGATTAGATCAGTCTGGGAAATCCAGACAGCCCCGAGTCAGTGTAACTTGTAACACACTAAACCAGGTGGGTGTTACTCACTGGCCTTGGCCCTGGAGACAGGGATTTTTCTAAGGCTGATTTTGGGATAAAAGGTATTTGGAACCATTTATCCGGGTGGATTGGGCGTAGGATCTGGCTCTCCAAAGATAACAGATGATAGTCCACAACAGTGGCCGGTTTCCAGCCTGGATGATCCAGGAGCTCAGCTGGGTTATTAGGACTTAGAGAGCTGCAGCCTCTCAGAAGAGCTTCCCTCTGTGTTGGTTTTCTTCTGGCAAGTTCTCTCCCTGTAGAAATGGAAAAGTTCTTACCATCTTCCAGTTTGATGTGCAGTGAGAACTGTTTTATATATTGGCTCCAACAAAACTAAAGCATCGTCTCCTTGGCAAACTGCTTCTTTGGCTCAAACATCCATCTAGACAGTGTTACACAGAGGGAGTACCAAGTTCTGGCCAGTCAGTCCTCGACTACAGGCCGCCTCTGGATTAGTAATCAAGATGATGCTTCCCACATCTGTAGACTGAGCATGGACAAGAGAAGGAGCCACAGAAAGTGTAAGAGAAACGGCTGAGGGAATAGTTCAGGTGATAAGGCACTTACAGTACAGGGAGAGGGGATCAAGGGCAGATCCTCAGCCCCTATGTGACAAAGCCAGCCCTGCAATCCTTGTGCTAAGGAGGCAGAGACAAGAAAGTCACTATTGCTGTGATGAACCATCATGACCAAAGCTTATGCCAAGTTGGCATAAAACTAGCCAGCACATGGCCGAATTTATGTTTCAGCCTTTTCCACCTCCTGTGGTATAGAGAGAATGCCATAAGCACCGCAAAGTCTCCTCCCACCTTGTATATCAACAACATAAGGGTCTAGGACTTACTTGATTCGGTCGATTCAAGCTCTAGGATTCTATACAGATGCTATGTTCCTGTCCCAGGGGGAAGGGTAGGATACAATTCCTACTTCTTAAAGGGCAGGCCATCCTCAAGCTCATCTCTATGGTCTTCTGGTTTTCCCCAGGCAAAGCCAACAAGAATGTCCAGTGGGATGAGGATGCTGTGGAGTACATGCCCGCCAACCCAGTCAGAATCGCCTTTGTCTTGGTGGTCCATGGCCGCGCCTCTCGGCAGCTACAGCGCATGTTTAAGGCCATCTACCACAAAGACCATTTCTACTATATCCACGTGGATAAGGTAAGGAGCCTGTGCTGGGCTTCCTCTGCAGTCTGCCTATCCACCTTTGATCCTTCCTTCCACCTCACAAGTCCAGGCTGAAGTCTAGAGATAGAACAGCAGCATGTGACTCTTAAACAGTCTGTGTTTGTGTGTATGTTTGTGAGAGTGAGTGAGTGAGTGAGTGAGTGAGTGAGTGAGTGGGGGGGGCTGTGTTTCAGAATGTTTAGCTGTGGCCCTCAGCTTTTCCTATAGAAAGGCTTGGTTGTTTGTCTTTTAGTCTTCCTTGACACATAATAATTACACATATTTATCGATTAAAATTTGATATGTTGCTATATGTAAGCACAGTGAGCCAGTCAGTTCAGAAAATTAGCATATCCATAGCCTCTAATTCTTTTCATTTCTTTGTATTCAGATCATTCCAGATCCTCCCATGGGCTTTTTTTTTCACCATGTTCTGCATTACTAGTAGTATTTGTCTTCCTCTTACATAACATCACACATATTCACACACACAAGAATTTCTTCTTAAAACCTAACTGTGCTGCCGGGCAGTGGTGGCGCACACCTGTAATCCCAGCACTTGGGAGGCAGAGGCAGGTGGATTTCTGTGTTCGAGGCCAGCCTGGTCTACAGAGTGAGTTCCAGGACAGCCAGGGCTACACAGAGAAACCCTGTCTCGGGAAAAAAAAAAAAACCTAACTGTGCTGTGTTGTTTACCTCTTCTTCTCCCTGTCTAGTGCCCACTGCCTGCCCTCACATATCTGTGAAGCTAGCTATCCTAGGAGTGAGCTCACTTTTTCTAGAGAAGTCCAGGTAGTTGAAATATCCTTTTAGACCATATGCTAATCAGTTCCTCCCTTGCCAGACTGCAGCCACAGACAACTGTCAGTCAGTGGGTGTGCCTGTGTGCCAATAAACCTGATTACCAAAACTCACCCTTGGCTTGCTGACCCAGGAGCCATCTTTTCCTAGAAGTCCCCATTAATCTGTTGATGTCACAAGATGTGTGCATGTCTAGAGCCCTAGAGCAGCTAAGGTGGTGGTGCAAAGGTTGCTTTGAGGTCAAGTTCAGCCCCCTTTCTTCTCAGAAAAGCACAGACTGAGGTTCTAAGACAGTGATGAAATGTTCACCTAGCAAGTACAAGACCCAGTTATAGCTTTAACACTAACGAAATGAATCCAAAGAGGCAAAAGGGCTATTTTCATCCCCAAGATGTACTCCGTGAGCAGTAAGGGAAAAGAAGTGGTCCTGAAGGGCAGAACATAGAACCTCACCTCCTGCCCACAAAGACTCATCAAACTTAGCAGCCCTGTGTCCTTGAGCATGGTACCTCGAGATACCATGCAGCAGTCATCGTTGTCATGTAGTATTCTAGGTCGATCACCTCAAGCCCGCTGGATGACTAACTCAGCAGAGGGCTTACAGAACATGAGCTTCAGTAGCCAGTGGTTGAATATTGGTCTAGAAAGACTCTGCAGGCCAACATCAGCAACAGCCTGTTCCACTGTGATCAGACACACCAACCACAAGAGAGAGAGGTGGTCGGGATGTCTAGGGTCTGATGTTTTCTAAGCTGTCTACTGACCCCCTTTCTCCTTTTCTCTCCTTGGAAAAGCGGTCCAATTACCTGCATCGGCAAGTGCTCCAGTTCTCCAGGCAGTACGACAATGTCCGAGTCACCTCCTGGAGAATGGCCACCATTTGGGGTGGAGCCAGTCTCCTGTCCACCTACCTGCAGAGCATGCGGGATCTACTGGAGATGACTGACTGGCCCTGGGACTTCTTCATCAACCTCAGTGCTGCTGACTACCCCATCAGGTAAGACAGTCACCAGCTCCAAGGCAGTCGGTTTCAGGGTCCTGCTTTCTTCCACTCTTCCTATAACAGTGAGGAAACAGAAAAGCACAGGCAGTCAGCTTCCTGTCCAGTGAAGCATCCTGCCTCTTAAGATGCGCTGTGTTTTCTGAGATCATCCAGCATTGCATTCAGAAAGCAGAGGGAAGAAGTAGGAGTGCATTGTGTTCCTAATGAAAAAGGCTAGGAGAAGCCTTATGAATAACAATAGAAGAAGATGAACTAAGGATGCTGCCTTGGAAAGTGTTTCTAGGCAAAGAAGAGCTGGGCCAGCCCTGAGGCAGGGATGTACCCGGTGTGGGCAAGGGATAGCTGGGCTTGGAAATGCTGTAACAGATAGTGAGAGATAGAATAACAAGACACAAGGTCAGAGAGTACTCCTAGAGTATGTCATGGAACTGTCAATCCTGCCAGAGGAAGGACAGATCTGACCTTGATGTTGAACTCAAAGCAGCCTACTAGAATGGCTGTTGCTTCTAACAGACCAGGCAAGGTCACATATGAGACCCTAGAGAAATGAGAAAGACCCTAGAATATATTCTAGAGCAAGATGAGTTGGCAAGCAAGGGTAGAACACAGAAGAAAGTTCCAGACCAGGCTTTGTAAGCCGTGTGCTATTGTTGTTTGGGCTGGCAAATTCTTTACTCTGGGGGCTTCCCCTCGCCCTGTCAGGTGTTTATCTGTGTCTTTGGTCTTTACCTACAAGCTCCTAATAGCATGGTCTGCCCACTTATATCCTTATCACGTGATGTCTGAAGATACTGTCAAATGTCCCGTGGGGCCCCAGATCACCTGCAGTTGAGAGCCACCACTTCTTTACATGAGAAATGAAATGGGAAAAATTATTAACAAAAAAATGACCATTTTGCATCTGAGAAATCTAAAACTGATGGTGTTTAGTGAGGAGCAGCCCGAGGAAAGGTGACTCTAGCTAGATAAGAATAGGGCAAGGGGTTGTCTTCCAATAAAGGACTGAATTCAGAAATTTCTCCAAAATGCTGTGTATAGCAACTACTGTGGGAGGGCATTCCTTGAGCCTTTGTAGGGAACTCAATAGTTACATGGCCAAACTGAGGTCCACAATCATACAATGAAGACACGGCAAAGCAAGGATTAGAACTAGATCTGTCCATTTCCAAAGTAAATGTTCTTTCTGTTTGAAATTTACCTCTTGGGAAAATCAGGAGGCTGGGCTGTCTACATAGTTGCAAGCTGCCTAGAAAACACAGGACAGAGCAGGCCAGGTAGGCATACCCACAGCTGCCACCCCCTGGTTAGGCTGCTTTGCAATGATTGCAGTCCCAACCGTGGCCACTTATCCAGAAGGGTCAGGGTCCCAGAGGATGCAGGCTCAGGCCCTCACCAGACAGCCCAGCATGGAAATCCGAGATCAGTTATCAAAGCATCAGCAAGCAGACTTACAGGGACATAAATCCATCCATGTGACACCAAGAGGCAATAACAGACTGTAGCAGAGGACCAGGCATTTGCAAGGTACTCGGTGCACAGCAACTGTTGCCATCTAAGCTGCAGCCCAGGATGCATTTTTTATGTTATCTTTGCAAGGGCCCCAGCTGTCTTTCTCAGACCATGTGCTGAAGGTGCGTTCTTCCTGGCTCCTTTAGCTTTACCACTCAGTGTTTGACTCGGTGCCTGGCTTGCTCTTCCTCGGTTTCCCAGGTAATTGCCAGGGAGTCTACACACCCCCTCAGCTCTTCTGCGCACTCTGTCCTGTCAGCCTCATGGCTAGCGGCAGCTCATGCTCCAGGCTCTGCTGTTTCCTCTTGCTGTTGTTTCTATGAAGTCGCCCCACACAAAAACATATGGATTTTGCAGATGAATGGTTTCATCCTGGGCAACTCTGATAGGTTTCACATTCCATCTGCTGTTCCATCTGTAGCTTCTAAAATGACTCCTTCCATCCCGGGAAGAATAAGAAAGTTAAGAGTTTTCCCAAAGAGGAGTGGAAGTGCCCACTTTAGCCATTTCCAAGAGGTTGTGAGGGAGTCTTCATGGACAGAAGCAGCCTGAGGTATCCACCCTGAGCCCCCCTGAGCCCCTTGCTCACAGACTCTCTTTGGTAATTAAGACTCACTGGCTTATAGAGTCATAGACATGTTAGCTCCTGGACACAGGTAGCCATGTGAGTTGGTGCCTACTACTTCAGTTGTGTACACCTCAACTTTCTACCTTAAAATTGAGCACCATAGCAGTGCTTTTTGCAAGAGGCTGTTGGGGGAGAGGAAAATGAAAAATGGTCCCACAGAGGCATCTCACAGAGCCCGATGCATAGCAAGTGCTGGGTAAACGCAGGCTGGTCACAGCAGTGGGGTGACGTGTGCATCACAGGCAGGACTTCACACTCCCCCTCCCTTCAGAGTATTCCCTCTTTCCCTTTGATGGAGTGAAAAGCCAAGTGATCATTTCTTGACTCTCATCCCTTCCCAAGGTGTGAAAAGCAGAGTGAGTCTGTGAATAGTGTTTCAAGGGAAAACAAGACATAATTTGTGTGTAAAGGAGATTCATGTGTGGGTAATGGGCAGGCTAAGTGTGCTCACACATCATCCTTTTCTGCTGTTGATGTGGTACTGCCCTGTGTAGGCTCTGGTTGAAACTAGTAAACGCCCAATATATCGTTAGACATGAATGTTCCCAAGTTCTAGTTCTCATCAAAAGGGATGCTAAC
Source organism: Apodemus agrarius (assembly GCA_964023405.1). Classification (NCBI taxonomy): domain Eukaryota; kingdom Metazoa; phylum Chordata; class Mammalia; order Rodentia; family Muridae; genus Apodemus; species Apodemus agrarius. The sequence continues at coordinate 110,780,623 of OZ030005.1, forward strand.
TGTATTTCTCATGTCTTACTACCAAGGAAGTAACCATCCCTAGCATCCTTTTGACTAGCCACACGTTTGTAGGGATGAGGCCATGAACATTTCTCCCTGTTGTTTGGTTTGGATCTGCACAGAGACATCCATCATTAGGACTTTAGCTTTAGCAAAAAGTAGATGGTTGAATCTGTCCACAGCCCCTCTCAGGGTTCATATTCTGTCTGTGGTGTGTGTATGTGTCTATATGTCTATGTGTGTACATGTGCATGTATGTAACAAAAGCTGTTGCCTAAGGGAAACAGTGTTTGCATATTTCAAGTGCAACTTATGATTTGCCTTTTCTGCCTCTTGGGGACGCAGGGCCATAACACGGTAACCCATGGGACCCACTATGTAGACATGTAAATTTTGTTAACCACAGCTCAAACCTGTGTCTTGAAAGAGTACCAGTATTGGGGACCGTTCATTTGAATAAATTAGAAAATGCAAGTAGAGGAGAGAGAAGGCAGGTGGTCAGGCCTCTCTACAATCTCCCCAAACCAAGTTTGTATGAGACCTAACATGGAAGCACTCCCTGCATACCTAGTATGTTCCGGAACCTCTGTTAGGGACTGTAACACATATTTTGATTCTCATATTATAAAAGAAAGATGTATAAGAAGCTGGTAGCTTCACAGGCTTACTGTGAGTCAAAGCCTTGTCAAGATCGGTGGATTAACAGGCCTACTGTAAGTCAAAGATTTGACAAGACCTGGAGCAGAGCTGAGGTGCCCGAAATCAGTATGGGAACCCAGATGCTGTGCTCGGTCTCTCCTATGTCAGCATCCCTTCCATCCCTCATTAGCCCTTGGGGGTGGAAGAATCCCTGTGACAGACACCAAGTGGTAGCCACAGCCACGAGTGCACAGCCCATGGGTGCACAGCACTTTGCAGGTGCCAACCTTCCAAAGATGCTGTGGGCAAGGTGTATTTCCAGTGTGATTCTTGCTTCCTCCTGATTCTCTGCTGAATAGGAGAGCGCTCTCCAGAAGTTCTGGTTGCCTGGGGCAGAATCAGAGTTACAAACAAAAATCAGAGACTTGGGTTTGAAATCTAAGCTTCCTTTATCTTCTTCCTCATTGTCTTACTGCCCAACCTCTTGTATAGCAATTCAGGGGTGTCTTGGGGATAGAAGGGTGCAAGCCAGCCTAGTGAGGCCAGGGGAGAGAACCCTTTATACCTATGGATGAATTCAGCAGATGGGACTCCTTCTAACAAACCCAGTGATTTCCTAGGTCTACTGTCAGTCAAAATCTTGACAAGACCCAGTCAAGCTCTTGTGATCTGCTGTGAGTGGATCTGTTGGTCAAACAGAAGAGCTAGCAGAACAGGGCCTTGAGTTCACTTGTTATTCTGTTGGTGCCTTCGTACCTACACTGGGAAACTTTAAGGGAAGAGATCTTATCTCCATCTTGGCTATGGAAGAAGAGATAGGAGGGCCCACGTGGAGGTGGGAAGACCGTGGAGAAGGCCAATGCTTCTGATGCTCAGGAATCATGCCAACAGAACTGCTCGCAACCTCCAGGCAGGGGCAAGCATCCAGAAGCCATACAAGCCTCCAGACTCCATGCAGCCATTTAGCCTCCCAGCTAATACAACCAGGCAGCCACCTTCTGCCTGGGGAACTAGAGCCCCAGACCTGCACAGACAGCCTCCTTCAGGAGACTCACAGAGCATTTCAGGAGGAGATGGAGCAAGGAACAGAACAGCCCAGTAGCCTGAGACAAGAATTTGGCAGAGCAGGTTCACGAGAGTTGCTTGTGAGCCAGAGAAATCACAGCCTATAGATTAGAGCTGAAGGGTGGATGGAGGTGTCTTCTCTTCGCTTCCTCATCTATTTTATAATTGTGGTGAAGCGTGTGTAACTTGAAACTTACTATCTCTGCCATTTGTAAAGATGCAGGTGAGTGATACTGAGTGTGTTCCTGTTGGGCAATCATCATACTCATCATCAGTCCCCAAGGACTGTCTTGACCTTGAAAACCAGCCCCCTTCCATCCCCTCCCACCGCCGCCACCTCCACCACCTTCAGTCCTTGGCAACAGAGTTTGCTAACTCTTGGACCCTGTGTAAGTAGAATCATGCAGCGCTTGGTTTGTAACTGTCTTATTTCACTTAGCAGAATGTCCCCAAGGTTCAGCTTGTGTCAGAACGTCCATCCTTTTCAAAGCTGAATGTTTTCTGTATGATCACATGGACTAATTCTAACTTTTGACTGTTTTGAATCAGCATCAATGTAAAGCTATCTCCTCAGGACCCTGTCTCTGTCCCTTAACTGAGTTTGTATATTGCTAAATCATATAGTAATTCAATCTTGGTCCTTTTGAGTACCAACCATAATGCCGTTCATAATGGCTGCACCATTTTGCATTCCCACAGCACTGTGCGAGAGTTCTGGCTTCTTTGCATCCTCCTCATCACTGTTTGATTTGTTTGCATAAAGTAACTATCCTAAGGAGTTTAGAGTCTCTCTTGTCCTTTCCAAGTACTTAAACCCTTGAAACAAAAGCCCAAGAACCCTCAGACAGCTGATATACCTATCTGTAGACCAGATAGGGAGCTGTCTCCCAGCAAGAGCTTGCAACCCATTCTTTTGATGGTGGTGATGGTGGTGGTAGGTGTGGTGTCAACCGAGGTGGTGGCAGTGATGATGGTGTGTAAGTATGGATGCACACGTGCCATGGCTTGCATGTGGCAATCAGAGGACAAGCTCTTGTCTGTCGTCCTCTTCCATTTTGTTTGATACAGCGTCTCTTTTTCATTATTAACTGTTCCAGGCAACCTGGTTCAGGAGCCTCCAAGGATTCATCTTTCCTCCCTCTCATCTCACCACAGGAGTGCTGGGGTTAAGGACACGCATTGCTGTGTCTTTCTTTACATGAGTTCTGAGGATACAAACGGCTCTGCATATGTGCATGGTGAGTGCACTGAGTCGTCTCCCCAGTCCTCAGGCGATCCTTCTAGAACATCACCTCAGCCCACATCCATCTAACTTCAGGTCTCCCCATCTTTCTGAGTGTCTCCTGTTCTGGTCATGGGCAGGTAGACATCTGTGTACCCTTCCTAGTGCTGCTGCCCCCAGCACCCACTCACATAACCTAACAGACACTCTCATGTGCATCCTCACTTCTGATGCCCTCCATCCCCAGTCAGGTCAGACCATCATCAACCGAGCCCCACCCAGAGACACCCTGCCCCAGGGGATCACAAGCTAAGCCACACCCAGGGAGACCAGAACTTCTGGCAAGCTTTTACCAGGTAGTTCCCCAGGTGGAGGCTCTGGGGGTTGGGGGATACAGCAGGGAGACATTTCTCTCTCATCGGGCCTTGACCGTCATCATGAGGTACTCAGTAAAGGAAATCTGGGCTATGAGTGATTCTCAGAAACCCAGGGCTCTGCTTTGGACCTGCTGATTACAGATTCTCTATGTGTAAGGATTTCTGCACATTTAAATCTCTGCATATGGTTGTAATACAAGGCAGAGGGCTGAAAGCCACTGTCAGGAGGTGGGGTCAGAGACATTCATCACAGAATTTCAGAATCAAATAACAAAATAACTGCTGTATTGACAGGTATGGGTGCTGGAGAGATGGCTCGGTTGGTAAAACACTTGCCGGCAAGCATAAGTTTAATCCCCAGAACCTGTGTAAATGATGGTGAGTTCTTTATGATGTTAGTGCTGAGGAGGTGGACACAGGTAGGTCTGGGCTCCCTGGATAGCCAGCTTAGCCCAGTCATTGACTTGCAGGCTGACAAGAGATCCTGTCTCAAAGCACAAGGTGAACTACTCTTGGCCTACAACACCTGAAACTGCGCGCGCGCACACACACACACACACACACACACACACACACACACGCACACACCATGCACACAGACAAAACAATAAAATATATGAGCTGCAGTACTTGCCAGGAAGTGTTATTTCAGGGTACCAGCTTGGGTCTTTGACTGTGACCCGTGCTCTTTCAGCATCTGAAACACTTTTGTCTGTGAGTGCTCAGAAATGCACACCCTCTTTCCCGAGACCCTGAAGCCCCAGGGACAAAAACACCCAACCAAATCTCCTCCCAGATAATGTGGGATCTGAAAGGGTGCACCTGCTCAGGCTGCTGCTGATGCGGGGACTGGGATAGTGAGCCTCGCTGGTAATTATGCTGTTAACGGCCTTGTTTGCATCTAGTAGCAAAATAAACATATCTCTAGGCCTGTTATTTTTCCAGCCGACAGCCCACACCCCCCCGCCTTTGCAGAAATGTCGTTTGTTTTCCTCTTGCCTGATGCTCAAGCTGTATTTTACATCAGACAGCTCTTGGGCCTTCTTGAAACTAAGATGATCCCCCCCATTATCTACTAGACAAAGGGGGGCAGCTGGAGCAGCTGGAGTTCTCAGACCTCTCTTGAGAGCAGAGGGAAAACATTCAGGTTCCTCAGGAAGCCTCAAGTGGTCACTTGGGTTTAGGACATCATCTTTGTCCCTGCAAATAAGGATGGAGGGAAGAGGCACAGCCGCAGTGGGAACTGTAGAACAGAGGGCAGGAAATGGACAGAGTCTGCCTGAGGAGTGATGTCAGCACCGGCACACTGCAGTTTCCTCCTGACTCGCTAGCTTTTGAGGGGCCAGGAGGACTGTGCAGGCTCCTGGGAAAGAACTGGTGGTATTTTCTACCACATTTCTTCTTTAAAAAAAAAATCAGATGTTGGAGAGGAAGGTTTGGATGGCTAGTTCTTGAGTGGCATTAATCCTACTCTCTGGCCTACAATATAACACAGTTGGTTCCTTCATACAAAGGCTGCTCTTTGAGTCTATTGGAATCCAGGCAATATGCTAACCCAGAACCTTCTGATGACACATTTAGGGGTGATGGAAATACACCCTAACATATCACCCAAAGCTGTGGACCACATGATGCCACACAAAAATTGAAATGTGCCTCGTGGGGCAAAGCAACTAACTTCTAACTTTTATTTTAACATGTGAAATGTTAACAGTGACCCAGAATCCTTATGTTCGTTTCACGGAGCGAAACTCCACTAGACAACATTAATTATTTACTTTTGTAATCCCAGAAGAGCAGGGAGCCAATGTTCAAAACAAAACAAAACAGAAGTGCTACAACCCCCTGCCGATGGTCTCACCAGATCTCAGGTCTATGGTTCGGTGAACCTCAAGGGTCTCCATCTTGTCCTGGCTGTTCCTCTGTGGCCATGGGCAGGAATGGTGTGCATGCAAGGATGCTCTGAGTACATGCTGGAGAGTTGAACGTGAGCCTAGGGTGGTCCACGGTGCAGGCAAACGGCACCGTGGTGTCTGTTATTCCTCTTGCCTGCTCCTGACACCTGTGAACAGGTAGAAGTTCATTTCAAGGGCAACCTGGATAGATAGCATCTCTTAAAATGTCAAGTGGAACAGGGATTTGTGTTTGCTGCTTTTTATATTGATGATGGGAGAGATTTGGAGGAGTACAGGGCCTACTGGGCAGAGTTATATTACAACCGTTAGATGAATAAATGTAAAATGTGAGTTTTTACATCTTTATTATGTGCTTCTCCTCCCTTGGTGACATCCTGCATCATGGCTCTGCATGCTGAGTAACCTGTCAGGGCCCTAAAAGTAGACGCCCAGCAGAACCCCTGGAGAGCTGCCCCTCTCCCTTCTCCCGTAGACAGTCACAGTTGATGACATTTCTAGGAGTTTACTGGGCATGATATGCTGGGCCAAGTATTTGTCATGTATGATCCACGGTCATTCTTAAAACAGCCTCTGGTGAGAGATGCCACCCCAGGATCTCATTGTACAGATGAAAAAACTGAAGTTGTGAAATAAGAGAATTATTCAGGGTCTCAAAACTTGGACATCAGAGCCGGGCGGTGGTGGCGCACGCCTTTAATCCCAGCACTTGGGAGGCAGGGATAGGCGGATTTCTGAGTTCAAGGCCAGCCTGGTCTACAGAGCGAGTTCCAGGACAGCTAGGGCTACACAGAGAAAACCTGTCTCGAAAAACCAAAAACAAAAAAAACAAAAAAACAAAAACCTTGGGCATCAGGACAAGGATTCAAATCTGTGTGTGTGTGTGTGTGTGTGTGTGTGTGTGTGTGTGTGTGTGAGAGAGAGAGAGAGAGAGAGAGAGAGAGAGAGAGAGAAAGAGAGAAATGTTATTATGGAGATTAGAGGACAACCTCAGAAGTCTGTTCTCTTTCTACCTTGGGTTGTAGAGGTCAAACTGCGTTTTGCTGGCAAGCACCTTCCCCAACTGAACCATCTAGCTGGTCCTAGGTCCTCTCACACTTACTTCATAAGTGTGAAGCTCTGTGGTCATTCCTCCCCATCCCAGTCCATGTTGGATGAGAGCTGAGGAGAGAGTCACACACCACTGAGCCCAAGAGCCAGCCAGCCGAGCCTTTCTGCCATGTCCTTTCTGCACCCTGTGTGGTCACACAGAAAGGACACGGAGAGTCACTGGACCCAGTTGACTTGTACAAGGACCGCAGTCCAGCGGGGATTGCAGCAGGGGCTCTGTGAACTGCCAAAGTAAGGGGTGTCCTGCACAGCTGACCTGGGCTGCCACTGTGTCACATAAGCAGCTGACACCGAGGGGGAAGAACCAGGCACTCGGAACACTAATCCGTGCCTTCACAGTCTGCCTGGGGACTTCAGCGGGAGCATTTGCCCCAAGCATAAACCTAGGGAACAACTGTCCTGCATCAACCAGTCACAGCCATCACAACCCTCTGTAATTCTTCCTGCTGTGGCTTGCCCTCTACAGGTTTGCCCTTAAGTGCCTAACTGTGGTATTCCATGGGATTCTCAGTCCTTTAAACATTAGTCTAATTGAGGCACAATTAAGAAGGAATGGTTATCATCATTTCTGATGCATAATTATTCCTGTGCAATAATAATAACAACAATAATAAATATGCTGACATTTTTTACACTATCAACTGCTCTCCCAGGGCAGAGAAGAAGCCATGTGACCTCAGCCTCCTCCATGTTAGAAAAAAAAATGTTCTCCAAATGCTAAAAATCCACTGTTTCTGGGTTTGGAGACAGGGCGTGGAAGGAGGACATTAAGGTTTGCTGAGGAGGTGAGGCTTGGTTCCAGGTTCTACAGGATTCAGCAAATAGACACCAAAACACCATCTTTGTTTCTCTCTTCCTTGAGAGAAACCAGCAAGAGTGGCCACCTGCGCGCTGGGGAGAGGGCCTAAACTGGGAAGCAAATCTATTGCACTTTGTCTTAGACCCGCAGCTTCCAGAACCATGGGGAAAGTGTCTGTTGCTTAAACTTCCCAGTCTGTACAACCTGAGCTAATACAGCATTGCACACCTCCCATCAGCACTGTGTTCTCATGACAACTGAAGGCAACCTTCTGAGTCTGCATTTTCATGCCCTCAAAGGGAGGTTGGCACTGTTGTCTGTGGCAGAGCAACGTACGGAGTAGTTTCCAAGGAGAAGCTGATCAGTGATTGCATCCCGCTCTCTGACAAACAGCCCCATAAGCACAATGTCTCAGGTCCACGTCCGTGTTCCCAAATCCCTGTCATCACCACCATCTAAACATGGTGATGCCCAACCTTGCTGATGTTGCACAAGAAAACAAGCTGAGGCCAGGCGGTGGTGGCGCAAGCCTGTAATCCCAGCACTTGGGAGGCAGAGGCAGGCAGATTTCTGAGTTCGAGGCCAGCCTGGTCTACAGAGTGAGTTCCAGGACAGCCAGGGCTACACAGAGAAACCCTGTCTCGAAAAACAAACAAAAAGAAAGAGAGAGAGAGAGAGAGAGAGAGAGAGAGAGAGAGAGAAAGAAAGAAAGAAAGAGAGAGAGAGAGAGAGAAAGAAAGAAAGAAAACGAGCTGAGACTACCATCTTGTCTTGGTTAACATGCTTGCCAGCCCAGTGCAAGGCAGGAAGAATCAAAATGGAAGAATATGGCTGATCTTGATTTCAAAGATGCAACCCAGGCCCGGGGCCAGAAGTGTAGGACACAGCAATGGAACTGAGAAGGAAGTCCTGCCTGCATCTATCCACTCACTAAGTGATGCCTCAGACCTGGAGGACTGTCACTCCCTCCCAAGGAGGGAGTGGGAGGAAGACCAGAGGAGGCAGCTTGGTGACCTCTTGCTGCCTCGATGGGTTTGTTATGGCAATGGGGGTGTATTAATACAGAATTGGATAAGAAAAGGTGTTTTTTAACAAGGAAATTGTTCTCCTCTGAGGACAATGCAGATTCGAGCTAAAAGCCCCATGTAATTACGAATTCTAGACAAAACCATCATCTGACCTGTTAGTAGATCTCCTCTCTGTCCTCTCCCCTCTCCCTCCCTGTCATATATTCCTTTTTCCTCATCCTTAGACTAATGCAGGAATACTGACGGGGCATGCCTGTGAGGAAGTTCAGGGCTGGGGGCTGTAATCTCAGTCTACACAGCATGTGTGGTGCCCTGGTTTCTGTCACCAGTGCCACAGAAACCAGTGTGGTGATGCACATCTATAATCCCAGCTCTGGCTAAGTGAAGGCAGGAAGATCAGAAGTGCTCCTTCAGTCCCTTCAAGGTCTCTGGGGCTTCTAGCCTTAGCTCAACAGAGGACCAGGCTACCTCTCATGGTCTACTGTCCCACAGACCATAGCAGCCAGCATTTTCATTGAGGGAGGTGACATGTAATGTCAGCCCTGGTGTTCTGTTCCTCTACCCAGGAGTAAAGACCATGCCCAAGGGCTGATGCCCACCTCCGGGGCCTGCTGCCTCCCCAGGAGGATTCTTCTTTGCCCTCTTTAATTGTGCTCATCACTCACCGCTCCTTGGCAAATCCTGCCAGGGGCGCCAACACAGCCACCCCTTTCTCAATTATACGCCTTGTGCTGCTAGACCCTGGTCTAAGGCCAGGCGATTTTTGATTACAGAGTCAATCTTTGTTTAAAAGTTGGCTACCCTGGGGAAGTTTCTAACAAGTTCTTTTTAAACAATGGATTTTCTGGACACCTATAGCTAAAGAATTCCATTAGCTCAGATCTCGTTCGAAGGCACAGTAGGCGCATTAGGCAGCTGGGGCAATGGCCTGAATGAGAGGCATGCGTGCATGCAAGACCAAGGGGTGTAGCTTCTTCTTGAATTGAGTGAGCAGGGGTCAGTCTTCTGTTGTGACTATACCGAACTCTGGCATCTATCCCTAAGGGTCCTAAATATTTCCTGGTCTCTCTTAACTGCTTATCCGTTCAGTAAGAGAGGACATTCATTGTTTCTGTTTATGAGACAAGGGATGGTGAGATCATCCCACCTGCTGAGAGCCACAAATTAGACTTAGATCCTCCATGTCGTTAACACTAAGCCTCAGAATCTTGAGTGTGGCCCACATGCTGCTTGTGGTTTGCAAAGACCTGAGACAGGGTGAGATTTTGGAGGTGTGAACACTTAGTTAGTTGAACACTTATAAGGAAGAATTAATGTACCCAGCCTGACATTCAGAACTGGAAATCCCCCTTAAAAAGTCTCTGATTAAATAAGAAAAAAAAATTAACCAAGCCACAATAAGAGTAAGTGGCACGCCGGGTGGTGGTGGTGCACGCCTGTAATCCCAGCACTTGGGAGGCAGAGGCAGGCAGATTTCTGAGTTCGAGGCCAGCCTGGTCTACAGAGTGAGTTCCAGGATAGCCAGGGCTACACAGAGAAACCCTGTCTCAAAAAAAAATAGTAAGTGGCTCTTTGATCATTCGGAAAATCTCTATTGAAGGCCTACTGTGTGTAAGCCGTAAGCCACTTTGCTGGGAGCTGGGAAAGTATAGTTCTTTGATGTTCCATGCTTGTGGGTTGAAAGCTTTATGAGCAAAGTTATTATGAAGAACTGTGAACTAGGAAGACACTGGTGGAAATACCAGAAAGGTTAAGAGTTCAAGTCCACCCTTACCCTCAGCTATAGAGTATTCAAGTCCAGCCTGCGATGCATAAAACTCCACATCACAAATCAAAGAAAGCCAAGGCATGGAGAAGGTAGAGGAATAGGCAAATGGAGAGACACATTGTATTGGATAAGAGATTGAACAGTGTGTGTGTGTGTGTGTGTGTGTGTGTGTGTGTGTGTGTGTGTGAGAGAGAGAGAGAGAGAGAGAGAGACAGAGAGAGAGAGAGAGACAGACAGAGACAGAGAGACAGAGAGACAGAGAGACAGAGAGAGAGAGTATTGAAACTTTGGTTGATGCCAGATGTCTTCCTCATTTGCCGTCCACTGTATTCTTTGAGACAGTGTCTCTCACTAGACCAGAAACTTACTGATAGGCTAGACTACCTAGCTGGTCAGTAAACTCCATGGATTGTCCTGTTTATTTCCCAGTATCAGGGTAACAAGCACACACCATCATGGTAATCCAGACTCAGATCTACATGCCTGCACAGCAAGCACTTTACCGACTGAGCTGTCCCACTAGCTTCTAGATGGATTTTATAAGGGGGAATATTTGGTCCTGTGAGCTGCATTGATCAATGGTCTCTGCATTGATGAAATTCACTGTTAGAGCAATAAAGCATCCACAGACAAATATGTGAGTGAATGGCTCTTACTATGTTCCAATAAAGCTTTATTTACAGCAATGGGCCATAGTCTGCAGGCTCTACACTAGCTCATCCTGACATATCTGCCACGTTTCAGATAGCGGCCTTGTTCAGAACATGTTTCAACTTTTGCAAGTCTAGTTCTGACCATGCACACATTTCCCTAGATGTCATCCTAGACGGCCTCTTCAGCCTGTATACCAGCTTTTGGTGCCCTCATGGGGTCAGTCTTCAGGATCCCAGATGATAGCATATTACCAATGCCCCCTGTTCTGTCTCCTCTGCCTTTGAACAGCGACATCTCATGCACCCCAGTGGGCTTCTTCCTCAGCCTTCATCTCTAACCTAGATGCAGCTTGTGAAGTACGGCCCTTGCATCAGACTGTCCTACCAGAGCCAGCCAAGAAGGCAGAGACAGGTGGCTTGCAGGCAGAAGTCCATGTCATTAGTTTAGTCCAGCCCCCTGCTGTAAAACTCAGCCAGAGCCAACCTTCTCTGTGGAAACCCATCATTAGTACCTGGTGCTCATTAGCCCTGCAGTTCACCCTGCGCCACCAGCCTCGGCCAGAATCAAAAAGGTTAATGGCACTGATGCCAACTCTTGCTGGTTTTAGCTCTTGCCCAGATCTCTGCGTGCCCACATGTGCATGTGCTCATGTGCACGCAAGCAAACACACATGCTGCATACACACACAAACACACATGCAGAACACGTGCGTGAGTGCACACACACACATGCACACACACGGTTCACTTCTTGGCTAAACATTTGTGTTTCTTGCTAATGCCTTAATATCTTCAAATGCTCCAAGATTTCCCAGAGTCCTGTTCTCCTTTCTGTAACTTGGTAGTTCTTATGCCT
>OZ030005.1:110797052-110804552 GCA_964023405.1 Apodemus agrarius
AGCTATCGTAATCAAGGAATAATTATGGATTAGGCATTTCATACACAGGTACTATCGGGTCTTGGCCTGACTCCAACAAGGAAAATTGAAGCTTAGAAGAGAAAAGCTACCTACAAGACAGTGGTACAGGAGACTTCAAACACAGGTCAGCTCAGTGTTCCTGCAAGAACAGTGGCTCACCTGGCCGTCACCCGTTTGGCTCATATCTACTAGACCTGCCCATGTATTTTCTTTAGCATAAAAGGAATCTAATCCAAATTCAAAAACCCCACCTCAGGAACCTGGCACATCCTTGGGAGTATCACCCAACATTCTGTGTGCATGACACAGCGATTATATGCTATGTACACATAGGATGCAGAAGGCCCGCTAGCCTCTGCTCTACCGCAGCGCCTCCTCTGTTGTGGAGGACATAATCAGATCTTTTAGCACTTGCAAGGATGTTCCTGACTTGCCTCGTTCTTGATATGGAGGACCTAAGGCCGTCCAGGACATGCAGTACCAGAACTTGCTCTTACAGGGCCTCGAGCTCCATCCTGACTCTTCTCTTGGCATCTCAGTTCCCAATGTATAGTGAGTCTAGCATTCATGTTTGCTGGAGGAATTAACGAGATTACAGCAGCAAGAACCAGGCAGGTGTGTGCTTTGCCTTCCTCTGCTATAGGCCCTGCTTTACAATTTACTACGTGGCCCTTTTCCCAGTGCAGCTATGGAAATATCCAGAGATCTGAACATAGCTCATCAATGATCAATGCTCTTGAAGCACTGCTTTCTTGGCGCTGCTCTCTGATGTGGCACCAAATGGCATTTATTAAAAAAAAATTTTTGTTAGCAAACACTGGGTAGGTTTCCATGGAACCACACCGGGAGCCAGGCTAAGATATTGACCCTGAGTAAATAACTCTTTCGGAAGAGATAGACATTCCCGTAAATGAGTAACCTTGACCAAAGAACCAAGATGTGGACGTTCAGACACTCAAACAACCAGGGCTCAGTTTTCCCGTGGAAATAGCCCCATCTGTCTCAAGAGGAACTCGGGGGGCAGAGAGCAGAACTTGTGTCTGACGCTTGGAAGCACAGAGCATGTACTTAGCATATGCTCAGATCAGAGCCTGGCCTGGCAAGAGACCGGGGAACCACGCTTCCCAAGAGAGCAGAGTGCACAGAAATTCTAGACATTGAGCAGGCGGGCCAGCGTGGAGGGGAAGGCAGAGAAAGGCAATCTCACATAAAAGGATCAGAGCTAGCACACCTGGAGTGGGTCCTCTCCTCCAAGGGCCCGTGCAGACAGCGTGGTCTGGAATCTCCCTTTTCCGCTAGCAGCTGGCATGTCTACATCGTTATATTAGGATTCCCCATGTTCTAGAGAAAGTACTACTACTCAAAGGGGAAAAAATTGTCATCAAAAATGAAACAAAAAAGGCTCTTACGGCTGTTGAACTCTTATTTCAAGCCTCTAAATCTTTTTACTCAATGCAAATTTCTCCCATGACCCATGCCAATATAGAAACAGAAGTGTGCATTCTACAGAGAAGCCTCAGGCCAGATGTCCTGAGGCCACGGTTGCCTGGAAGAGGCTGGAGTCTGGGAGGCGCAGTCTGATAAATCTGATAAATCTGATAGATCTGATAAATTCTTTAAAATTTTTCTTCTAAAATCTTCTGTCCCCAAGAACCGCCACATTACCTCCTCAAGGCCTGCACCCTCTGCTTACACATTCTGGTCTCTTAAATTTTGTCTTCAGCCCTCAAGTAAACAAATACTCTTGAGAACGTGTGGGTGGAGACCTACAGGAAGTAATATCTCTGGTCCATCCGTCTCTCTGAAGCAGACATCTATGTCTGCACAACGCTTGCAGAAGTAGCCACAGGGTTTGTTTTCTGTGGAAGTGTATGTGGCTTCCAGACTGCCTTGGGAGAAAGTGTGACCTTGATCCAGTTCAGACACGCTGGTGAACTTAGCAAGATGCCCAAGGTGAACAGTGAAGAGTCACTTGCCCTTTGAGCTCAGCCCCACCCCAGGCCGATATCCAAACTGACCATATACGGTGTTCTGGGAGTTAGCTCAGTGCAGACTCTAGTTCTATTGACATAGGGATAATACTAACAGCAGAGTCAAAGATGATGCACCTATTAGCATTCTGTGGGCCAGGTTACCCAGCTCATATCAGATCCCTGTGTTTTTTCCCTGTCTAACATTCACTACTCCACTTCTGTACTAATGTTATGTGAGCTTAGAATTTTCAGTTGCATACGACAGATACTTTCTTCTTGTTTCATTGAGTCTTCTATTTGCTCTATAAGGCAGCATGTATGATCACTCCTAGTTGTAAATAGGAGGGCCTCATAAGCAGGTAAGATGACATGCCCACAGCTGCTCAGACAACTGATAGGACTACACACATAACTCTTTCTGATATCAGCTCTTGGTTGTGTCACCCACTCCACATTCCACCATGTGATGGATGGTGGTAACCACAGAAGCACTTTTGACATTGAACCAATGACGGTGGTAGGTTATTACTGAACAAGCCCAGAGGAGTGTGAATGGTAAGAAAATAACCTGTTTTCAGCCACGGCACCCAAAGGAAGTTGAGCTCATCAATACAATTCAATGAGACTGAACGCTTATTCCCAGGCTAGCCTTTCTCGGTTGGAATAACATATGCACACTCACCTAGTTCTTGCCGTCATGATCCAGGGTTAATCAGACAAACATAAGAAGATATTCCCCACATAGGAGATGGTATGGAATGCATCTCGTTCTGGAATGGAGCACCTGTTCTGAGCAGTGGACTCCAAGAGAGCCTTGAGACCTGACAGATGTTTGGCTGCTGGGATAGAATACTATTACCAAAAGTACCGTGGGTAGGAAAGGATTTGTTTCAGCTCACAGGTCACAGTCCAGCTTTGAGGGCAGTCGGGTCAGGAGCTCAAACAAGAACTCAAAGCAGAATACTTGGAGGAATTGTGGTGCTAGCTTATAGCAGAATCATGTTTAGCTAGCTTCCTTGTACAGCCCAGGGTCAGCTGACCAACCTCAATTAACAGTCAAGACATTCCCTATATGGACATGCCTACAGGTCAGTCTTATCTGGGAAGTCCCTCAACTTTGAGTCCTTTCTCAGACGATTCTATTCTGTGTCAAGTTGACAGTTGAGGCTGACTAGGATATATGGGAAGCTAGAATTTGTCTAATCAAAGAGGATACTTACTTGATTACTTGATATGTCTCTGGACATGTAAATACAATCAGATTATAGAGAATTAATATGTAGTTCACATACAAATTGAGTTTACATACATATATATGTGCACTGTGGGCATGTGTGTATGTATCCAAACCATGCTGAGGGGAATATTTAAATATGTTGTTTGTTTGGAGATAGGGTCTCACTACATAGGCCAGGCTGGCCCCATGCCATCCTTCCTCCTCAGCTTCCAGGGAGCTGGCATTGCAGGCATGTGCTACCACAGCAGGCTGCAGTTTACTTTGTTCATGCTTCTAGCAGCCTCAGAACCAACTGGGCCTCTTGGTGCTGATCCCTGTCAGTCACCTTTCCATTACAGCCATCTTGGGGAAGGACCAGCGTGTTCAGAGTCATCGCTGATGGAACATCAGAGGAACAGCCTCTTCAGATGGCGTACGTGTGCTTAAAATGAGAAATGTTTCTCCCAAATGCTCTGTGAACGTTGTCAAGGCTTTGAGAAGTGATTTGCAGGTCCCGTCAAATGCAATGAGCATGTTTTAGTGCCACATCATTTTCATGAGTAACAAAAAGGTAAATCCAATTAGCAGCGATTGGGTTTTATTATCCAGGTGGCTCTCCAGTCTGCTGCCTGTGTGGAGGGAGGGACTGTCCCCACAGCCTCGGCGGTGTGCGTTGGGTATGCGTCTCGTCTCGTGTCTGTCTCCTTTCACTGCTTGCGACTCACTCCCTATCATGAGGACCTTGCTAGACCGAGAGCGTTGCTGTCAGCCACTGCTGTCACAGGCAGTTAGCACACGGGCCTACCCCTGGTGGAGCGTTCCAGAGGCACAGAAAGTGGAAGAGGAATCACACCAAATTCATGTTAGAAAGTTAGGGTGAGTGCCTGTCGGAGGGAGGGTGATGTTTCAGCCTGTCCACTTGTCCTGGGCGCCCACGGTGCTGTAATTACAGCTACAGCATCCAGCAGCTAACACAGCACCCAGAGCTCCCCGAGCCATCCCCCAGAATCGTCTATGCAAACCTTGACTACATTTGTAACCCAGACTGGCTTTATTTTCTGACTCCTTTGCTTTTTTTGTCTTCAAACAGCCTTGAACTTCACTTTCTCTTGTGGGGATCTGGGATTCCCGCTCTTCCTCCTAGGGAGGAGATGCTGTTAATGTCTGTGGCAAAAATAGCTGGGGCCTTGAGGCTTTTCAAATAGGCTTGAAAAATGTTTCCACTTTCTGTGCACCCCCAAAATAAACCATGCGGAGAGGCCTCAATCCAGTCAGGAGATGGACTATCATGGGAGTGACAGAGATGCCAAGCGCGATGTTGGGTGAGCTTTGGGGAAAGTCAAATAACACCTGGCGTGCAACTGTGTTCAGTAACTCAACGCTCAAAAGGGAGCGCGAGACTTGGGAAGGTGATGGCTGTCTCCTGTTCCTAAAGAAACAGCCACATTGCTGAATCTTGCCCACCAAGTGGAAAGTTGAATTGACTCACATTTGACTGCTGCAGGGAGCCGAGGTCCTCAGCCATCCCTCAGACTTTAGACAAGCCACTGCTTCACTCCCAGACCTACTCATTCTATAGAAGAAGTGCCTGCCGCATAGGGTTGTAATGATCTCTAAGCAGATGAGCTCTTAGCTGAGGACGAAGCAAAGGGAGATGGCTCTACAAGGGTCTTTATTATACACGTTCTCCCCAGCTCAGGGAGCTTGGAACTCTTTGCCCTAAGTTGTTCTCTGTGCAGAGACAGAGAGATGAATTTCTGAAGTGGACCAAGGCTTGGGTGTGGAAGTGAGGGATGGTGCTCCTGGATCTCAGGGCTTCTGACAAACAAGTGTAGAATGAGCTCCTGTCAATGGGGCAGCCATGATTAGGGCAGCAGCTGTGTGGTGGCACTCATCCCGGAGTGAGTCGTGGCTCTGAATATTTGTGAGCACCTACAATGTGTGGTGTCCTGAGGAACTGAAGGGAGCTAGCCCAGTTTCTTCCCCAACATGACCGCAGCCAGGTGCCTAGCGGGTACTGTCCAAGGTCCTGCTCATGCATCCAGATGGGAAACCCCAGTGTTGTTACCTAACAGATGGGCACCAGCTGTCCCAGGCATGGAGGGTAGTTTTGCCCACACCTCACACCCCAGCAAACAAGAGGTCATTTGCGCTTTCCTGTGAAGTCCTCTAGAGTCCCTACCATTATTGAGACTATGAAAAAGGAAGAAACCTTGACCCCAGTCTAGTCAGCCTACCCTGGCCTGACCACCCTCACTGCCAAGTTAGTTACTGGGATGCCCCACCCACTACTTCTGTAACTACTTTCTCTGTGCCCTTATCCATGGAAGAGAGCCAGTTTTTTGTTTTTGTTTTTGTTTTTTATCTTGCTGCAATCTAAACTTCTGCAATGATAAACTTAAAAGGAGTAGGGCAAAGGGGTGGCTCAGTGGGTGAGAGTGCTTGCTGTGCGAACATAAGGACTCATATTCAGATCACAGCATCCTCATAGAAAGCTGTGCATGGCCACAAAACAAACAAACAAAGATCAAGCATGCGAATACCCAGTGCTTGGATGGGAAGAGACAGTAGGTAGGATCTGTGAGACTTACTGACTGCCAGTCTAGGTGGAAAATATCAGGCTCTGGATTCACTGGGAGACCCTGAATGAAAGGAATAAGACAGAGAGTGACAAGGGACTGTTCCTGATCTCCCCCTTAGCCTCTCTGCATGCAGAGATACATGGACCCACACACATGTATATGAACAGAGAGGACCAAAAGGGTCACTATAGCACTCCTTCCTGAATTCATGGCTTTTCATAACAGGACGGGCAGTTTACTCCTGTAGATACATACCCTTTGGTGGAGCCCCGAGCTTGGGGTAAGCACTCATTTTTATTTACCAAGAATCATCCAATCTTAAAACTAGAATATTGTATCCTGAGGACTCCATTAGTCAGGACAGTTGAGACTTCTGTTGATGTCCTTGGTTGCTGGGTTTGCTTAGGATGTGTGTAGCTCAAGTGACCATTGTTGTGTTTTCCTGTATGACTTAAAACAAATTACCAATGTGGTATATCAGATTGGAATAGTATTCAACCTAAAAGGAGAAAGAAGTTCTTACATGTACACGCACATATGAAGCCCAGCAAGCTGTGTGCCTAGTTGCATGTCTATGAAATAGTGAGAGTTATGAAAATTGCAAAAACAAAAGAAAATTATAGTTCCCAGGGGCTGGGAAATGGGGAAAGGGGGGAAAGGGAGCTTTTGTTTATTTTGCAGAACAGAACGCGTTCTAGAAGTGGGCAGTGCTGGTGGTTATACAACAGTGCGACTGTATTCATTGCAACTGAACTGCAGACCTCTAATAGTGACGCTAGCGAGATCTGAGGTATGTTATGTTGGCACGATGATAAAAGGTGGGACGAAAATGAGACCATCAAGTGCTGTGAATATTGTTTCTTAGGATAAAAGTAAAATGATGTCTGCGGAGAAAGCTCGGTGGTACAGCTCTTGCCTAGTATGTAACACACACACACACACACCACACACACACACACACACACACACACACACACACACACACACAGTGCATGTAAAGAAGTGATGGATGAGAGATCAGGATAAAGATGCCTCCACATCTCCTAATGTCAACCCACCCTCTTCACACACGCCCCATCTTACACCTGGCATGTACATCTCTGTCCCGGGATCGCCAGCCTCCTGAAGTCCAGACCCTGTGGGGTTTGCATTCCCTTGGCAGAGCCATGGGGTTGAACTCCAACATGCACAAATGCCCTGTGTAGCACCCCGGCTTCAGCCTGCCTGCCTCATCCTGATGCTGTAGCTGCCTCTTGGGGTCCCTTTCAGCATCCAGCCTTGTGAAATGGGTTTATGAGGAGAGCAGGGGTTGGAAGAACATGCAGATAGGTGTGTTCTTGACTCCTTCCCAGAAGAGACTGAGCAAACCCCATCTTTCTCTCACCTGTCAATCACTGAGAGCACAGCAGCCTCGCTTGAACATGACCCTGTGTTTCTCTCAGGAACCTGGGATTCTGGCTGCTCATGAAGTGTCAGGTTGTTCCCTCATCCTGTATGTTGCTATATTCAGAGGTGTGGCCATGAAAATCATGTCATGTGCTCTAGGGGACATCTTCCATCTTATACCAGTGGACAGATGAGGACAAGTCCCTTCAAACGGTTATTTCCCACTCTGTCCTCTGAAGAATAGTCTGTGGGTCTCAAGCACAGAGAGCCCTCCAAGTCAGAGGCAAGTTGGGCCCTTTCATTGCTTTCTCTGGATCAAAAT